>CAMZMU010000035.1:81797315-82153775 GCA_947311845.1 Poa pratensis | reverse complement strand
GCTCATAAAGGAGGAGGAAGCAACCTCACACGCAAAACTGGCGACCGCTGGCTGTCAGCCGCTGGCGACTCAATCACCGCGCATCAGCATCCTTGGCCATACAGCTAATGAGAGGAAGGGTTGACCTTCTCCACGTCTTGGATCGTAAGGGATCCGTTCTATCCTCCAGAGCCACCTCTTGGGCAACTGTGTCAAGAACAGGGACCGTGGCCAAGTCATCAGTGGTGGCCACGCCCTCCACCATGGCGGTATGAGCCGCAGTTGTGATAAACGCGGCTCAACCGCGGTTCAGAAACAACTCCAGGCTCAGCCGCGGATTTAGCCGCACTTCTGCAAAAAAACAAGGGCATTGTGTGAAGAGGGGGCACATAAACCAGAATAAAAGATTATAAGCGCAAGGAAAGTCACTAACTCTGGAGCCATCTTCACAAAGGCCATAAGCTCACCACTTGACGGTGATGACAGGCCTTGGGTCTCCAGAATCTACGAGCAGAAGTTTGCGTGTCAGTAGAGGAAAAAGAATAAAACGTTCAAGATGTCAAGACAGTAGAAATTACCATAATGGGGACCCATGTCTTCTTCAGCTGAGGCGGTGGCTTTGAACACACGCCTGGCAGCGGAGGGGGTCGCGCCCGTAGCAGGCTTGCGACGCTTCGTGGCTTCAGGTTTTCTCCAGAGCATCAAGCTCTGGCCCCTCACGAGACAGCCCCTGGAGGCTCTGCGGGGAGTTGGGCCAGCCGCGGCGACAGAACTTGTGGCTGGCACTGGACAGTCATCCTCGTCCAGTTCAGTCACTCTCTCTTCTGAGGCCAGTGGCGACAGAGGGGATGCCAGCAATTTCGCTGCCTCTAGAGCGGGCAGCAACTTCTTTCTTGTGGCACGCTTGGGAGCAGCAGTGCTGGCGTCGGTCGCAGGCAGCGACCAGTAATTCTCATCAGCCTGGAGCGGAAATATAAGTCGCATTATTAAGAAAGAATGCGACTCAACTATAAGTCAAAAAGACAGGGAAGAGAAGTTACCTCAAAAGGCTTGTTGTTAACACTAAAAGGGGCAAGCCCCACCTTATCAAAGGAGATGTCTTACTCCTCCGTCACACGGGAGATGAATTCCACCCAGTCTTCAGGCTCCCAATCAGCGGCCTTGACACGATCAATGCTGCAGAAGTGCCAGAGCATTCAAGGAAGGACCGTTGACGGGATCATGGTTGGATACGCCACTTTGTCCAGCAAGAAAAGAATCAAGGCAGTAAGGCCATGGTTAATCAAGGCACGGACCTTGATCAGCGACTCATTAATAAAGGACATGGAGGCATCCCGTGGTTTTGGATTTCAGTGCCTCAGTGGGCACGAAGAGGGTGTTAGACCAGGAGGGAAGGCGAGTTTCGCCCTCCGGTTGAAGTGTCTTGGCAGTAAGAAAGATTTTTGCCAAGCCCTGGGTCGATTCGCCAGGGCTAGTTTGGGAAGGCAAGTTTCTATGGCGCTGAAGAGAGATGGCGCCGACCTGAACGTAGGCGCCGCCCTTGGAGACAAGTTGGCTGTTGCAGGTGAAAGGCCAGCCACAGATCGATGTTGGGGGCTATGCCAAGATAGTCCTCTCACAACACATGAAAATTGCTCACCTGGAGCATTGAGTTGGGCCCGATGTCGTGAAGACGGAGGCCTAGGCATTGCAGCAGATTGCGGAAGAAGGGAGAACCTGGCGGCGTGAATCCACGCTCCACGTGCTCCACGAACATCACCAGCTCGTTGGGCTTGGGGCGCGGCTCGATTTCATCGCCTGGCACTCGCCAGATGCAGTTCTCCTTCGACGCCAAAAAGCCAGCTTCGGCGAGATCCGTAAGAGTCTCCTCCGTCACCCAGGATCCTTCCCAGTTGCAGGAGATCTTGCGCTTATCGTCAGATGGCTTTGCCTTGGGCGCCATTGCAAAGAGGAGATTGGATCGGGGGACTAAGCTCGGTTTGAGGAAGAATACGGCGCGGCTAGGGATGAGGAGATTGCAAGGGCAAGTGAATAATAACCTAGGCGGCCGCAGCTTATAACTGGAGGGACCCGCAACTAACGGCACTATCTGCGCTCGCAACCAATGGCACAATTTGCACCCGCAAAATGAGTAACGGTCCGTAATTAAAGGAAACAGAATATTTCCAGAAGAGGAGATGAGTCGCACAGATAAGTCACGGCTCTGAATCGCGTAAGTTAGAAGATTGGTCAGAACGTTTGCAGTGCGGCTCAGTGACCATTTCAAGAGTCAGAAGATTCTCACCACAAAGTCCTAACCAATCTTGGGGGCTAATGTCGGGGGAATACTTTCTGGATTAACCCACGGCCCAGTGCGACTTACTTTACTCGCACGGATAAAATCCCACATGGGATCAAGCCCAACATCTAACCGCCACAAGGAGAAGAATCTAGAAGACACGGAGACGAGCCATCTCCGATAGGTCCCAGATGTATATTCTTGTGGCGGAAGTTTCCTTTGTAACCTGACGAGCATATGTGTATATAAAGAGGACTCGCAGGACTTAGGGGTCAAGACCTAAAACCCTAGCTCATACGGCGAGAACCAGATCAGATCACCTCCATTGTAACACCTCGATTATCATATCAATACCAATCTAGGGTAGGCAGGAAGTAGGTCTTTTACCTCACATTGAGGGGGCCGAACCTGGGTAAATCTGTGTTGATCTTTGTTCCTGCGATCCCAAGCTCGGAGATGCTTGACTCGCGTAATCCAACACCTATGAAGTCATCTATGACACCTGACGTGACAAACCACGACAATAGGTGCACTAGTTCGGCGAAGAGATAGTGAAATACAAGTAATATGGATGATTATAAGTAGTAATTGCAATCTGAAATAAAAATGGCAGAAGCAAACATGTAGCAGAACTTGTTGTAAACGGTGTTTCAATGCTTAGAAACAAGGCCTAGGGATCATACTTTCACTAGTGGACACTCTCAACAATGACCTCATAATTGAATAAATAAATGCTACTCTCAAACACTCTCTTGTTGGATAACGAACACCATTCATTGCGTAGGGCTGCAAAAGCACACCTCAAGTCGGAGTAAACAAATGCCACAACATCATAAAGGTGTCACACACGATGCGCACACTGTCACCTTCACACCGTGGAGAGTGACTCCGGAGTTCATATTAAAGTAACCTCTAGAGTGGCATAATAGATAAAGAGTAACATCTACTTATTCAACTAGATTACAAAGCTCATGATCACATAAAGATCACACCATGGAGAGAGAGATAAACCACATAGCTACCGGTAGAGCCCTCAGCCTCGGGGGAGAACTACTCCCTCCTCATCATGAGAGGCAGCAACATCGATGAAGATGGCGGTGGAGTCGATGGAGATGGCTCCGGGGCACTTCCCCGTCCCGGCAAGGTACCGGAACAGAGACTTCTGTCCCCCGAAACTTGTCGTCGATGGCGGCGGCGCTGCGGAACCCTTGGTGGAATATGACTCATTGTTTTAGGGTTTTCGCGTCAGAGAGAATAAATAGGCCAAAGTACGATGGTCAGAGCCACCCGAGGTGGGCTCCCCATGCAACGGTGCGGCCCAACGGGGGGGGGGGGGAGGGGCGCCACCATATGGGGAGGATGGCCCATGGGCCTCCTCCTTCTCCCCTTTGGACTCCGTGTACATGTCAGAAAAATAGGAGCATGGCTTTTTGTTTCGTCCAATTCCGAGAATATTTGTAGAACAGCTTTTCTGAAACAAAAAACAACAGAAAACAGGAACTGGCACTGTGGCATCTTGTTAATAGGTTAGTCCCAGAAAATGCATAAAATGCCATGAAGTGTGAATAAAACATGTAGCAATTGGTATAATAAAAGCATGGAACATAAGAAATTATAGATACGTTGGAGACGTATCAGATGTCCCTGTTCAAGTGGCTAATAATTATTTAATTTTAACTGACTTCATTGTTCTTGAAATGCCTGAAGATGATAATATGACTATTATTCTTGGGAGACCTTTTCTAAATACTGCAGGTGCTGTTATTGATTGCAGTAAAGGAAAAGTAACTTTCAATGTGAATGATAAAGAGCATACTGTTTATTTCCCCAAGAAAGTGGAGAAAGTATTTGGAGTTAATACAATTTCTAATTTTATAACTATCAAAGTGGGAAGTATTGATTGCCCTATATATCATCAAGAAGGATATCAAAACATTATGATTGGATCCATATCAATACAATTCAAGGTAACATGATTGTCTCATGATGTTTAATTCCTTTGTGTCATATAAAATTTATTTGGTGGCAAGACTTGATCAACCTTGTTAACAAATATATTTTAATACATGGAGGTGCTAAACAACATTTTATTCCTCATCCTTGTTTTACCTACTGTAATGTTGTTTAGTTTGCAAAAGTTTATTTGAGTTGGATTTTGGAAATCATTTTTCTGCCCTAAATTTATTATCTTAAGTACCCAGAAATTGTCCAAATTGAAAGTTCTCAAAATTTTATAAAAATTATACCACTGTTCCTATTTTTGAAAGAACAACGTGGGAGTGCCTGGGGCTGACCAGGGGGACCCACCATGCGAGCTCATCACATGGTGGCGCGACAGGCATCTGGCCGCGCCGTGGCATGGTGAGGGGCCCACCTGGCCCTCCACTCACTCATCCACCTACCACCTCTTTCTCTCTCCCGACCAAACACTTCAACATTGCTCAAACCCGAGTTCTTGCTGTTCTTGCTCACCATTTTTGATCTCCTTGCTCAGCCCATCTTTGCTGCTGAGATTTGGGGCATTTGCTCTCCGGTAGGTGACTCCTCCGAATATCCAAGTAGAATTTTGTTTAGTGGAGTATATCTTGAGTATTTTGCTGATGTAGGTGACTTGTTAAGTGAGTTTGCATGCTTGTTCTATGTTAGAATAATTAGTTTTGATGCATGTTTAATCCTCTAGCAAGTTTCTATAGTAGTTCCCTTCATTTAGATGTCTCAAAATCAATTTTTATAATGTTTGTTGAAAATTTTCAGAAAAGGAAGATGCATAACCACACCTACAAAGAGATTTTTGAGAGGGATTCACAAAGGGTGGCAAGGCCTCCAAGAGCAGCCACTCGAATTAGGCAGTCCTACAATGAAGATCTCATTGCACCAAGCTTTGGCGATGAGAGGGATGAAAGAGTTCCAAACCCATCATCTTTCCCATGCACTAACTTTTTGCGTGATGCAGGGATCCTTGATGATTTCTTGTTCCTTGTCCAGAGGATTGGTTTGACTACATATATGGAGGATGAAAGCAACCAATATGTTATTTTCACAAAAACTTTTGTTGAGAGTTTTAAATTTGGCAACTCGTCCTTCAAGCCATCCATTGGATTTAAGATTTATGATAGGCCTGTTACCATAACTTTGAGGGTCTTTTGTGCTGCCATAGGTATTGCTCCTTTGGGTACAGCGAAGAGGATTCAAGGACGCCCCAACGATTTGCTGGAACTTTACCGAGGGGTGACCAATGATGATGACCGCACGCTCAGCGTGGCAAGATAAGGAACATTCAGCTCCCTGCCATTAGATATTTTACTTATTATTTTCCACTAGCATTCTTGGCAGGGAAAACACCAGCAACATTTCTAATTATCATCTTGCTTTTATGGCTGCTGCACTTACTGGTAACACAACTTATAATCTTGGTGCTCTCATCGCTCATCGCTTAGCTGCTAGTGGACCCATCTATGGAGGGATTGTTGCTTTGCGAGTTATAGCATATCTAGGCATTCATGTTGATCTTAGTGATGAGTTGCTAACCCCTTTCAGGCTCGACCTTGCTGCTATGAGAGATCATCAATTTGTTACTACTAACTCTCGTGCAGGAAGTCTTGTTTATAGAGTTTTATTTACTGATGGGGACAAAAGGGCAGTTCCTCTGGCGCAACCCGATTTGTTCAGTATTCGCAGGAGGCCATGGTCGCGCTCAAAGGAGAAGTTGGACGAGCAGCTAGGTCTGCTTGGCTTCCATGAGCAGCATGACTCCGAGGACACGACACCAGCTGAGGACTACACCGTCCACCACACCGGTGCGTCCTCCAGTTCGTATCAGGACGAGGATCCTTCTTCGTTGTACTATGGAGGCGCCACTTCCTGGTCCCAATGGGGTTGATCTCCACTTAGCCCAAAAGCCTAAGCTTGGGGGGAGGTATACCGAATCTCACTCATATACATATCATGTTTTGTCGGTACTTTGTATATCCATGTTTCGATTTTCTTTCTTTCTTTTTGTTGTTCCTTGTTTTGCTTTTGCTTCCCAAAACACAAGAAGACCAAAAGTATTTCGGTTGTTTCTCTTTATTTGTTTCTTTAAGTCTCTAGTATTAGTTTGCTTAGTTATTTAAATTCGGTTTGTTAATCAAAAATCCATTTTTTTTCCTTTATTGGTTGTTTCTTTTGCTCTTGTTTTAAATTTGAAAAACCCAAAAATATTTGTTGTTCTTTTTCGGTTTTGTAAAGTTTGCTACAGAGCTCGACAGCCTTCCGTGACTCCAGTGGAGCTTGGTTATCATTTCATATCATTCAAGCCACACAAGTGAAAAGAATAATGACGATTTACGACAATTCGAGTTGGGGTGAGAGGCTGGTATGAACTTATTTGTTTTCATTTTTGTACATATACTCATCCATGTGAACATGCTTAGTTGGTTCGTGTGAGGTATATGTCATTTAGTGGATGCTTAGTAGTTCATGTTCTCTTATGATCAGTTCCAATTTATTAATAGTGGGTGGCATGTTATATTGATGCTTGCTTGCATTGTTCTATTCATAAAGGGGTATGACATTGTGGTATCCTCCTCTGAATGATTCATTTGAATTGACTTGGCACATGCTCACGCATGCATATGACTGAAAAACAAAAAGTCAATTAAGCCTCGATGATTTACTTTCCTCGAGTTCTTGTATCACTTTTATGCCTCCGTTAATTTTGTTTTGTCGCAAGCATGATTATGACGGTTATTGCTCTCTTGATTGTCGCTTCCCAGTCTATTGCTAGCCTTCACTTGTACTGAGCGGGAATGCTGCTCGTGCTTCCAAATCCCTGAAAACCAAGTATTCCAAAGAGTCCACTATAAATTCCTATGCATGGCATTTCAAACCATTCAAGTAAATTTTCGTGTGCTACCTTTAAAACTTTCAAATTACTTCTCATTTTGTGACACTGTTTTTAGCTCATGAGGAAGTAGTAGTTGGGTTTGTTATCTTCCATACTAAAGTAAGTACCTCGACTTGGATGCTTCATCTGCTTGTCACTAATTTTGCAAAGAGCTGGTTAGACCATTATATCATCAAAAAGCTAAAAACAATAAAATAGACACTCCTCCATGGTATGTGATCGTTGGAAGGCATCCGAGGATTCGGTTAGCCATGGCTTGTGTAAGCAAAGGTTGGGAGGAGTGTCAAGCTATATATAAAGTGCATGCTATAAATGCCTAATATCAACATCTCGGAACCGCTCTCAACTTGTTCAGTATGGAAGATAACAGAAACTCTATTGCCATTCGTTGACAGGAACAACCACCTCCCAAAACAATTTTGCTTCTGTTAAAAAAAGCTCTAGCACATGTTAATCCCTGCTTCCCTCTACGAAGGGACAATCTTTTATTTTCAAGTTGAGTCACTGATACATCTCCAACGCATCCATAATTTCTGATGTTCCATGCTTATATTATACCAATTGCAACATGTTTTATATACACTTTATATCATTTTTATGCATTTTCTGGGACTAACATATTAACAAGATGCCACAGTGCCAGTTCCTGTTTTCTGCTATTTTTGGTTTCAGAAAAGTTGTTCTGGAAATATTCTCGGAATTAGACGAAACAAAAGCCAAAGTCCCTATTTTTCTGACACGTACACGGAGTCCAAAGGAGAGACGAAGGGGGGCGTGGGCCGTCCTCACCATATGGTGGCGCGGTCCCACCTCCTGCCGCGCCGCCACGTGGTGAGGAGGCCTCGGGCCTCCACCGACGCCGCTCCTTCGCCTATAAATTGCCTTTCTCGGGAAAACCCTAAAGACCCGAGTCAAAAACCATGAAAAGTTCCAGAGCCGCCGCCGCCGCCATCAACCCTAACTCGGGAGGGTTCTGAAGCTCTTCCTGGCACCCTGCCGGAGAGGGGAATCATCACCAAAGGGCTCTACATCGCCATGCCTGCCTCCAGAGTGATGTGTGAGTAGTTCATCCTTGGACTATGGGTCCATAGCAGTAGCTAGATGGTTGTCTTCTCCTCTTGTGCCATCATGTTTAGATCTTGTGAGCTGCCTATCATGATCAAGATCATCTTATTGTAATGCTACATGTTGTGTTTGCTGGGATCCGATGAATATTGACACTATGTCAAGTTGAATACTGAAATATTATGTCTATGTTATTTATGATCTTGCAAGCTCTCCGTTACTTGTTGATACTCTGGCCAAGTGGATGCTTGTGACTCCAAGAGGGAGTATTTATGCTAGATAGTGGGTTCAGTCTCCATTTAATCTGGGGAGTGACATCAACCTCTAAGGTTTTGGATGTGCTGTTGCCACTAGGGGTAACCTAATGATGCTTTGTCTAAGGATAAATGTGTTGTTTACATTATGCACTTTACTTAATGCAATTCTCTGTTGCTTGCAACTTAATACTAGAAGGGGTGCGGATGCTAACCTGAAGGTGGACTATTTAGGCACAGATGCATGCTGGATAGCGGTCTGTGTACCTTGTGGTAATGCCCAAATGAATCTCATAGTAGACACCACAACTTGCACATGCATATTATGCACTTTTCAATATTGTCAATTGCCCAGCTGTAATTTGTTTACCCAGCATGTTAGTTATTTATTATGGAGAGACACCACTAGTGAACTGTGGACCCCAGTCCATTCTTTTATATATGAAATACAACCTACTGCAATCATTGTTTTCTTTCATTCTCTGCAAACAAACATCATTTTCCACACTATATGTCTAATCCTTTGTTTTCAGCAAGCCGGTGAGATTGACAACCTCACTGTTAAGTTGGGGCAAAGTATTTTGGTTGTGTTGTGTGCAGGTTCCAAGTCAACCGCCAGGACCTCCCCTTCGATGCAGAATTTTTCTGGTACCATTGCTAGGAAGAGGAAGCACTCACTCCAACACCACTTTTCTGGCACCGTTGACACCTTCAGAAGTGTCTTCATCTCCTACTGGTTCGATAACCTTAGGTTTCATACTGAGGGAAAACTTGCTGCTGCACTCATCATACCTTCCTCTTGGGATTCCCAACGAACGTGTGTCTTTCACGTCATCAAGCAATTTTTCTGGCGCCGTTGCCGGGGAGGTCAAGTCTTCTTTTAGGGGAGTCTCTCACTTCCAATCTATTTACTTTGTTATTGTCTTGCTTAGTTTATTTTTATTTTGTCTTGTTTGCTCTCTTTATCAAAAACACACAAAAAATTAGTTACTTGTTTTTATTTTTGTTATTTCGGCCTAGTCTTGTTTGAAAGATGCTTGGTATAGGATAAGTGATGCTCATCATAGATGTACTAAAAAATATTCTACATTGATCCTTCTTAGGATTTTTTATGTTGGTGTCACTAGCTGGTATAGGTATGTTCTGGACACTCTTACAGGAAGTAATTTTCTGGGTATTCCTGCTTTTGAAGCTTGCAATTTAATTGAAAGTTTGGTATGGATAGATACCATCTACTAAAGACATTAAAGCTGAGATCACTTTGGAAGATGTTATAAAAAAGTTAGATTCTATGAAAAAAAAACTTGCCAAATTTTCTTGATAATGTTAGTAAGGCTAATGAATCAATAGTAAGCATCAATGAAAGAATCGCTGTTTTAGAGGCTAGTAACACTCATGATACTCAAAATCATAGAATTGGGGAGCTAGAGGAGGCTATGGAAACTTTACGTTCGACTTTTTCTTCTCTTAAATTTAAGAGGGAGAAAGCTTTTGTGGGAAAAGGGCAAAAAATCATCTATGTTCCCAAGATGCCTAAATCAAAGCCCCCTAATGTGCTTAAAATTGATAAAACCTTTAGTACAATTAACGGTGCCTCACTTAATGGAACATCTTCAGGGACGCCTAAAGTACCTATTGTGACAAGTTACGTTTTAGAGGAAGCCTTTGGTGATTTGGATGGTTCTTCACTTGGAAACACTTGATTTTCACTTTCTGTGCCTAGCTGAAAGGCGTTATAGAAAAGCGCTTATGGGAGACAACCCATGGTTTTATTTCTGTAATTTTTCTTTTTCTTTGAGTCAAGGAGCTTGCTTACTTCTGTAACAACTCCTTTGTATCTTTATTTTATTGCATTGTTGCGCCAAGTAAAGTCTCTAGTAGAAAGTTGATATTTTCTGGTAAAAGTGTTTGAGTAACAAGGAAGACAGTGTAGAGTCTTATAATGCTTGCAATAAGTTTTTATGTAAGTCTTGTTGTACCAGTTGATATCCTGTGTTTGCTTCAAACAACCTTGCTAGCCTAAACTCTGTACTGAGAGGGAATGCTTCTCGTGCATCCAAACCTTGAGCCAAAACCCATGCCATTTGTGTCCACCATAACTACCTATTATGTGGTATTTCCTGCCATTCCAAGTAAATACTTCATGTGCTACCTTTAAACTATTCAAAAGCTATTACTCCTTATTTGTGTCAATGTTTTATAGCTCATGAGGAAGTTATGTGGCGTTTTCTCTATCACCTTGTCATTTACTCATGACAGACTTTCACCAATGGACTAGTGGCATATACATCCGCTTATCCAATAACTTTGCAAAAAGAGCTGGCAAATGGGGTGCCCAGTCCCAATTAATTACAACTTTAACCACTTTATTCTCTTCACATGTTTGCCAATGATTTATCAGAAGCAATTTTCAAAATGTTAAACAATATCAAATAGGCACTCCTCCATGGTATGTGATTGTTGGAACTCAGCCGAGGATTCGGTTAGCCATGGCTTGTGTAAGCAAAGGTTGGAAGGAGTGTCATACCAATTTATAAATATGCATGTGTAAACAAAAGAGAAGAGGGATGATCTACCCTTGGGTATAAATAACGTCCTTCATGGGAGCCGCTCTTGAAAGTCTGGGTGACAAGGTGATGCATGTAAAATACATACATGAACTTTGCACTATATCACTCATATTCCAATCATATTTGCATCATATAAGAGTTATATCACTGTTATATAATGATTTTTGGGAATACAATATTTATTTCCTATTTTTATGGAATTAACCCTATGACGAGGTTATACTCTGCGGGTACCCCAGCATAAGGGTACCTGGTGCACGTGATGATCAAAGAAGCCCAAGGATTAATCGAAGCCCACAAAGGAAGGTCCAAGACGAAGAGTGCTTTCCAAGTTAGATCAAGTTATAGTCGGTTAAGACTTTCCATACATGTAACCTTGGTCGGTTATGTTTCCGAGACCCAGCCTCCTATATAAAGGCTGGGAGGGTGATCGATCAGGAGGAGCAAAAACCATAGCCACCAGAACACCGGTGAGATCAACAGCTCGCCAGACCTTTGTAACCTTCATATCCACATAATCAGTACAGACAAGCATGATGTAGGGGTTTTACCTCACTCGAGGGCCCTGAACCTAGGTAAATCCCGCTTGTCAGCCGTCGATTCCACCAATACTACGCGTTCTCTACCACACAATCAACCCTAGGTATAGCAACCATGGGACTTGCCGAGGACACCCCTCGTCAATTGGCGCCGTCTGTGGGAAAAGGTAGTATTGGGCTCACGGTTTCGCCGGTTTCATCATCAAGCGGCCACCCGCCGATCGCATCTGCACAAGGTAACTCACCTACTACATCATCAAAAAGCAAATCACCGACCACCGCTGCAAACGGCAACTCGCCGGCAAGATCGACCAGCAACAATTCAAAAAGCGATCACTCGCCAAAATCTCCAAGGAGGCTCACGCTACACTCGATGGAAGCTCAACAAGCCTTTGCCGGACTCGAATCAGGTTTGGATATTACAGTTGGAGAATTTAACTTCTTTGTCGATAAAGATGGTGTGCAGGACCTATTAGATCCACTCAACACGGAGGCACTCGACAACGCTTCGACTGCAACACCATCCATCTTGGCGGCAGCATCATCACAGATCGTCCCGATCCAATCGCCAATCGAATCTGCGTACCGCCCAAACAACTTAATTGAGTCACTCGACAACGTCGTCGACTGCAACGACGTCGCGGGAAACAAGGAGAACATAGAAGACAACATATAGCTCACCGATCTCAACGGCCCAGAGATCCGTGCCAGCCACGAGATATTCACCTGCGACGCAGACAGCCTGGATAAAGCACTCGAAGATATACTCGATTGCGGCAGAAATCCAAGCAAGCAAAGCAACTCTAACATGAGCCTGGATGATGACGCCGAATCCATAATGCGCATTAGCAGCACATGGGTAGAAGATCGGGTGGTACCGTATCAGGTATACACCGCGAGTACAGCAGAAACATCAGCAGCTGCAACATGCCGTCGGCCTACAGAATACCCTTGCACAGTCACCATGCCGACGGAACTACCACGCTGACCATCACCGCAGAGATGGTGGAAAAAGTGAGCAAAGTAATCGAAAGCTGCACAATGCTACCAGCAAACGCAACCCCAGAAGAGGCATTGACCTTACAATACTTCCAGTGGCAAGAATCGATACGGTTGAAGAACTACCGAGCGGTACTCGAAGAGCGTAAAAAGCAGGCCAGCATATCGAGTGCTCGGCGAAGAGCATTGTCTATGAGTTCAACAGGCAGAAACAACCCCGCGAATAGGTCACGATTCATAAACCTCGGAGGCGTAGATCGTGCAGCAGTCACTCGAAACCTAAACCCGCCTTTATGGCAGTCGACGCGGAAGGAGTTCCCATACCTACTGAGCCAGCCGGGGCGCTGATGACGCTAGGCACCTACCTCAGAACAATCGAACCTCCTGCAGGAGACCCAAAGAGGGATCAGCACCTCCAACTGTACAAACAACTGGCAATAGCAGCAAAAGCCATACAGCATCCACAAGCAACTCCAAGGAGAGATACAGATCGGGACCGTCGCAGTCGAAGTCCTCGGGGAAGGAGCAGTCGAAAAAGCTCACGTCATCATCGATCCAGCAGGAGCCACTCGAGGAGGTCATACAGCAGCAGCTCAGACTCGGAAGCAGAAATCGGGCCATGTGGAGCGCTATGCTTCACTCGACGGATCCGGGAGGCTCGTATGCCCAAGAAGTTTTCGCTAGCTACCACGCCAAAGTTCAACTGCAAACAGGAGCCATCAGGCTGGTTAGAAGATTACAGGCTGGCTGTTGGATGTCAGCGCGGTACCACAACCACAGCTATGCAATACATACAACTCATGATGGAAGGAACAGCTCGCGATTGGCTCAAATCGCTACCGAATCATACTACGATTCGTGGGAGCACTTCAAAGGTGATTTCATCAAATACTTCGAGCCTCTATGTGAGCGCCCCAAAACTTTCGAGGAGCTCCGGACCTGCAAGCAAAAGTCAGATGAATCTCTGAGATCGTACATACGGCGGTGGACCACCATCCGTAACTCAGTAGGCAACGTATCAGAAGATAGGGCAATCGACGCCTTCAAAAACGGACTCTGGAGAGAAGACTTCAAAGAAACACTTGGTCGAGAAGATCCAAAGACAATGGCGGCACTCATGGTACTCGCAACAAAGTGGGCAGATGGAGAAGACTCCGTACGAGGCACTCGACCCGTACCCTCACATGAAAATCACGAGGGTGGCAGTCGAGACCGCAGAGATAGCTACAGAGATGATCGAAGGCGCAAACGCAAGCATCGTTATCACGACGATGACCATCCAAACTTCATCGCAGCAGGCTTTGTCTAGCCCAGGGACAGCCGCGACCAAACTGACAGACGACCCGACGATCATCGTGATAATCGAGATCATCGTACGGACGACCGCCGAGGTAATCGAGACCATCGCACAGACGATCGACGTGACAGTCGAGACCACAGACGCGACGACCGCGATAGCTACAGAAGGCCAGAGTGGCGCAGGCGAGCAGACAAAGATCCTGAGCGCTCAATCGAAGAAAGGATGGATGATTATTGTTCCATTTTATAAAGGGGACGATGGTAAGCTTCGCTCTAACCACTCGATGAGAAATTGCAGGGAATTCGATCAACTTGCAATTGAACATATACTGCGACTGCAAAAGATGGACGTGCACCTCCTCAACTAGTGCAGACTCCGTCGACTGCATCACAAGCACAGCCTGTTCAGGCATATCCAGTGCCGCAACAAGTACAACAAGCACAGGTATATTCCATACCACCGCAAACACAGCCTACTCAGGTGTATCCTGCACCAACACCAGCGCAACCGACGCCAGTGTATATGGTGCCAGCACAACCCGTTACGGGAACACAAATGGCAGCAGCCGTGCACCAGATGCAGCAAGGAGATGAACAAAAATATCCCGTAACTCGCGGGCAGATGAACATGATCCAGCGAGGACGTCCCCCAATAGAGAGCAAAAGTTACACACTCGACACGTCAATATGGCGGTCATGGCACCCCCAGCTATCACAGATTTTTTGAAAGGATCAGAAACTCCGATTGTCTTCAATCGAGAGGACCACCACCCAGTATATCGACCAGGGCACGCAGCCTTGGTACTCGACACCCAAATTGGAGGCTACGCCATGACCAAGGTCTTCATGGACGGGGTAGCGGCCTCAACATAATCTTTGCAGATACGCTACGCGAATGAACAAATCAGTCGAAAATCTGCCAAAGTCCAAGTACCTTCCACGGTATCGTCCCAGGCAAAGCAGTGCTCCCAGAAGGCACCATACAACTCGATGTTACGTTTGGAGATCCTACTCACTTCAGAACCGAGTCGATTGAGTTCGAAGTGGTCGATTGGAAGTCACAATACCATGCAATACTCGGGCGCCCCACTTTCGCTCGATTCATGGCCGTCCCACACTACGCTTACCTCAAGCTCAAAATGCCAGGACCAAAAGGAGTCATCACGATCAACGGGAACTTTCAAAGGTCAGATTCATGTGACCGTGACTTCAGCAAAATCTCAGAGATGTACGGGATGGAGCAATCACTCGCCGAGCTTGAGGTCTCCAATGACCGTACACCTCTACCAGGAAGCAAGAAGATGGCAATCGACAGAGGGCTCAAGGCCATCAACGACGATGGAGCACAAGGGGCACCCGACTGAACCTTCAGAGACGGTCAACATGTCACACTAGTACATAGAGGGGCGCATCTGCGTCAGTTCTATGCATAGATATGTAATAGCGCATAATGTCGGAAGAACCAGCAGGTTTCAGACGCACTCTTTTCCCTTACCAGGGTACCTAAGGGGACTGGAAGGTTTTAATGAGGCGGCTTGCTGGTCAAACACATATTTCGAATAAAGACACATTTTCCTCCATATTTCTCATATATGCCTTTTATTGTTTACCCCACTCAAACACTCGGGGGCTCGAGCATAAAACCCAAACCCCACTCGATATACTCGGGGGCTGGGTCACGCAGAAAAACTAAAAAACCCCACTCGATATACTCGGGGGCTGGGTCAAGCATAAAAAGTCAAAAACCCCACTCGATATACTCGGGGGCTGGGTCAGCAAAAAAACTCAAAAACCCCACTCGATATACTCGGGGGCTGGGTCAAGCATAAAAAGTCAAAAACCCCACTCGATATACTCGGGGGCTGGGTAAAGCATAAAAACTAAAAAACCCCACTCGATATACTCGGGGGTTGGATCATATAACTCAATACATAAAGAAAAAGTTGCTCATCCCATATCAATTACTCGGGGGCTGAGCCTGCAGGCATAAGTTGGAGCTTCAACTCTCATAAAATTCATAGCCCCACTCGAAGACTCGGGGGCTGTGTAATTCATGTTGCATGTTAAGTAATTTCTCATAAACCCCACTCAATACACTCGGGGGCTGCATACATACATATAAACGAATAAGCACTACGTGCAGGTGGCAAATTTACACTCGGGGCCTGTTCCCTATACATAAATACCCTAATCTTCTGGTTCGTCCTTGACTGGGAGAACATGGCCCATAAGTTGAGCATTATAACACTCAACCAACGTCCTCGCATGCTCGACTGTATCGTCCAAATCTGATTGGGATAAAGACGATCCAGGCATGGGTGGACGAAGCTGCAAATTCGGGCATTGGCTTCGGAGATACGCCATTGTTTCATTGGCCCCATCCACAATCTTCTGGGTGATAAAGTCCCGAATGGGATCCGCACTGCGAAAAAGCTCGAGCAAAGCATGGATTCCTTGAGGTTGCGGCCCAGTCGGGAAAAGCGTCTGGTTGATTCGACTAAAGGCCGACCTGCATAATTCAAGCAGCATAGTGCTCCGCCACACCCGATCTGCAGAGTCGCGAGTATGCATGCTCGGTGCTTGTCCAATCGAAAGTGCTGGCGGCCAGTCGTGGGTTCATCAGTCGCATTATTCAACTGCTCATCCACGCGAGCCTGCTCCGCCTGGAAATCTTGAACAAAACCTGCAACAACACAAGTTGGGTGAACAAAAAGGAACAGGTTGTGAACTCACAAGATCAAGGTAGTCATGCTTACACTCGAGCTGTCTGTTCACGATCTCCATCTCGCCAAGCACATACTCCTCCCGTTGGGTAGGTAAAGCAGGCCTTGCCCTCATCCTATCCAGCTCACTTCGGACACTCGCCAGCTCTTGCTCCTGTTTTGCGAGTCGAGCCTTCATATAGCGTATTACTGCGGCATCGTTTGCCACCTGAGCTCGAGATCGAGTAGGGGCACGATGCCGCGATGAACTGGATGAAGTGGCGGCTGGCCGTTTCTGTTCCAAGCATTATAAAAGTTTCATGAGAAACTAGTCACAAAGCTCAGACGAGCAGCAACATACAACATTACACGAAGGATCATAATGAGGAAATTATATTCATACAAAGGTAGCAAAAGCACATGCGTACTCGCATGATCATAAGTTTAATTACAAAGCATAAAAAGGCACGACTGCCCTACTTCTCAGACATCGACTCCGACCTAGCCCTACTCGCACGAGCGGCGACCTCTGCTGCCCGGCGTTCCATGGTGGCCATAAAAATTTCAGCCAACTTTGCGGCTGGCTCGTTCAAATGCTTTAGGGACACCAGTTTCCCGCCAGGCTTGCGAGGGAAAGCAGACAGAGCGGCTTCGAAGTCACCCTCTATCCCATGACCTAAAAGGAGTTTGAGGGTGGTCTCTGAGCCGCGTACCGTCAAAGTGCGAGCAAAGTTCGCCATAGTCGAAGTTCCCGGCCCAGGACGTCTGCAAAGCCATCCACAGTCGAAGGAGGTTGGCTGGATGGGAACACATCCTTGAACACGGCGCCGAGCGTGCTCGTAGATTTGGCGAGTGCATCCTTGGCTTGGGTGGAGACGATATCCAGGTCCATTGCGCTGTCAAGGGACAAATCGACACTCGATTGGTCTACAGGTGCGGTGCGCCAACAGCTCCTTCAAAAAAGCAGAAGTAGCAGAAAATGTTACATACTATTCAGTGCCAAAAGGAAGTAGGCAAAAAGTGAAAACTCACCGCCTACGTCTCGGGTGAGGCTCGCCAGGCGCTCAGCATAATTCTTTTCGCGCAAAGCGGCAGTCCTTGGCATCATCCAAGGCCTTCTTCGACTCCGTGCGCTCCTTGGCGAGTGCCTCTTCTAGCTTTTTACCCGAGACTCAGCGGTTACCTTGTCACCTGGGATTGATAGCCAGATGTCATTCACAGCCGACAAAGCGAAGACATACAGAAACCCAACACACTTACGGGTGAGTTGCTCCATAACAGTGCACAGATTATCCCTCTCCTGTTCAACCTGGACAAATGCTTTACCTGATTCACCAGGTTGAGGTAAAAGGCTGCACGCACATGAAACCAACGTAAGCTACACACAAATAGTCCAGAAGGAAGACTCGACAAAAGACACTTACGTGTTCCACCCAAGGCGCAGGCTTGGCAGCAGACGTCCCAATTTGCGGAGTTGACGAACTCGCGATCTTGGCGGCTTCAAAGGTAGTAGCCGTGGCTACTGTTCTCACAACCTCAGCTGCAACAGAGGAAGCTTCTGGCTGGTCTGGAGTCGAGCTTTCGGTTGGAGGAGTTGGAGGTCGCACAGTCTCAGCACTGCAAGTGATCGAAAGACATACCACATAAAGAAACAGTACTCAACTCATAAATTTTTTTGTCAAAAAGGAGCAAACCTGTGCTCTTCTTCATCCTCAGTATCGAGCTCGTCAAAATTTGGGCCTCCAAAAGGTAGCTGCCCACCCGACTGAGGAGGAGGAGGAGCCGAGCTCAAAGGACTCACGTCCAAGGGAGCAGCTGTGGTCGTAGGAGACGAACCTGAGTTTCCGTCATCCCTCACATCCGATTCCTTCGCGGGTGAGCTCGTGGAAGAAGACGTAACTTGGGCTGCCCGACGGCGCTTGCGAGCAGGAACCTCGCTAACATCCTCAGTCGCGGTAGGCTCCTTGCCCTGTGCTTCCTCTACCCCTTCCTCTTCAGCCTCTTCTGAGGGTGAACGTAGCCGAAGGTAGAGGCGATTCATCCCCTCCCTTCGCTTCTACTGTCACCTCTGTTTCATAAGTTGGACCATCTTCGGGAAGAGGAGGAAGGGTTGAGGTAGTCGAGTGGCCCTGCATACAAAATATAGCAGTCGAAAGTGAAAAAGATGCACAGAAGGATAACAAAAACAGGAGATCATAGACTCGAAAGATTCACTAACCTCTGGCAAAGGCTTTTCAGCCCCATAAGGAACGACTGGGCAGTCGACATTGCAGGGCTCGCTTTGTTTTGTACTGGTGATGGACCGCACATGTGACACCAGTTCACTCCTAGACAGCTCCTCCTTGCTCATCCGAGTGGAGTCGAGGGGACCTTCGTACTCCCACATTGGGTGGGCACGAGCGCGGAGCGGCCACACCCGCATCTTCACAAAAGTGGCAATAAGATGCACACCCGTGATGCTGTTGAGCAGCCCACCAATCGTCTCCAGCAAAGGCGCTGCTTCCGCCATTTCTTCTTCAGTCGACAGCTCATGGTCCCAGGCCTTCGTCCTCGCTGCTATACCAGCAGTCGAAAATGCTGGGGCCCCATCCTGGTCGACTCGCACATAGAACCACCTTTTCCTCCACCCCTGCGCCGAGTCGACTGGCTTCAGGGCGAAGTATCGGGTGTCGCTGCGCACTTGGATCTGCAGGCCCCGACTGGATAGGTTCGGCCGCCTCGGTTGTTGGGCCGGACCATGAAGATAGACTTCCATAATGCCCAACTCGGAGCAACTCCCAAAAAACACTCGCACAGCGTGATGAAACACGCAATGTGCAGAATACCGTTCGGGGTGAGATCATGGATCTGCACCCCGTAGGCAAAAAGCAAACCTCGCACAAAATCATGGAGGGGAGCGAGAAACCCCTAGGCAAAAACTCCGCGAAACAGACGCGCTCGTTAGCGCGAGGCTCGGGAAGTACCTCCTTGGGCGAAGGTGCGCGGACGAAGAGCTGGTCAGAAGGTGGCAGCAACCCTCCTCGCGCAGCTTGTCCAGCTGTGCCTCCTTCAGGGTGGATTTCATCCAATCCATTGGTCTTCTTGAGGTCGACGGCGGCCGCAGATGTGCTAGCCGCAGTCTTCTTCCCCTTCATCGCCGCCGCATCGGGCGCGGCGGCAGCAGTCGAGGCAGAGCGCTTGTTGCCCGCCACTTTCTTCATTGTCAATGAACAGGTGGGGAGTGCGCAAAGCTTTAGCACAGGAGCAATGGAGGCAGAGCGCAAGGAAGACGATGGAACAGGGGCGGCGCGCAGAGCAAATGGCAGGTAAAAAACAAATGCCAGCGTGTTCCCCTATTTACCATAATCAAAAGCAATCACAGCCATTCAGATCAAATCGTGCGTTACGCACGCAATCTGACCGTACACGTGGCAAACGCGGAGGGCAACCGTCGCCGGCCACTCGCCCACTACGCACGCAAAAAGAGGAGCCATCATCACGCTTGGAAAAAGTGGGCCCGTATGGTCAAATCAAGTCCAAACGGCACCGTCTTCGGTCAGCTCTGCACAAATGGGCCCACCTATGTGTTACGTCCCATCCATCGCAGCATAACACAGCCACGCGTGTCAGGAAGCACAGTCGAAATTAAACGTCATCCCTGATGTCATTTGAAGCATTGTTCAAAAATACATTCGAATCTGTCCAACGAATATTGGTCAATCGATTGCCTTATTTCGTTCGGGTGTGACAAATCCTTCTTAAAAGGAAAATTGGTCACTCGACCGTTCCTTCGACTAAGGCAAAAGTACTCCCATGGGAGCGTATATCAAAAATTCTTCGTGATTAATCAGGAAAAAAAATATTGAGATTATCCTTTACTCAAATGAAATAAGCATAATCTCGGGGGCTACTCCCATAGATTTCAAAAAAGCAAAATTTCGATTGCGAAGCAGTGCAGAAGGATGATTTGAGATTGTCCTCTATTGCAAGACAAATAAATCACAATCTCGGGGGCTACTCCCATGGGAGCGATGTCGCGCTCCCATAGATTCAAAGCAAGTAAGAAAATTCACTCAACTACAGACTCGATTAAAATGCATTAAAGTACTTCGAAATCTTAGAATCATACTTCATAAATTCCCGGACTACGCCAATCGGATGTTTCGGATGCTGCATACGCAAATGCAAAGGTAAACCCGCTGAGCAATCGAGCTGGGCCGAGGGACGCTCCAACAGTGTTTTCCCTTGAATTTTTCCGTGTCACAGACATGATGAAAATCCTGACGGACGCGTTAGGTATCAAAAGTTAAACTGCAGAACGAATCAGTAAGACCTACAACGGCCTGAGTCGTGTCTGTCCAGTATGTTCCAGCTTCGAGTCCGGGGACTCGAACCTGATTGAAGGCTAGTATGGTTTCGCCCAAATGTGCGGTTAACTGAGCTCGATTTTCGTGTGAATCAGGCCTACTATGTCAATATCCCTAGGCAAAAGTTTCAAAAGTGTTCCAGCTTCGAGTCCGGGGACTAGAACCTGATTGAAGGCTAGTATGGTTTCGCCCAAATGTGCGGTTAACTGAGCTCGATTTCGAGTGAATCAGGCCTACTATGTCAATATCCCTAGGCAAAATCTTTCGACTGCGTTCCGGCTCGAGTCCGGGGACTCGAGTCTGACTGAAGGCTAGTATGGTTTCACCCAAATGTGTGGTTAACTGAGCTCGTTTTCGAGTGAATCAGGCCTACTATGTCAATATCACTAGGTAAAATCTTTCAACTGTATTCCAGGCTCGAGTCCGGGGACTCGAGTCTGACTGAAGACTAGTAAGGTTTTGCTCAAGTAAGCAGTTAACTGAGCTCGATATTCGAGTGAATCAGGCCTACTATGTCAATATCCCTCGGTTAGCATACACATACAATCGAAACAAATTAGAGCTTGAAGAACTACATCGGGTCAGAAGAACAAGTTCTGAAGGCTATGACGTGCACGATGAAGGGAGCACATGCTCGATTCTTCGAGTCAAGCAAGTACTCGGGGGCTAATGACGAGGTTATACTCTGCGGGTACCCCAGCATAAGGGTACCTGGTGCACGTGATGATCAGAGAAGCCGAAGGATTAATCGATGCCCACGAAGGAAGGCCCAAGACGAAGAGTGCTTTCCAAGTTAGATCAAGTTATAGTCGGTTAAGACTTTCCATACATGTAACCTTGGTCGGTTATGTTTCCCGAGACCCAGCCTCCTATATAAAGGCTGGGAGGGTGATCGATCAGGAGGAGCAAAAACCATAGCCACCAGAACCCCGGTGAGATCAACAGCTCGCCGGACCTTTGTAACCTTCATATCCACATAATCAATACAGACAAGCAGGACGTAGGGGTTTTACCTCACTCGAGGGCCTTGAACCTGGGTAAATCCCGCTTGTCAGCCGTCGATTCCACCAATACTACGCATTCTCTACCACACAATCAACCCTAGGTATAGCAACCATGGGACTTGCCGAGGACACCCCTCGCCACCCTGCGCATGTAGAAAACCCTAATTTTCCTTTTTAGTTTCAGGGACCCAAACGACGTCCAAATAACCTGGAAAAATACGGGCGTCAATATTTTGGAAGGAGGAAGACTTGGGAGCGAAGGAAGCAAGCAAACGGAGGCCGGAAGCCCAAAAGAGGGGGGCCCACGTGGCCTCTGTACCTGGCCGCGTGGGGCCCACCATCTTGGGCCTCGAGGCTCCGCTGCCGTCGATCTTTTCTCCACCGACATACTCTTGACCTAAAAACGCCTATAAAAGAAGTCCCACGGCGTTCTCTGGAACAAGAAGCCACCGTGTCAAAGAAACACGAAAACACAGATCTGGAGCTGCAGATTGGAGGGGGAAAACTCCGTGGGGCGCTGCCGGCGTGATCTCCATATTCTCCATCGACATCTCCACCGTCTCCATGATGAAGAGGGAGTAGTCCACCTCTGGACTATGGGTTTGTGGAAGTAACTTATGTATCTCTCCTCTCTTGAGCTTCACTAATTAGTACCGTATGAGCTGCTGAACATGATTACGGTCACCGTTGTAATTTGTGGTGGATCTTTATGAGTTAATATATGTTTGAGATTGCAATGTTTGTTTCAGTTATGAGTATAGATGCATATTATGTACCCCGTTCTTGTCTACTTGTTTGATCAAGCATGTTTATGAGAGCGTGTGTGGGGGAATGTGTGCATTAGTTGGAGTAACGGGGGGTGGCTAGTGCAGTAAGTGAGAAAGTTCTGCGATCCACTTTGGTATCTTTACCTTACTTTGTTGCCTCACTAGGGATAAACAAAAATACCATGCTACGGGATGTGGGTGACCATTGCCACTCTATGACTAGATCTAGCATGTTCTTATTTTCACTTCATGTCATGATACTTAATGCTATACTCTGAGTTATCTTAATTACTGAGGTGTTATGATTTAGTTCGCATCTTGGTGGAGTATAAGAGGATTAATAACCAAAAGATCTCTATGTTAGGACGTGATGCCCATAATTAGTAACTTGTTATCAAATGTGTTGCAATCTCATATGTAACTGTGTGTTCCATTGTCTACCACTTTATAAAGAGAGAGTGCATTTGTGAAACCATGAACCCCAGTCCATTTTTAATCATAAGAAACACCTTTCCAACACATATACCACTTTTCTATTTTCAGCCATCATTAAATCCGAAAATACAAAAATACTTTTCATCTTGCATACATCATTAAAAACCCAAAAATATATCATTATATCATTGCATCCACCATCATTGCATATTTATTTCTTGTTTGCATTGCATAACTATCTGATATCATTCTTACACCTTGTGCTTGACAACCACAGGTGAGGTTGAGGACCAAAACATCTAACTTGTTTTGTAGGTAACCAAAAGAAGGATAAGAAGATAAATCTCACTACTGATTCCCCGAGAGTTCGATATTAAACCCTCGAGTCACCCCTCGTGGGGAAAAACGTCTTCCATTACTACACACTCTGCACTTGGAGTCTCAACCTAACCCGTTTACTTTTGCAGGTAACTCGTGAAGGGCCATCAAGACGTTTTCTGGCGCCGTTGCCGGGGAATCGTAGCTGAGAGATTTATCCAAGTGAGCATTCATAACAAAGTCAACGTCACCAACTTGTGCTAACACCTAAGCTTGGGAGGTTGCACCTACGTGAGCAATCTTATCCATCTTTACTTCAAAGCAATTATTTGTTTTGTATTGTCTTGCATTGTATCTTGCAATCATTTTTTTCAGTTTTGCATAAAAAATTAAAAAATACAAAAACTTGCTAAAATGGGAGAAAGAACTAATTGTGTGACTACACAAACACTCCTAATGATCAATTTATCAAGAGCTATTGCCACACCTAAGATAAATGCTGAGTTATGAAGTAAGTCCTAGTTTGTTGAACTTGATAACTAGGGAACAATTTGGTGGTAGTGCTATGGAGGATGCCTCTATGCATCTTCATGACTTTGTTGAAATATGTGACATGCAAAAGTTTAAAAATGTGGAAAGTGATATCCTAAAACTGAAGTTATTTCCTTTTTCACTTAGAGGAAAAGCTAAAGAGTGGTTGCATTCCTTGCCATCTGGTAGTATTAATTCTTGGGATGATCTAAAAGAAGCTTTCATTAAGAAATATTATCCCCTGTTAAAATTTTGCAAAATAGAAACAACATCCTTTCTTTTAGGCAAAATGAAAATGAACATGTTGCTATGGCTTGGGATAGGATAAAACTTATGCTTAGAACTTGTCCCTCACATGGAGTTAATGAATGGACCATATTACACTCTTTCTACAATGGTTTAAACTACATGTCTAGAAACATACTTGATTCTGCTGCTGGAGGTGCTTTTATGAGTAAACTATAGTAGAAGCTAAAAATATATTGGAAAGCATTTTCAAAACTATAGTCAATGGCATACTGATAGGGCACCTAATCCTTCTAAGAAAGTGAACTCTATTGAAGAAACTAATGATTTGTCATCTAAAATGGATACTATTCTTGCTTTGCTTAATAAACCTAGTGTTGAAAATGTTCCTTTGCAAGAACTAGTTGGTAACAATTCTGAAAATATTGATGTCAACTTCATTAGGAACTATGGTAATAATGGGTATGGTAACAACAATTATAACTCTTATAATAAACCCCCATATGTGCCAAATAAATATGCTCTAGTGGTAATGTTTCTAGTGACTTGGAAAACACCATTAGATCTTTTATATCTACCCAAAAAGAGCTTAATAAGGAATTTATCTCTAAGTTTGAAAAACAAGATGCTTTGTTTGAAAGGGTAGATCAGCTTACTAAGGAAGTCTCATCATTAAAGAGCATCATTACAGCCCAAAAACATGAGGAAACAATAAATATTGCCAAGAGGTTATCAATAAGTCTTGGGAACACATTCATGAGCAAGAGAGAGTTGCTAAAGAATCTATTGGGGTAATGAAAGAGAGTTAAGTTGAGGAAGTTAAAATGCTTATGAAGTCAAGGATCCTTTGCTTGACTTAGAAAATTGTAGCTTGCATGAATTAATCTCTATCTTACAAAAATTTGCAAGTGATCCTTCCATCAACACTACCAAGCAGGTTTTGGTTCTTATATTGCTAATCATGTCTTGAAAGAAAAGATTGCTAGGTACAACCAAGAGGCTATGATACCACCTAAGCTTGGGGATTGTGGATTAAGGTACTAGTAACTATTGGAAAAGAGACACACATGCCATACTTGATCTAGGATCTAGTGTCTCTGTTTTATCTAAAGAACTATATGAAGTGCTTGAATTGAAAAATCTTGAAAAATGCTCTATTGAACTGCACTTGCTGATGACTCTATTAAACATGCTTTGGGAAAAGTAAGTGATGTTATGGTAGAGTTACATATGACTTTTGTGCCTGTGGATTTTCTAATCATGGACATGGGGAATAAAACCTCTAGTCCTATTATTCTTGGAAGACCTTTTCTTCGTACAGGTGCTATCATTGATTCAAAGAAGGGAATGTAAAGTTTCAGTTTCCACACAAGAAGTGCATGGAACACTTCCAAGGAAGAGGGAACACCAAAGTTCAAGCTCCCTCATGAGCTTCATCCAATAAACAACAAGTAAGAAGCCTAGCTATATGGCTATAAAGAAAGCGCTTTGCGGGAGGCAACCCGGTTATTTTTATGTGTGATTTTTTTGTGTCCTCTTGCTGTAACAAGAGAGTTTTGTTTTTTTAAAGTGCCAAGTTTTATTTTGGTTTGAAAAAGTTGCTTATAGCGTTCGGAGATTTTATTCCTGCACGGTATGATTTTTAATTCTTATTCTGTAACTCCGAATGAGCTCATATTTGAACTGTTGTTGCAACTTTTCATCCTCTATGCATGAATTTTTCGGAATTTTCGAAAGTTTGGTAGGGTAGAAAATACGTTTTGCTGCTGCTGTTTTTCTGGACAGATTCTGTCCCATTTTGTTTGATGCATGCTTTGAGCTTTTAGTTGAATCTTTTTATCAATGAGTTTATGAGTAGGCATACAACATTATATACTTTCTGGACATTATATGATTTTTTGAGGATTATATGCAGCAAGAAACCTATTTGTTTATCACTATTAATGCACCCCACAGAAAAGAAAATGGGAGAAACGGTGTTTTGAAGTTTTTTCACAGGGATTGGAGGAGATGCACCAAGAGCTATCCAAGGATGGTGAAGACCATAAGCTTGGGGATGTGAAGACAACCCCACTGGACCTACACACTCTCGGTTTGCACACGTCAACTTCTGTTTTTCGATCGAAACACTTTATCGCATAAACTTGGAGCGTCTTTGTTTGTTTTTGTTTTGTTATTTTGTGAGACCACCACACTATCATTTATATGTGAAGAGCTACTGGAAATATGGGTTGAAATATGTTGGATGCTTTTATAAGATTGGGAAAAGGGATGTTTGAGTTGATTTTTAATGATACATATAGTTGCATGATTCATGAGCTTGTTTATGAGTAATATTTGCAAATCTTTATAGAGCTATCACTTATTCATGTTTTGTGCTGAGTTATTTTACTTGTGTTTAACATGGATTAGTTAGTTCTATGGACACTCATGCATGCATTAGATGGTCAACTTTCTCCCTTTGCTAGCCCAAAAACTCCAACAAGTAAAAACTTGTTTCCAACACCTTCAACCAAAGTTATTCCAGTGAGTCCACCATATCTACCTATTGGCTTTATGCTATTCCGAGTATGTTTATCATGATATTTGTGTTATCTATACCTCTGAATGAAAATGTTTATGTTATTGACTGTTATGGAAATTGGTTATATAGCTCTCACGAACTTGATGCACACTTTACTTTTATTGCATAATAAAACATGACCCATTGTGATTAAGATTATGATGCTAGTGGCTTGATAAATGTACGAGGTTGGAGTTAGCCCATATGTGCTGTCACATGCAAGCTTTCAACATGCTCTTCATCTCATTTAGTTGATATCATGCTTTTGTTTATGGATGCTATCATGGTGAAATGAGGTGGAAATGAAGTAGTTTAAATGAGTTTGTATAAATGGTTAGAGAGACGCCTGGGCCGCTAATCTAAGCCATGCATCATTCATGGTGGAAATTTACTTACATGCTATGGTGAACCATCTGTGATGCACCTTATAATAAAAAGCTATTATGGTAAATAAAAAGGGTGTTGAGATTGTTCATCTTGTTTGTTTGTCTTGTCATTTTGATATGGGCTTGTTCCATATCCTACAAGAGGTACCCAGTTGACGCTCTATGATGATATTATCATTTGATATGTTTGTTTGTCTTGTCATTTTGATATGGGCTTGTTCCATATCCTGGGACAAGAGGTACCCCAGTTGACGCTCTTGATAAATGTACGAGGTTGGGAGTTAGCCCATATGTGCTATCACATGCAAAGCTTTCAACATGCTCCTTCATCTCATTTAGTTGATATCATGTACTTTTGTTTATGGATGCCTATCATGGTGAAATGAGGTGGAAATGACGTAGTTTAAATGAGTTTGTATAAATGGTTAGAGAGACGACTGGGCCACTAATCTAAGCTATGCATCATTCATGGTGGAAATTTACTTACATGCTATGGTGAACCATCTGTGATGCACCTTATAATAAAAAGCTATTCTAGTGGTAAATAAAAAGGGTGTTGAGGTTGTTCATCCTGTTTGTTTGTCTTGTCATTTAGATATGGGCTGGTTCCATATCCTGGGACAAGAGGTACCCTAGTTGATGCTCTTGATGATACTATTATTACTTACAATGATATATAACTTGAACTTGTTTTGCTTCCAAAGTTGAGTAACTCATGGTGTAGGTACTTGTATTCAAGGGGCATGAGACACCTAACCTTTACTTTATCATGCACACTACTCATATTTGCTTTCACATTAAACTTTAATCATTCAAGATGCTATGATACGGGTAATGAGAGCTTGACACCAAGAATTCCACATTGCAATCATTAACTTAAGTAGAAGAGTTTGGAAGTTAGATGAAACTTATGCATGCTTTACCTCTACTCACATATACATCTTTCCAAAGTGTCCACCTTTTATATTCAGATTTTCATCTACACTCTATGACCAATGTAGGATGTTCTTACTTATCATTATGCATACATGTGGTCCATATTACTATCTTCTATGTTACACTTTGTGAACTATCATTGAACATCCTTGCTTGAATACTTGATATCACTTCATAAACTATCTTGCATATTGCTACTCCTTTGAAGAATGAATCATTTGACTCTATGTAGCAGTAATAATCATCTTTGATATCCATTGTTAGTGCTATATTGCAAAGCCCATGTTAGTTTTATCACCTTCATACTCGAGGACGAGTATTGGTTAAGCTTGGGGATGTTGATGCATGTAAAATGCATACATGAACTTTGCACTATATCACTCATATTCCAATCATATTTGCATCATATAAGGGTTATATCACTTTTATATAATGTTTTTTGGAATAAAATATTTATTTCCTATTTTTATGGAATTAACCTGCGCAGGCAGAAAACCCTATTTTTTCGTTTTAAGTTTTAGGGATCCAAACGATGTCTAAATAACTTGGAAAAATACAGGCGTCAATATTTTGGAAGGAGGAAAACTTGGGAGCGAAGGAAGCAAGCAAACGGAGGCCGCAAGCCCAAAAGAGGGGGGGCCCACGCGGCCTCTGTACCTGGCCGCGTGGGCCCACCATCTTGGGCCTCGAGGCTCCGTTGCCATCGATCTTTTCTCCACTGACATAATCTTGACCTAAAACGCCTATAAAATAAGTCCCACGGCGTTCTCTAGAACAAGCGCCGCCGTATCACAGAAACATGAAAACAGAGATCTAGAGCTGCAGATTGGAGGGGGGAAAACTCCGGCGGGGTGCTGCCGGCGTGATCTCCATCTTCTCCATCGACATCTCCACCGTCTCCATGATGAAGAGGGAGTAGTCCACGTCTGGACTATGGGTTTGTGGAAGTAACTTATGTATCTCTCCTCTCTTGAGCTTCACTAATTAGTACCGTATGAGCTGCTGAATATGATTACGGGCATCGTTGTAATTCCTATGTGGTGGATCTTTTTATGAGTTAATATATGTTTGAGATTGCAATGTTTGTTTCAGTTATGAGTATAGATGCATATTATGTACCCCGTTCTTATCTACTTGTTATGATCAAGCATGTTTATGGGAGCTTGTGTGGGGTGATGTGTGCATTAGTTGGAGTGACGGGGGGTGGTGAGTGCGGTAAGTTGACCACTGTAATATCACGATCCACTTGGGTGTTTTGCCTTACTTTGTTGCCTCATTAGGGATAAACAAAAATACCATGCTACAAGGGTTGTGGGTGACTTGCCACTTCTCCGTGACTAGATCTAGCATGTTCTTATTTAAACTTTATGTCATGATATTTAAAGTTATACTCTGAGTTATCTTAATTACTAAGGTGTTATGATTTAGTTCGCATCTTGGTGGAGTATAAGTGAGATTAATAACCAAAAGATCTCTATGTTAGGACGTGATGCCCATATAATTAGTAACTTGTTATCAAACTTTGTGTTGCAATCTCATATGTCAACTCATCTGCTCCATTGTCTGCCACTTTATTAAAGAGAGAGTGCATTTGTGAAACCATGAACCCCGGTCCATTTTTAATCATAAGAAACACCTTTCCAACAACTTTAACCACTTTTCCATTTTCTGCCATTATTAAATCCGAAAATACAAAAACACTTTTACATCTTGCATTCATCATAAAAAACCCAAAAATATCATTCATCATTATTATCATCATCCTTGCATATTTATTCACCACCATTGCATATTTATTTCTTGTTTGCATTGCATAATTATCTTGATATCATTCTTACACCTTGTGCTTGACAACCACAGGTGAGGTTGAGGACCAAAACATTTAACATTGTTTTGTAGGTGACCAAAAAGAAGGATAAGGAGATAAATCTTTCACTACTAATTCCCCGAGAGTTCGATATTAAACCCTCGAGTCACCCTCGTGGGGAAAACACGTCTTCCACTTACTACACACTCTGCACTTGGAGTCTCAACCTAACACATTTACTTTTCACGCAGGTAACTACCTGAAGGGCCATCACAAGGGGGATAGAGTGCCCACTGCCATTCGTTGACAACAACAAACACCTCTCAAACACTTACTTTATTCTCTCTATAAGATTTCAAAAACTTAAAAAGCTCTAGCACATGATTTAATCCCTGCTTCCCTCTGCGAAGGGCCTTTCTTTACTTTATGTTGAGTTAGTTTACCTACTTCTTTCTATCTCAGAAGCAAACACTTGTGTCAAATTTGTGTGCATCAATTCTTACATGCTTACTTATTGCACTTGTCATATTACTTTGAGTAGACAATATCCATGAGATATATATGTTGAAAGTTGAAAGCAATTGCTGAAACTTAAATCTTCCTATGTGTTGCTTCAATGCATTTATTTAGAATCTATTGCTTTATGAGTTAACTCTTATGCAAAGCTTTTTTATGCTTGTCTTGAAAGTACTATTCATGAAAAGTTTTTGCTTATATGATTCAGTTGTTTACTCTTTATCTACTTGTTAGCAAACTATAGACTATTGCTTTGAGTCACTTCATTCATGACATGAGCCTTGCAATATTATTTGATCAAGATTGTGTGATAGCATGTCTCCTCAGAAATTATTTTGTTGCTATCGTTTACCTACTCGAGGACGAGTAGAACTAAGCTTGGGGATGCTTGATACGCCTCCAACGTATCCATAACTAGAAGATACCCCGCGCGTTGCGGCGGAAATCTCTTTAAAAATTTGTTTTGTAAATAAAGACATATAGGATACATGAAATATGAAGTTATTTATAGAAATATGGAAGATTCAATTTTTTTTAATTTATATGAAAAGTTCAGTCGATCAAATTGTCGAAAGGCTAAATTTATTTATATGGTTTTTTTGTATTTGATGGTTAAAAACTGTGGACAATGGATAGATGAAAAGTAGATGATATGGATATGTTGCATGCAAAATATATTGGCTTTAATTAATCTTAGTGGGATGACATGAACATTTGGTTGGCTAGGAGAATGAATGATATGGATAGCTTGCATGTTGAGTTAGAAAAATAATTAATGCACTTAGTGGAGTTTTGCTTTATAAGAAGTACTAGAACGACACCCCGCGCGTTGCATCGGGGACCTTTTAAGGAATCTAATAAAACATATGAAATTTGATTTTGACTAAGGAAATATGTAAGATTTAGTTAGTCATGGCAGTAAAGAGGCTAAATTTTGTAGACATGAAATGTATGTGTATTTATAGTTAAAAGATCATTGTGATTTAGGGGTGTATCTGGTTAATATAGATAAGATTATATCAGCGGGTTAAAAAGGATGTTGTTGATGGTGTCGCATAATATTTCTATTTTTGAGTGAATACATATAGAATAATCTATAATTTCGAATAATAGTCATAAGATTTTATCATTGAAAATAATTAGCAAAACATTTACTGCCTAATCTAATGCCGGTGTTGGTGTATCTTATCATTCGTACGGACAAAAAAAAAGATGTGTAAAATTTGATGGGCTAAAATAATGATGTGGATGCATGCATGTAGCTAGAGATGGAAAATCATTAATAAATATTAGTGGAATGACATGGACAATTGATTGGCTAAAAGAGCAAGTGATGTGGATAGCTTGCATGTGGAGATAGAAAAATATTAATTGCACTTAGTGGGGTTTTGCTTTATAAGAAGTATAGATTTCTGATGTTCCATGCGTATATTATACCAATTGCTACATATTTTATATACACTTTATATCATTTTTATGCATTTTCTGGGACTAACATATTAACAAGATGTCACAGTGTCAGTTCCTGTTTTTTGTTGTTTTTGGTTTCAGAAAAGTTGTTCTGGAAATATTCTCGGAATTGGACGAAACAAAAGCCAAAGTCCCTATTTTTCTGACACGTACACGGAGTCCAAAGGAGAGACGAAGGGGGGCCGTGGGCCGTCCTCACCATATGGTGGCGCGGTCCCACGTGGTGAGGAGGCCTCGGGCCTACACCGACACCGACCCTTCGCCTATAAATTGCCTTTCTCGGGAAAACCCTAAAGACCCGAGTCATATTCCACGAAAAGTTCCAGAGCCACCGCCACCGTCAACCCTAACTCAGGAGGGTTCTGAAGCTCTTCCCAGCACCCTGCCGGAGAGGGGAATCATCACCGGAGGGCTCTACATCGCCATGCCTGCCTCCCGAGTGATGTGTGAGTAGTTCATCCTTGGACTATGGGTCCATAGGAGTAGCTAGACGGTTGTCTTCTCCTCTTGTGCCATCATGTTTAGATCTTGTGAGCTGCCTATCATGATCAAGATCATATTATTGTAATGCTACATGTTGTGTTTGCTGGGATCCGATGAATATTGAGTACTATGTTAAGTTGATTATTGAATTATCATATATGTTATTTATGATCTTGCATGCTCTTCGTTACTAGTAGATGCTCTGGCCAAGTTGATGCTTGTAAATCCAAGAGGGAGTATTTATGCTAGATAGTGGGTTCAGTCTCCATTTAATCTGGGGGAGTGACAACAACCTCTAAGGTTGTGGATGTGTTGTTGCCACTAGGGGTAAAACAACGATGCTTTGTCTAAGGATAATTGTATTGCTTACATTATGCACTTTACTTAATGCAATAATCGGTTGCTTGCAACTTAATACTGAAAGGGGTACGGATGCTAACCTGAAGGTGGATTATTAGTCATAGATGCAGTTGGATTACGGTCTATGAATCATGTTGTAATGCCCAAATAAATATCATAGTAGCCATCATGACTTGTACATGCATTGTTATGCACTTCTCTATTTTGTCAATTGTCCAGCTGTAATTTGTTTACCCAACATGTTAGTTATTTATTATGGAGAGACACCACTAGTGAACTGCGGACCCCGGTCCATTCTTTTACATCTGATAATACAACCTACTGTAATCATTGTTCTTTTTCATTCTCTGCAAACAAACATCATTTTGCACACTATACGTCTAATCCTTTGTTTTCAGCAAGCCGGTGAGATTGACAACCTCACTGTTAAGTTGGGGCAAAGTATTTTGGTTGTGTTGTGTGCAGTTTCCAAGTCAACCGCCTGGACCTCCCCTTCGATGCAAGCACTTTTCTGAAAGCTCTTGCACTCTCTTCAACACCACTTTTTCAGAAGTGTCTTCATCTCCTACTGGTTCGATAACCTCGGTTTCATACTGAGGGAAAACTTGCTGCTACACTCATCATACCTTCCTCTTGGGGTCTCCCAACGAACGTGTGCCCTACACGTATCAGTCCACATGTGCAGGCGTTCCTTGCATGTAGTCCAGATATGCACCCAAACCACAAAACCTCCCGTTGTGCTCAATTACAATAGTATACATGGAGTCATCACCTGCAGATACATGAACATCGTGGATTATCAATTTCTGAACTCACATAGCACACCCACTAACTGAACTTTCTGAACATTTCATCAATGTTGTGCTTTATCACTTCAAAGTTCACTCCTTTCTACTACTATTCTTCTAAACTAGTAAAATACATGTTCTAACAACATCGATTCAACTGATACAACACAAAAATATCAAATTTTCTTGCAAAACCACAAAAGGATGCAGAACAAACCATAAACCCTTCGAAAACGCATGGATGCAGAGCAAAGCCAACAGAGCGTACCGTATTCCGGCGGGTTATCCTCCTCCCATGGGCAAAGTTGAGGCACAAGAAGCATGTAGACGTCGCCGAAGTAGGGGTAAACGGTGAGGTCGAGGTGGTCCAGGTAAGAAGGGGCTCTTGTGCAAGGTGGCGGCGAGGTCGACGTGGTCGAGGTGAGAAGGCGATCTAGTAGTTTGGAGGAGTGGTTTGGAATAGGAGTAGGGCTGTCGGCGAGCTCGAAGTAGGGACAGTACGGAACCAAGAAAAGACAGCAACAATAGAGGCGGCGCTCACGACAAACCGACAGCGATCATGTCAAGGCGACAACGCGAACAAGAAACCGGAGGCGGCGTTCATGCCGTGCTGCGGGTGGATGGCGGCGGCGTCCATGGAGCATGTGGAGGGAGAGCAAAAGTGGCAATGGAGGACAGTGGTGGGAGACTCGTCGTCTTGTCTGAAAAAGTGTTAGCTTTCAGTTAGAGGTGGGAGGACGAAAATGCGTAAAATAAATTAATGCGAGGAGGTTCGTGTAAAAACACCATCCAGACAGTCTCCTTGTCTGAAAGTTGGCGCCTTTAGCTCCGTCGCTCGCCCACTCGCCGCTCCGCCACTCGACTCGACGCCATGACGGATAATTGGCACCATCTGTGCTCAAGCTCGAGCTCGAGCCTTCTCCAATGGCCCGTCGCCCCACAGAGCCAAGCTGCTACCAACCCGCAAGACGTGAGTGCTCTACAGTCGCCACTGAAGTTAGGGTTCCTAATTTGGGGATTTACGTACTTCGATTCCATTTTGATCAACAATCTTGTCAATTTCTAGATCACCTACAGAGAGTATGCTCCGGATTCAATTGCTGACCCATCGTACTGTGGAATTGATGCCGACGCAGTTGTGCTCTATCAAAACCACAAACTGAAGCCAGAGGTCTTTGTTGCCTTCGAAGGAAACATGACTCTGAATCGTCCCTAACTTGGTACTAACACTGAATGTAAGTTAGCACTTATCTCTGAATGTCACTAACTCTGTTTGTCTGTGTGTACACCCACTGTCCATTTGGTAGGAAATGGAATTGTGGATTTGTTGGATTGATTGATCCAGAGTGGCATGGGTGTTTGAAAAGTGCCATAGATAAGTTGTGGTCTATGTGTGAATCAAGTGAGAACTACTTAATGCAAACAATGGAAGAAGCCAATTCCCTGAAAGTGAACTTACTGTCAGAATTGGAGGCAGTCAAACAACAGAATGTCCAATTGATAGAGCAGGTTCAGATGCTGACAGATGTGCACAGAAATGAGAGGAAAGAACTAGATGAAGTGAAGCAACAAAAATCTCCAGTTGCTTCAGCAGTTGCAGAGGATGAAAGATGTGCGTAACAATGACCATAAAGAATTGGAGGAATTGAAGCTCCACAAAGTTCAGTTCCTTAAACAGTTGCATGTCATGAAAGCTGTTCATAAGAAAAACCACAAGGAGTTGGAGGAAATGAAGAAGAAGACATCTCAGTTGGTTGAACAATTGGCTCCAAGTATAGATATGCATCAAGATGAGCAGACACAGTTGGAGGAGCTGAAGAAAACGAGAGATGAGCTGAAACAGGATAAAAGAAAGTTGGAGCACAATCTGTATGACTTGTTTGTTGTCAGTGAAGCACCCAAAAGAAAACTGAAGCAAATTCAGCAAATTTGTAATGAATGAATGTTATGTAATGACTTAATGTAATCTCTGCTGTGTGTGTTGTCAGTGAAGCATTCCTTCTGATGAATTTACTGTGTTTGTATCTGAACAATTTGAGATTTCAGCTAAGTGTACCTGAACCTTATGTCACTGTCTTATGTACCATAGTGTGTTTATGTTATTCTGGAAAAATTGTGCACAACTTCATGCAGATATCATGAAACACAGAAACATGATTGCCATTTTTGCACAACAAGTTCAATACACAAACATAAACATCAGGTACATTACTTCCAGGTTCGGAGCCATCTTGCTTCATTACATCTCAGCAAGTTCATTACCTACTACACACTACAGCAACAAACTTCTACATACTAGTTACTACATACTACAACCAGCTTCTTGCATCTAACACAACTTCCAGACATATTACATGCTTCATTTGTTCTGAAGAAGCAGCACACAACCAACAAATATCAGCATAACAACAAACTTCAGAATAAGTAGTGTTTCGGCCAGTTGCTCCCCCACTGAGCTCATGCTCTTCATCAACCTCTCATCTTGGTCAGAAGCAGCTAAGGTTGCAGATTCCTTCTCCTTCTTCTTCAGCTCCAATAGTTCCCTCCTCTCCTCTGCCCATCCAAAGGCTTCGGCACCAAGGCTACCACTGAGATAACCCTTCTCCAGTATGTACATCACATACTCCAGCTCCGAGTACCAAACATTGCACCCCCTCTGTCAAAAAAAGCAAACCATATTCAAAACAAGGAAAGGAGTAGGCCAAAAAACTGCAACTTTCTGCATTGCAAGAAACGAAATTTAGACCAATGTCGTGCATCACATACCCGATGCTTCTTGCACCAGTAGTAGATCCACCCTTCATGCAACGTGGTGCCGGAGCGCCCCTGCTGGACCTCCTCACCACAACCGAGGCAGCAGATCAGAGGGATGAATGGGGCTGCGCTGCGGAGAGAAGAGCGGATGGAGCTCGAGGAAGCCATGGCGGTCAACGACGCAAGCTCGACCAGATAAGAAGGCGACGCAACGCAAGCTCCGCGAGAGAGATCGAGTGATGGGGATGGGCTAGGGTTCGGGAGAGATCGAGAGAGAACAGATAAGAAGGCCTCCGTCGCGACACGTTAAAAGGAAGGAGAAGAAGGCCTCCGTCCCGACGCGTCCACATCTGGTGGGTCCCACTACGACATAACGGTCGTTAAAGATCCTAACGGACACCCCACACCACGTCAGCGCCAACACATCGTTCAAAACCACCCAAATTGATCCAAAACCAAGTAGGGGGTGATTTGTCCGGTTTGGTAAATCTCAGGTTGAAAAGTATACCAATTTCTTTTCCAGGGTGAAAAGTATCCAATGTGTGAGATTTGGGGGTGAAATATATACTTTATCCTTCTATTTTTTGTCTGATTTACTGCTCCTCTATACGGGCCAGGCCAAAATTTCATTACAGCATTTCAGCCATTTTAATTTATGGGCCTTGGCCTTTCTACAGTACATATACTTCCTTGGCCTTGGCCTTTTTACTTTACCGGTCCTACTAGTTTGGGCCCAAGGCCTCTTACTTTACTCATTTTCAGGAGGGTAACTTTGTTTTTTGGATTGAGAGTGGGTTTAGGCTAACTTTTTGTTTTCTTGGAACTGGGAGGGCGTTCAGGAGGGTAACAATTTCAGCTCGTCGTCGAGCTCTCGATCATGCAGCTTAGCCCCGCGCCGGCAGCCGTGGAACACGGTATACATAGACGGAGACACACGGCCAAGAATTAAATAGATGGTATCTAAGCGCTACAAAAAACCAATTACCCGCGTGCGTACCGAAGAGTAGGCACGCGAGCTACCATGCATCCCAACTAGATATCCCCAATTCCCCATCGTACATATCCCATGTTGCCGCGTACGCCCCCGACCTCCGGACCTCCCGTCTAGGTGTGACTGATGCCGCCGAAAATAGGAGATCACCCAGCGAGGTCACGGAGGAGGTGGAACCCGGTGGCGCTAAGTTCCCGGTGGTACTGTGATGCGGCTGCGTCGGCGGCGGTTGATGCCATGCCGGCCCCAAACTGGCTGCAGTTAGACGAGTCCACGCCGCCACCCAACTGCTGCTCACCAGCCATGAACATGTACTCGGCAGCGCCGCCGCCATGCACCACGAACGATGACGAGGAGGACGGCGCGGCGAACGCGGCAACGTTCACGCCTCCGTGGTGGTGGTGCTGCTGCTGATGGTGAAGGCCCAGCGTCAGGGACACGCCGTTGCCGAACCCGGCCGCGGCGGCCGCCTCGTACGCTTCGTCGAAGCCGAGGTGGTCGTCCATCATGCCGAAGCTGAGGCCCTGCTGATCCGTGCTCCGGCCGATGCTCACGACCGAGGCCAGCGAGCCGGCATCGTGCAGCTGCAGCTGAGCCCGTGTCGGCTTCTGCTCGCCGTTGCGCCCATCCGCGCCGTAACTCCCTGCTGCTCGGTTAGGGTACCCCATGGCCAGATCGCCGTCGCCGTCGCCGCTGCCCTCATCCTTGTCCTTCATCTCCTCCGAGTACATCTCCTCCACCATCGGCTTCCACAGCCTCACCCTCGCGTTGATGAACCAATTCGAAACCTGCATGCATGCGCAGCGCACCGTGAGCGATCGATCGCGCAAAATTTGAACTAAGATGTCACATCGTCAGCCATAAACATTTTCAAGATTACAAAACACAGGACTCGTCGATCGCACGCCACATATACTCAATCAGATTCTTCCTCTAAACTTTCAAAAGGAGCACGTGAAGACATAAAACATACGTACGACTCTGACATAGCACCCGACCGATGACGACGAGTACGTTGACATGTCATTTTTCAATTTCTAATTAAGGGGGAACAATGCGTGTACGTGGAATCAATCGATTTTAATTAGTGGCAGGAAACCGGCCAGCATTGTGTATGTGTGCGCGATGTGACACAAACAACGCAAGGATTACGACGTGGTGATCGATCAGTGCCAGCAGTGTGTGTGGCTAATTATTGAAAAGGAAAAAGTGGCTATTGGTTAACATTTTGTCCTATGATTCTCCCGAAAGAAGAACCTTTTTCCATGATTCTAGCCGATCATGATGATGATCGTTGAACTGGTGACGAGGAGTACGTACTTGGCTCCGTGATAGGCCTGTCTGCCGCGCCAGGATGTGCTTATCCACGTCGCTCGGGTACCTGGATGACATGATGCCAATTTAAGGTGTTAGATGACCTGCCATGATTCTAGATCATATGCAGGTAGTACAGTTAGAGGCTAGAAGAATTTGCAAGAAACATATTTTGTAACTTTTTACTTAGTTTTGTGTAATCCAGGGAGATATCTAAGGGATAGTGTTGTGTACATGTTTTTTTTCATTTGGTAGTACATGGAATATTCCTGCAAGACAAGACTTGTATTTGATGTAGATATCGTAACAGTATTAGCAGAAAAGAAGAACATATGTTGGCATATGCATATATCCAAATATATTTAGTTCTGGGTGGAAGCCAGAAGAGTAAGACTAAATGCCTATTGTGCCACTTTATTTTACCAGGTTTAACAATTAGGCAATTAAGTGGAGTGCACATAAGCAAAATGGCATACAAGGATAGACAAAAAATATAACTTCCTATGTCCACAACCTAACTACGAGGTTACACAAGATAAAGATAATTTTTCTATACATTAAATCAACGCAAAATAACTATTTTATGACATGTATAATGGAAGACAAATATGACTCAGAGAGTATAACGCCACAGAATAGAACACAAGGCCAAACGATGTTAAGAATGAGAATCAGAATATAGCATCACTTGATGTGCAAACACATTTAGTTCGTTGGCATCTTTTGCAAGTTGATAAAGTATATACTTACGTATAACCTTCAATATTTTCTAGTAGTTTGTTTCCCCTCAAAAAGAGTTAATTAGTTCGTTAGGATATGTTGTTCATCCTTAAGTAAAAACAGTATTAACTTTTAAATTAAATTTCGTATGACATTGCCCAGAAATGCAGCAATGCAAGTTAATCGTCCTAATTAACGTGTAGAAATAAAGACAACTAAGGGGGATGCTGATGTTAATTCTTACGGGTGCAGGAAGTGCTCGAAGAGCCATGCCCGGAGGACGGAGACGGCGCGCTCGGGCAGGCCGCGCTGCGGGCGCCACGGGTGGCTCTCGAGCATGCCGGACTGGTACGCCTTGTGCTGCCTCAGGCACTGGTCCAGCGCCCGCAGCCTAGGCGTCTCCCCCTTGGTCATCCCCGGCACGGCGCCTCCGGCGTCCTTCTCTCCCAGCGCCCCGCGCACCGCCCGGACCTGCGCCGCCACCCCGTCCCTGACGCTCCGGAAGTGCCTGGAGATCGTCCGCGACGCCATCCTGGTGTACACCACCGCCGCCCGCTGCCCGGCCACCGCCTCGAAGGACCCAGCCACCGCCCTCATCTGGTCGCGGTACCTCCTGTACCTTCTGTCCACCTGCCATCGACGCGCAAACAACAAGCTGCACTGCACCTAGCCATGAATTGCACTGTGCAAGTGGGCAGTGTACACAAGAAAGGCAACGGAAGCAGTAACACAAGGATGGGCATGAAAGATCAGTGGTAGGAGGGAGGGATTAGTGGCCTGCACTCTGTGGACTCGCCATGGAGCAGTTGATCTGTGAGACTGCGAGTCCATGCACCATGCATGGAGAGGGTAGGGGGGTGTAGGGGTCGCATATCGAGTACAGACACCTAGTAGCTCGAACTGCAGCAGGACGAAATGAGAAAGGTTTCCGAAAGGGGACGGTGAGGCCCAGGACGGAATCCTCCCCACTGTGCTTGTCCCAGGAACCCTCCTTGGGCAGCCATAATGGAACTGCCAGTCATCCACTCTCTGCAGCTTTTGAGATTTCCAAGAAGCTGCTGTGGCCGGTGTTGTTTCTGAGAGAGATCTTGACCCGTGATCGATCGTTGCTCGGTTGAGGAATCGAGGTACAGTGGTGGCAACTGGCAAGGCGTACCTCTTCGAGCATGGTGTAGAGCTTGGCCTTGAGCCTCTGCAGCGCTGCGGTGTCCATGCTCTGGATCTGCGTCGACGACGGGGGCCACGACGCGGAGGACGACGAGCCGCCGCCGCCCTGTTCTTCTTGTGTCGCCGGCCTCTTGGGCGCCTTGGCGGCGGTGGTGTCCACGGGGATGCTGCAGAACTCCTGCAGGAGCTGCTGCGTCGGGAGCAGGAACCTGGACCCGCGCAGGTGCCACCCGTAGCCGCCCTGCGCCTGCCACGCCGCCGTCAGCTGCTGCTCCAGGGGCTCGAGCTGCTGCTGGTGCAGCATGAACGACGACGCGGTGTCTGGCGGGCCATGGAGCGAGAGCGACAGAGGCGCCTGCTGGCCCATCGTCTGCCGGTGCTGCTGCTCGCCGCGGAAGAAGCTGATGGTAGACGAGCCGTCCACGTCAAGCGCGGCCTTGCTCTCCGCGAAGCCCCTCGCCCCGAACATCTCGACGCCGCCGGACGACTGATGGTGCAGCCCGCCGCCGCCATACATCTCATGCTCACCGACCTCCGGCACCACCAGCGTCAGGCCGCCGCCGCTTCCCGGCGCGGCGAAGTAGTCCGCGTACCCTAGTCCCGGATCGTGCGCCATCTTTATAGCGCGCGCGCCAGCCCACCCGATCGATCTCCTGTTTCGCACGGCCGGCCGGCCCCGGGGTCTCGTTAATCTATCGATCGACGACGGAAAAGGCTAGCTCAGGATACGAAAAGCGGAGTGGTAAAGCAAGACAAGGGCAGGCGAGCACCGAGAGGGGAAGGAGATAAAGCGAGGCGAAAGGATGGAGACGCGCGCGCGACGACGTACGTACCTTTGCGCATAGGGGTGAGGCGCAAGGCAATATCTTTCTTTCTTTCTTAGCAGTCCTGAAAGTTGCTGGCAGTGTCCAAAACCGTCCTGGAAGTTAAGAAACGCACTAAAACAGTCCTCAATCTTGCTTATGATGTCCATTGACGGTCCTGGCTACGTCCGTGTACCATATAGAGGTGATGTGGTAGCTGAACTCGGCCCCACGACAGGAGTACTCCCACGACAGCGTGGAGCGAGTCCAGCCCGTCTTCCCCAATGGCAAACATGCATTTAGACCCCTGTAACTCCCATGTTTCCCTGATTGAGTCCAAACTGCCTTGTTTCCCCTGATTTTTGCCGCGGACCGCTCAAGGTGAACGACGACGGCGGAGGTGGAGGAACATGATCGGCGGCGGTAGAAGCTGATAGATGGGGTGAACGGAGGCGATTGAGGGTGGAACAAGGTGACCGTCACGGCGCAACAAGACAATCATATTGGTGGGCGGAGAAGGCGTCCGTTCGGCGGCAGGAGATGGCGCCCGTTCGACGGCGGGAAGGAGACCTTGTTCCTGTGTACGGTGAGTTCGATTCTTCCCCTCTTCAGTCCCAATTATTTGTTTGTTCCAGCAGCAATTTAGAGTACATGTTCATGGGTCGTTTTCTGGTAGAGAGTTCTGTAAATTTATAGGTAAAAGTCTGAACTTGCAGAGAAGAAGAGGCTGGATCAGGAAGCAAAGAGAAAAGAAGCAAAGCAAGCTAAGCTTGCACTTGCATAGATGAGGAGGTTGGATCAGGAGGCTATGAGAAAAGAATTAGAGGAGGCAAAGCTGAAACAAGAAGGAGAAGCAACGCAAAGGGCCTGGCAAGTGAAGACTAAAAGAAAAACAGGGTACGGAAGCAACTCAAGCTACATAGAACCTGTCCTCCGACGAGCTGCCGTCACCGCCCATGAGGAAGAGAGGAACGGAGTAGGAGTCCTTCGTCTCTGTCTTTCTTCTTTGTCTGATGACCTACAGACGTCGCTGACAAGCTCCGCCCGTCACCGCTAGCTCACTCCCTCCCGCTCGCATGGTGGGGAATTTTTCAATCTAGGGTTTGGAATTAGAAAACATAACTTTTTTAGATAAAGAGTGTATATTAATATCGCGGAGATACAAATTACACCCAGTCTCTGCAACAACGCAATAACCAAAGCTATTACGGATGCACACAGCCGAAAGACAATAATAAGAAGGAATAAAAAGAAAAGTCCTGCTACAGAGTTACAGTTCTTGCAGCAGCCGCACAACCACCACCAAGACACCACCTCATGTCCAATTCTTCAAAAGTAACACCTTCAAGAATAATAGTGCCAGACACAGCCAATTAAGGCCAGACCTTGCGTTTTCACCCTGAAAATAGTCCCCGCTCTCAAAACAATCTGTTCAGCAATACCATTGCCAGGCACAACTAGTTAAGGCCAGACCTTGGATTTTCACCCTGAAAGGTAGAACTTTGAACTTCACCTGTGATGTTGCCCCCACTAACATACCGCTGCTCCGCCTCCTGCAACTCCAAGCAAGTTTCTCATCGTCGCAAAGCCTCCAATCACCATTTGCTAGTCCTTTAATCTCAGCTTTCATGACATTCCCCGCCTCTGACTACACCATGGATTTTCCCATGATGGCACAGAAGAAGAGCTTCATGCCGCTCCCTCCGGCGCGACCGAATCCCTCCGATCCAGCAATCTCTAGGAACATGAAAGATAATCGGCGGAGCCTTCCGAAACTCGACACTCTTGCCAGATCAAAGGTACCGGCGTCAAGCAGATCTTCAACTTCGCGCGAGTTGAAACCCGAAGACCACCACCATTATTCGAGCACACCGACAGACCCCCACGCCGCCAGATGGAGAAGCAAGGTGGCGGCTGCAGAAGCCACCCAGAATTTCCATGCGCCTCGCTTCCACCGCCAACTCGCCGCCCCGGCTAGGAACCACGGCGACCGCCGCCGCCCCTCGGGAACCGCCGCCTGCCGCAGAAGAACGAGATGTCCGTTCCCGGCCGCCGCCGCCGACCATCCATGGTCGCCTCCAGTCGCCGCACGGCCAGGAAACCGCCCTAGCCGCCATGCGCAGCGCTCAGCCCGAGACGCCGTAGCCGCGCCGGGAGCCGCTACCACGTCCTCCTGCCGTAAGCGCCTTTGGCGCCGGGCGCCGCCGCCGCCACGGCCAAGACCGGTGGCAACGGCGGCAAGCTTCTGGTCGAGAGAAGGTTGTGGACGGCGCTGGGTTGATTCCCCCTGGCGGCGCCCTGGGGTGGCGGTGCCATCGTGGGACCCAGTTCACTTGCCACATCACCTCTATACACTTCCGGGACCGTTTTGGACACTGCCAACAACTTCTAGGACAGGACTGCTAGTGCATTTCACTCTTCTTTCTTCCTTTCTGAGGAAGGGATGTAGGTTGGGAACTAGATTGGTGGATGAGATGTTAGCAGCAGGAGAGCTCAGTCCATCGTACAAGTATAACCAATATATACGATCAAATACTACAAGGGAGGGTAGATGCTGGCACGAGAAGCGTATAAACAAATCGAGTCGAGCGTGCACGGTCAGTTCTTTATGGAAAAAGTCTAAAACAAATCTTTTAAACTTATAGATGAAAACTAAGTAGAGGCCTGGCCTGTAGTTCCGGTAATTAGCACTCTCAACTATCAAATCCCGGTCTATTTTCAACTCTAGCCCTGTTTGACGCACTGAGAAAAGAAATCCCGACCGGGAAACAAATTGTCTCACTGACTGAACATGCCCACTGTCAGAAGTTAAGTGGCCCATCAGCACATGGGGACAGTTTTGTCGACATCCTTGTCGTGGATGAAACTGCCTCGGTCCCGCCGCCTTGCTCCTACGCAACCTCGCTACCACCGCCAGCCCCCTCTAGTCCCCCTCCTTCGTATGTACTCGGTTGTGCCGGGCAGAAGCGGGAGGAGCATGCCGCAGGCGGCGGAGGTTGGTTGGTCGGCTCTTGGCAGGAGCAAGTGGAGAGATAGCATCCTGGGTACGAGCAAGCTAGAGGCAGTTGATAGGAGTAGGGGTTGCCAAAAATTCTACCCCAATGAGGTAACGTGAACGCTGCAAGAGCACCGTCATGATTTTTGCCATCTCCAATAGGTTCCCTCCCATACTATCATGTCTCCGAGGTTACCCATCTCTCCCCTTGTCTTAGCGACGTTTTCTCCGAGTCAAATTTATGGAGTAAATCTCCAGAATCGTCTTTCCCGCCTCCGACAGAGCAATGCCACATTGTGTGTCAATTTCCTTTCCTTTGTTCCTTCAGGTACCCCTGGTGGCTACGGGCCGGCGCAACTGCACGAAACCGAGGATACCACCGCTGCTTGAGATTGGAGTCTCCATCGTGAGTGTCTTCCTATTAGGGAGAGATTGAATCGGGAGAGATACATGAGGAGGAAGATTTATATGACAAGTGGGCCTTCTTTGTCAGTGAGAGAAACCAAATTATCCAGTGTAAGAATAATTTGTTTTTCACAAGTGAAACAGATATAGGGTGAAAAAAAGACCGGAATTTGACAGTTGCAGTGCCAATATCCAGGGTTCTTATTTAGCTTTCGCATACAAATTTAAGGTTTATTTTAGACTTCTCTCTTTCTTTTGGGTGAGGAGAGGTGAGAAAATTGACGCAATAGAGAGATCGGATATTGAAACGGCATGGTGTCCATAATTCGACTTTGCTTAGTTCACAACATCACAGCTAAACACTAGCTAGTAACACGCTTTTCGGCTCGAGTTTGACAGATGTTCGTTTGGTTGGGCACGGCACACGGCTCATGGAAAAGAAAAACGCGGTGGTTGCAGTGTCGGGCTCTCGGCCGGTCGCTCGCTCGATAGCCTCTCCCTGCTGCAACTTGCGGAATGCTAGCTGCAAACTTCCATGAGAGAAGCACGCTGGCGCCGACGACGTCTGGTCGGAGGGCAACAGTGGTCCACCCACGTACGGCTAGTCGTCGACGGACCAACTAACCGATCGATCGCCACTCGGAGCACTGGCCTATTGGAGAGGACGGACCTGGGTGGGACCATGGAATCGCTATCGCGCATCTCCCTAGGCTGCTTTGCTATTTCGCGCGTGTGAGAGAAATCTCCTGAAGTATTGTACTCCGTAGTATTCTTCGTAAGCCTGCTTGCTGGACGTGAGCATGCAACTGTGTGGAACTCCGGCACTAGACGTAGAGGGTGTGCTGTGCTTTGGTTAATGCACTTTTTTAGGTAAAGAGAGTTTTATTGATTAAATATCAGGGGATTACAATCTTGGGCAATGAGATCAGCAACGAAAAGGTGGAGCATGGAGTGTCCACGCCGCGTTTACGCCCGTGAGGTCTGGTTTTGGTGTCTCACAAAGGCAAACGCCCAAACTACTATCCTGGAGCTGGCGGAGCAAGCACGTTAGCTCTGTCTAGTCAATTTGAAACTGTGTAGTCAAATACATATATTTGTAATATTTTAAATATATTTTTGCACGAATTTTATGTTGACTAGGCTCATTATACCGTTGTAACCATTGTACTTATCTGATCCTAGTCTTCAGGAGTAGCTAACTATCCGGGCTGCAAGCACCTGCGCGTGCCTCTGCACGACCTGCACACGATCTACACGATCTACATGTAATCTCGGCAATGTAATCAGTCAGTGAGCAATACACAATTCAGCTTGGTATCAGAGCACAGGCTCTTTCTTTTTCCTCTTCCTCTTCGCCGATGAGCGACACCTCTCCAGCAGCCATGTTTTCTCCTTCCCACGAAAAAGCCCTAACCCTACTGCCTCCTCCCACCTCCATTCACTCTCTCCACATCCTCAACTACATCTCCTTCGAGCTCGACGTCACCGGCAAGCGCTACCGCAAATGGCGCAACACCATCCTCTTCCTCCTCTCCCGCTATGGCGCGCGTGATCACGTGGAGGAGGAAACGTCTCCCCATCTCGCTGACGACGAATGGCGCAAGGTCGACTTCACCATCTCCCTTTGGTTCCTCTCCACCATCGGAGATGATCTGCAGCAGATCGTCATGACCGACGACAACACGGCCTTCGACACATGGAGGCGCGTCCACGCCTTCTTCACCGCCAACAAGGCCGGGCGCAGCATGCTTCTGCGCCGCGAGTTCCACGAACTCCAGCAAGGGGACATGTCCATCCCCGTCTACTGCAGCAAACTGAAGAGCATCGCAGACGCTCTCAACGACGTCGATGATCCGATCGACGACCGCCAACTCACCCTTCGTCTTCTTGACGGCCTCAGTAAGAAATTTCGTCTTCAATCTGACATCATGCAGTGTGCCGTGCCCTCCTTCGAAGATGCCCAGTCGCGTCTTCAGCTCGCCGAGATCTCCCTCAACTCACGCATCCGTGCCGCCACCACCCACACCCTCGCTGTCCTCAGCGGCGGATCTGGCAACTCCACTGACCGTGGTGATCGCGGCGGCGGCGGCAACAATGGAGGCTACCGCGGAGGCGGTTCCGGTGGACACCGCGGCGGGTACAACGGCGGCCACAACGGCGGCTACAATGGCGGGTACAACGGCGGCCGTGGACGTGGCCGCGGCCGTGACAATGGAGGACGCTGGCATCATCAGCCGCCCCCGCAGCACTACCAGCCGCCCAATTCCGGCTGGCACGGCCCGCCTGGCTCCTACGCCCCTGCACCACCAAACTGGCGTCCCACCTTCGTCGCCCCAAACGCCGGCAGCATCCTCGGCGCCGGCCCTGGCACTCATCATCAAGCCTACATGACGCAGCCTTCATGGGATCACAACACCATGTACAACGCCGCCCCAAGCAACTCTGGTCTTCCCTACGGCAGCGACTGGGTAATGGACACCGGCGCCAGCTCGCACATCACCAACGATCCAGGTAACCTCACATCCCTTCACTCTTCATCAAAGCACAATTCCTCTCGCATTGTTGTAGGCAATGGGTCTTCTCTTCCAATTCTCACTACTGGCTCCTCTCACGTATCTCCTCCCAATTTTTCTTTAACGGCAAATCTAATTGTAAGGCGCCTTACAACTGTCTTAACTCGACGCACTTTCGCGGACCGTCCGACCGCGTACGGACGAATGAGATTCTATCACGCACGTCGCTCTCGCGCATTTGGATAAGGCCGTCTTCCCCGCGACCTCCACTCCGCACCGGCCTCCTCCGCGCCGCCGCCTCCGCCCCGCCCCGCTCCGGCCTCCTCCGCGCCACCGCCCGCCTCTCCATTGTCTCTCCACGCGCCGCCCCCCGCCTCTCCACCCGCCGCTGCCCGTCTCTCCACCTGCTGCGAGGATGACGACGAGGTGTCCAACCGGCGACCTCCCCTGATGCCGAGCCTTGCGACCCGCCGCCGGAACGCTCAGCCATCGTCGCCCCTGCCCTTCCTCGCTGCCGCTGGAACCCACCGCCCTCGGCGCCCTTGCGGTTCCCGGCCGCCGACCCCGGGCTCTCCTCCGTCCTACTTGTGAAGCCGCCCGAGATCTCCTCTGCCCTGTGCGCGGCCGCACCCCAGCTCTCTGGGTCCTCATCCATGCTGCCATGTCGATTAGGTCGACCTCCATGTGAAGTGCACGGACAACAGCGCTCCCGACGCTGCTCTCAGCCAGACTACGAGCTCGTGTATGGAGGATGTAGAAGCTGAGGCAAACGCAATTCTGGCTGGACTCCAGATCGAGAAGGAGAGATTCGGTACAGGAGTGACTCCCCAACCTCCAAAAAAGACAGCACAAGGTAAGAATTCATTCTTGAATCTTACTGAAGTTGGTTGTGTTCCGAGATGTGATCATCGTATAGTACTTACTCAAAATCTGTTGCAGTGCTCTGATGATTAGTACCTTATGTACGTGTGCTGTACAGGAGCAACATTGGCGCCGCCCGTGGATGGTGCGTCGCACAGGGAGCAGCCTTGTCAGGGGATCAACGACGGCATCAAGCTCACCAGAAGGAGCCGGAAGAAGGTAAACAAATCGTGTGTATCTTTCTACAAGGAGCCCACATATGTTTTCCGGCCGGACGACTGTTTGTATACTGGTACGTACTGAAAATTTCCTGCTGAGAACACGGTGTTTGGTACTGAGATGATTTTTAGAGAACAAACATAAGTACTTCTCAAGTTTCTGTAGATATTTTAGAGAACAAGCATAAGCAAACAGTAGTGCTGCAATGTTGTGTCTTTTGATTGTTGTCATCTATTGTAATCTGAAAGTCACTGGTAACATGTTGTGTAGTGCTGCAACGTTATGTTTGTCATATTATAATTCAGCGATCAATTTAGGCACTGTGTGCATTTGTGCCTTTGGCTGTAGCATATGATCCTGCTCATGTATGATTGGAGTCCTGGGTCCATGTTTGGCGAAGGAATGTGATGCTTGAGGTCGAAATACTGATGTTTTAACTCTCACTGCTAAAATACTACTCTAGACATGTGATTGCTGCAGACAGTTGTCGTTGTTCCCTAGATGATTTAGTTAATGTTCTTTTCAAGTACATCTTAATCTTAGCTTTAATTGTTTGACTCAATTTTCAGGGGGGGCTTCCAAGTCCAAGAGTGACAACATCACCACGGGTTAATGATGCTTTAGATATGTACATGGTGAAGTTGAGATGTGCTCTTTAAGTGTTCTTTCTGAATTTTTTGTATTTGGTAGCTACTCTAGCTACCAAGTGTATTTTGCAGAATGTTGTAGCCTGCCGGTGCTAGTTGTGAAAAGTTTACCTACTTTGTCGAATGTTGTAGCTCGAAGAATCATGGTGCCAGAACTTTTATATTCAGAAGTGTACTGTCATTTGTGTAATCTAACATTCTAAAAATCAATTCGTAATTTGTTATTGCAGTACCATTAAGTCATCTAGACTTGCTGCTCTGACGTAAAACTGATTTGTTGTTGTAGTACCATAAAGTTACCCACCCAATACTGCTAAATTTACCATGTCTTTTATGATGTAGTTATCCATCATTAAATTAATGTAGTTATCATACTCTCTCGGTAATAGTTACCCTCCCAATACTGATAAAGTTACCCACCCGTTACTGATAGAGTTACCCATCTAGTACTGATGATGTACGTGTCGCGCTGTGCGGGCGGGGCACGCGGCCATGGCGCATGCCAGCGTGGTGGTGATGGCCGCAATGGAGGTGGCCGCCGCGTGCGTACCGAGGACGCCGTCGGCCTCCAGAGCACGCTGCCGACGCCGCGCCGCCCTTCCCGTCCTTAACGCGTCATTGTCGTTGTTCCTGCGCCCTCGCGCGTGCTCACCGCGAGGCAGCCGCTTGGCCGCGTTTTCGCCTCCGGCATTACATACAAAGAGATGGCATTTTGTTTTGTGCAAGATATATGCACAAAGTTGTGAATTATTAAAGGAATGGTGTTCCTGTTGCTCTCTTTTTTATGATTGCTGCTTTGTCAATGGATTAGGTCCGTCGGCCGCTACCGGTCGCGTATAATCGAGATCTTGACGAGGTGGACTGCGTCGGAGCATGGTGCTGGTTGCGGTGGTACCGCATGACAGCGGGAGTGCACTGGACTGCGCAGCCATCGTGTAAGGCGGGGATGCACTTGCTTAACTGGATCATTGTGTTGATGTGGCCCTAGTTCGGCTTACTCCACATATGTTCTGATGGCCCCACGCGTCCCAATGTTCTAGAAGACTCTCCCCCGAGCTGAATCAACCGAAGCACATCTACTTAGTACTGATAATGTTACCAACCTATTACCGGTGGAGTTATCCACCATGCACTAATAAAGTTATCAATCTAGTACTTATAAAGTTATCCTACAAGTACTGATAAAGTTACCAACCTAATACTTATAAAAGTACCCACCAAATACTGATGAAGTTACCCATCCAATAGTGATAGATTTAACCCACACTGTACTTATAAGGTTACCGACCTAGTACTAATAAAGTTACCCATCAAGTACTGCTGGAGTTTCCCACCATCTAGTTATGGAGTTATCCATGTGTTCATGATATAGTTATCCACTACGAAATCGATATAGTTACCCTACTCTATAAGTAATTGTTACCCACCCAATACTGATATAGTTACCCACCTAGTATTGATGGAGTTACCCACCCTGTACGGATAAAGTTACCCATATGTGTTTATGGTGTAGTTATCCACCATAAAATCAATGTAGTTACCATACTCTCTCGGTAATAGTTATCACCCTAATACTGATGAAGTTACTCATGTTTACCATACTCTCTCGGTAATAGTTACCACCCAATACTGATGGAGTTACTCACCCAGTACTGTTAAAGTCACCCATATGTTTTTATGGTGTAGTTATTCACCACAAAATCAATGTAGTTACCATACTCTCTCTCTCGGTAATAGTTGCCACCCCAATACTGATGAAGTTACTCATATTTATCATGCTCTCCTGGTAATAGTTATCACACTATCTCAAGATATCCTCTCAGTACTGTTAAAGTTACCCATAGTTTTTATGGTGTAGTTATCCACAATGAAATCAATGTAGTTACCCTACCCTCTCGGTAATAGTTACCTGTCCAATACTGAGATAGTTATCCACCATGTATTGATAAAGTTACCATGTGTTTTCATGTGTAGTTATCCACCACAAAATCAATGTAGTTACCATACTCTCTCGGTAATAGTTACCACCCCAATACTGTTGAAGTTACCACCAAGTACTGATAAAGTTACTCATGTTTATCATGCTCTCTTGGTAATAGTTATCACCCAATACTGATAAAGTTACCCATCCAATACTGATAAAGTTACCCATGTGTTTTCATGTGTAGTTATCCACCACAAAATCGTTATAGTTACCCTACTCTCTCAGTAATAGTTACCACCCAATACAAATGGATTTAACCACCCAGTACTGATAAAGTTACCCATGTGTTTTCATGATGTAGTTATCCAATACGAAATCAATTTAATTATCATACTCTCTCGATAATAGGTACCCACCAAATACTGATGGAGTTACCCACTCAGTACTTATGAAGTTGTCACTATGAAATCGATATTTATCATCCTAGTACTTATGCACAAAATTAATGTGGTAACTTCAAAAATCGAAAAGAACAACAAAAATGGTTCTATTTCAACCCGAAAATTAATCGTTAATATGGCCGGTAACTTACATACTACAGCCTGGGTAACTTATATGTTACTGGGGTGGTAACTTTTGTGGCAAAAAAAAATTCGCCGAAACATATCGACATGGGATCTAGTTTTGAAGATCTCGTCGCGACTAGTCCAACGGTGAAAACGGATCTTAAATCGGATAAACGGTTTGTGCTAAAAAAACATTTTAAATTTTCAAATTTCGCATTTAATGCGGGATGATGTCAGCAATTCTGTCATCTAGTGCATGCATGCATATTTGCTTTGTGAGGGCTCGGTTTGGATCAAAAATTGGTGACAGCCACGCATGTTGTTGGCAGGACATGTTTTTATCTTAGTGTCTACACTTTTGCCAAATGTAAGGCGCCTTACACATAGTCGTTCCCTTCTAAAAATCAATTCGTAATTTGTTATTGCAGTACCATTAAGTCATCTAGACTTGCTGCTCTGAGGTAAAACTGATTTGTTGTTAAAGTACCATAAAGTTACCCACCCAATACTGCTAAATTTACCATGTCTTTTATGATGTAGTTATCCATCATTAAATTAATGTAGTTATCATACTCTCTTGGTAATAGTTACCCTCCCAATACTGATAAAGTTACCCACCCGTTACTGATAGAGTTACCCATCTAGTACTGATGATGTACGTGTCGCGCTGTGCGGGCGGGGCACGCGGCCATGGCGCATGCCAGCGTGGTGGTGATGGCCGCAATGGAGGTGGCCACCGCGTGCGTACCGAGGACGCCGCCGGCCTCCAGAGCACGCTGTCGACGCCGCGCCGCCCTTCCCGTCCTTAACGCGTCATTGTCGTTGTTCCTGCGCCCTCGCGCGTGCTCGCCGCGAGGCAGCCGCTTGGCCGCGTTTTCGCCTCCGGCATTACATCCAAAGAGATGGCATTTTTTTTGTGCAAGATATATGCACAAAGTTGTGAATTATTAAAGGAATGGTGTTCCTGTTGCTCCCTTTTTTATGATTGCTGCTTTGTCAATGGATTAGGTCCGTCGGCCGCTACCGGTCGCGTATAATCGAGATCTTGACGAGGTGGACTGCGTCGGAGCATGGTGCTCGTTACGGTGGTACCGCACGACAACGGGAGTGCACTGGACTCCGCAGCCATCGTGTAAGGCGGGGATGCACTTGCTTAACTGGATCATTGTGTTGATGTGGCCCTAGTTCGGCTTACTCCACATATGTTCTGATGGCCCCACGCGTCCCAATGTTGTTGAAGACTCTCCCCCGAGCTGAATCAACCGAAGCACATCTACTTAGTACTGATAATGTTACCAACCTATTACTGGTGGAGTTATCCACCATGTACTAATAAAGTTATCAATCTAGTACTTATAAAGTTATCCTACAAGTACTGATAAAGTTACCAACCTAATACTTATAAAAGTACCCACCAAATACTGATGAAGTTACCCATCCAATACTGATAGATTTAACCCACACTGTACTTATAAGGTTACCGACCTAGTACTAATAAAGTTACCCATCAAGTACTGCTGGAGTTTCCCACCATCTAGTTATGGAGTTATCCATGTGTTCATGATATAGTTATCCACCACGAAATCGATATAGTTACCCTACTCTATAAGTAATTGTTACCCACCCAATACTGATATAGTTACCCACCTAGTATTGATGGAGTTACCCACCCTGTACGGGTAAAGTTACCCATATGTGTTTATGGTGTAGTTATCCACCATAAAATCAATGTAGTTACCATACTCTCTGGTAATAGTATCACCCTAATACTGATGAAGTTACTCATGTTTACCATACTATCTCGGTAATAGTTACCACCCAATACTGATGGAGTTACTCACCCAATACTGTTAAAGTCACCCATATGTTTTTATGGTGTAGTTATCCACCACAAAATCAATATAGTTACCATACTCTCTCTCGGTAATAGTTATCACCCCAATACTGATGAAGTTACTCATATTTATCATGCTCTCTTGGTAATAGTTATCACACTATCTCAAGATATCCTCTCAGTACTGTTAAAGTTACCCATGGTTTTTATGGTGTAGTTATCCACAATGAAATCAATGTAGTTACCCTACCCTCTCGGTAATAGTTACCTGTCCAATACTGAGATAGTTATCCACCATGTATTGATAAAGTTACCATGTGTTTTCATGTGTAGTTATCCACCACAAAATCAATGTAGTTACCATACTCTCTCGGTAATAGTTATCACCCCAATACTGATGAAGTTACCACCCAGTACTGATAAAGTTACTCATGTTTATCATGCTCTCTTGGTAATAGTTATCACCCAATACTGATAAAGTTACCCATCCAATACTGATAAAGTCACCCATGTGTTTTCATGTGTAGTTATCCACCACAAAATCGTTATAGTTACCCTACTCTCTCAGTAATAGTTACCACCCAATACAGATGGATTTAACCACCCAGTACTGATAAAGTTACCCATGTGTTTTCATGATGTAGTTATCCAATACGAAATCAATTTAATTATCATACTCTCTCGATAATAGGTACCCACCAAATACTGATGGAGTTACCCACTCAGTACTTATGAAGTTGTCACTATGAAATCGATATTTATCATCCTAGTACTTATGCACAAAAGTAATGTGGTAACTTCAAAAATCGAAAAGAACAACAAAAATGGTTCTATTTCAACCCGAAAATTAATCGTTAATATGGCCGGTAACTTACATACTACAGCCTGGGTAACTTATATGTTACTGGGGTGGTAACTTTTGTGGCAAAAAAAAATTCGCCGAAACATATCGACATGGGATCTAGTTTTGAAGATCTCGTCGCGACTAGTCCAACGGTGAAAACGGATCTTAAATCGGATAAACGGTTTGTGCTAAAAAACATTTTAAATTTTCAAATTTCGCATTTAATGCGGGATGACGTCAGCAATTCTGTCATTTAGTGCATGCATGCATATTTGCTTGTGAGGGCTCGGTTTGGATCAAAAATTGGTGACGGGAACGCATGTTGTTGGCAGGACATGTTTTTATCTTAGTGTCTACACTTTTGCCAAATGTAAGGCGCCTTACACATAGTCGTTCCCTTTCTTTAAATAATGTCCTAGTTTCCCCAAATATTGTTCAAAACCTTATTTCTGTTCATCGCCTCACCACTGACAATTCTATATCGATTGAGTTTGATCCGTTTGGTTTCACTGTGAAGGACCTAGCTACCAAGGCTGATCTCCTGCGATCCAATAGCACCGGCGACCTTTACCCACTTCATGGATCCATTCAACCCTCTCCAATGGCGCTTTCTACTACCTCATCCAATGAACTCTGGCATCGTCGACTTGGGCACCCCGGAGACTCCACTTTATCACGTTTAGCTCACACTTTCCTACCAGATTGTAATAAACCAGTAGCGGCAACCTCGGTCTGTGAGGATTGCCAATTAGGTCGCCACACGCGTTTGCCCTTTCCTGCCTCTAGTTCGTTTACTACTTCCCCTTTACAATTAATTCATTGCGATTTGTGGACATCCCCTGTACTCAGCTTTTCCGGCTAAAAATATGACCTTATTATTTTAGATGATTTTTCCCATTACTCTTGGACCTTCCCTTTAAGAAACAAATCCGACACATCTTCATACCTTCAACGTTTTATTCAATTTGTCTACACACAATTCCATGTAATGATCAAATGTGTCCAATGCGATAATGGTGGAGAATTTATTAACCATGATCTACGCTCATATTTTTCCAACCACAGTATATCCTTCCGCTTGTCCTGCCCCTATACACTCCCACAAAACGGAAAAGCCGAACGCCACATTAGAACCACCAACGATGTCCTTAGAACTCTCCTTGTCCAAGCCAAACTCCCACCTGAATTTTGGGTCGAAGCCATGAACACAGCCACCTATCTTCTCAACATAAGACCCTCCCGAGCCATCAAATTTGTTACACCCCATTTTCTCCTTCTAGGCGTCCATCCTCTCTATGATCATCTTCGATCCTTTGGGTGTCTCTGTTTTCCTAACCTCTATGCCACATCTCCTCACAAACTAGCACCACGGTCCACGAGATGCATCTTTCTTGGCTATCCACGTGAACATAAGGGTACCGCTGTTTAGACCTAACCACACGTAAAATCATCATTAGCCGTCACCTTGTTTTCGACGAATCAAAATTTCCATACACAAACCCTAGCCCAGACCGCACACCGCCCACACCACGCCAACACACAGAGGATCCCGACCCAGCCATCCTTTTCCGCACCTAACAAATTCTCTCACGCCACCTCGCAGCATCTACCCCGGGATCCACCCCACCTACCTCGTCCGACAGATCCGCCCCGGGATCCCCACTGATCCCCAGCCCTGCCAGCCCGACCGGATCCTCCTCGGGATCCACCGCGTCCATCCCATCTGTCCACCATGTGACGCCTCCAACCCCACCCACGCCACCTACCAGCCCACCACCCACCACTCCTGACGCGCCATGTCATGGCGCTCTGCCCCGCGGAGCTCGCCCGGTACGTGCACCCGAAAACCCACACAGGATGACAACGCGAGTCAAAGATGGTTTCTTGATGCCCAGACGCCTATTCTCTCTCTGCCACCACCCAACGTATTTCTCCCCTTCCGTCTAATTACAAATCAGCTATTAAAGACCCTAATTGGCATGCTGCAATGTTAGATGAATATAATGCTTTGATGCAGAATGATACGTGGTGTTTGGTTCCTAGACCTGCAGGTGCAAATCTTGTGATGCGCAAATGGGTGTTTCGGCATAAACTGAACACTGATGGATCTCTGGCACGGTACAAGGCAAGATGGGTTGTTCGAGGATTCAGCCAGCAACCTGGTGTGGACTATGGAGAGACCTTCAGTCCGGTGGTCAAGCCCGCCACCATTCGTGTGGTGCTCAGCCTTGCTACATCACTCAATTGGCCACTACATCAATTGGATGTCAAGAACGCATTTCTCCACGGTACTCTTGATGAAACAGTCTTTTGTCAACAACCATCTGGTTTTGTGGATCCATCTCTTGCAACACATGTTTGTCGCCTTCAAAAGTCACTTAATGGGCTTAAAAAAGCGCCTCGGCAATGGTTTTAGCGTTTTCAGAATTTTATTCTCTCCATTGGCCTTGTGGCTTCCAAATGTGATTCCTCACTTTTCATTTTCCACAAAGGTGATTCTGTTGCCTACTTGTTGCTTTATGTCGATGACATCATCCTCACCGCCAATACTGACCATTTTCTTCACTCCATCATCGCCTCTCTCGAGAGAGAATTTTCTATGAGTGATCTTGGTGCTATTCACCATTTCCTTGGCATTACTGTCCACCGCAACACCTCTGGTCTGTTTTTATCACAGCAACAATATGTGCTTGAAATTCTTGAGAAGGCTAACATGTCCAATTGCAATCCCATATCCACACCCGTTGACACCACACAAAAGCTTTCTGCTAATACTGGCGCTCTCTATGCAAACCTTGTCCACTACCGAAGCATCGCTGGTGCCTTGCAATACCTCACACTCACCAGACCCGACATTTCATATGCAGTACAGCAAGTATGTCTATTTATGCATGCCTCGTGTGATTCCCACTATCAGCTTATCAAACGCATACTTCGGTACCTCAAAGGCACATCTCATTTTGGTTTGCAACTTCATCGCAATTCCACCAGTGATCTCATTGCCTATTCTGACGCTGATTGGGCCGGAAGCCCTGACACCCGGAGATCTACGTCAGGTTTCTGTGTTTATCTTGGTTCGAACTTGATTTCTTGGTCGTCCAAGCGCCAACACACAGTCTCACGATCGAGTGCTGAAGCAGAATATCGGGCTGTTGCAAACTGTGTGGCCGAGTCTTGCTGGCTCCGCCAACTCCTTGCTGAACTTCATCGTCCACCTCATCGAGCTACTATTGTCTTCTGCATCAGTGCAGTCTATCTATCATCAAACCCAGTTCAGCACCAGCGCACGAAACATGTGGAAATTGACCTTCATTTTGTGCGTGATCGAGTGACCCTTGGAGAAGTGAAAGTGCTGCATGTTCCCACAACGTCTCAATTTGCTGATGTCTTTACCAAAGGATTGCCGAGTTCAGTCTTTGAAGAGTTTCGTACCAGTCTGAACATCCTTCCAATGGAGTTCAGACTGCGGGGGGTGTTGACTAGGCTCATTATACCGTTGTAACCATTGTACTTATCTGATCCTAGTCTTCAGGAGTAGCTAACTATCCGGGCTGCAAGCACCTGCGCGTGACTCTGCACGACCTGCACACGATGCACACGATCTACACGATCGGTCCATCCCCCTGTATATACATGTAATCTCGGCAATGTAATCAGTCAGTGAGCAATACACAATTCAGCTTTTTACTTGTATTGTCAAAAGACTGTGTACGTAGTCATATGGCTACACAGCTCAAGCCTAGGTCCGCCACTGGCGGAGTCTACTGACAACCTGCACTCTTGGTGGCTGAAAGTAACACTGGTATAAAATGGGCCTATGGTCCCGGTTCGGTTGGGCCATCAGTCCCGGTTTCCCAACCGGACTGGCCAATCAGGACTAATGCTAGTCCCGGTTGGGCCACGAACCGGGACCAATGGGTGGCCACGTGGCCAGTTCTGGCTGGGCGTGGAGGGAGACTCATTGGTCCCGGTTCTTGTTACGAACCGGGACCAATGAGTGCTTTTTTTTGGTATTTAGGGTTTAGGGTCTCCCTCTCGCCGGTGCCCCCTCTCGCCGGTGCCCCCTCTCCTTCTCGCCGGTGCCTCCTCTCCCTCTCGCCGGTGCCCCCTCTCCCTCTCGCCGGTGCCTCCGTCTCCCCCTTCTTCGCATCGCCGACGTGCTCTCCATCGTTTCCGTACGCATATTATACGCTCTACTATATACACAGTACATGTTGATGCATATATAATTAATATTCGATCTCTTGCGAGAATACAACTATTTAATTACATGGAGATAGATCAAGCCATCAAGGCATATGTAGTTCATCGTCCGAAGCATAATGTTCTCCCCTTTCATCGATGACCTCCCTAAGCAGAAATCCCGCCAATTCCTCTTGAATTGCTCCTACGCGCAGTTCTGGGTCGATCTTCTCCCGCATTTTGCTGAAAGCAGTTGTTCTCCGCTCAGTGGTCAACTCGCGAATGAACTCGCAAACGTAGAATCCACATAAATTACTCCCCGGTGGCTGCTGCGGACTTTCCACCGTTTTATAAGTTAGCTCATCTTTGAATGGACCTTCTACCTTCTGTTTGAAAATTGTCCAACACCTGCTTTGGCAAAGAAAATGAACAAAGGAGTTATTAATTACTTGACATCAGGGAACGAACGAAAGAGGGCGATATAATGCGATAATGATTGAAATTACTTGTTGAGCATTTCTTTCATGTCGGACCACAACGCTTGGTCCCAACTTAATGAGTCGTGGACTTCAACTGGACTTGTCAGGTTGAATGCTTAGCAGAATCCAGTGGAACCTGCGGACGTTTACATAAAGCAGACATGCATAGCTCATCAATTACACTTAACATCGAGAAAGCCAAATAAAAATATGTACAAGACAGAAACACTCACCTGAAGTTGTAAGGAAATAGTATTTCCGTACAGAAATGTTGCATGGTTAAAAAGGTGGTCAGGTCATGCTCCACGTCTTTGGGGTGATTGACTAACGTATGTGAATTCACGATATATGGGTCAACGAACCCAACCTCAAAAACTTTAGATCTTTTGCATTCCAGCATCTTCATTCTGCATAATAGCGTACAAAAGGATATATATATAGTCAGGATAATATAATACAGGCAATGAACGAGCTGAGCTAGAGACTTAATTACGAAAATAAATCACTTACAGACAATAGCAAGAGAGGATAGATTTGTCGAGGGCGCGCTTTTGGAATAACTGGAACAGTTCAGTCAGTTGAACATGTATAATGTAACGTTTGAAGAAATGCTCCACTCTAACGTCCAGCGGAAACCACTCTTTCGCGTCCTTCTTTGATGTGTGCACCAGGTACCAGGTATGCAGATTTCGCATATGTGTTGATAGACCCGTCAGCTCCTCATTACTGACCATAGGCTCCCCTTGGACATATTTCCGTGCCATCTCTAACATTGGCGCATATTCATAGCCTAAAAGTTGACCAAGGCTCATACCCAAGGCGGTAGCCTGTTCCTTGGCCTGAGATACAGTGACACCAAGTTCTTTAGCAGCAGCTATGGCTCTGGGGTCCAATAATTCCAGGTCCTTATCCATAGCGACTCTGAAGTCCTTGTCGACATCGGAACACACTATGAGCGGGGGGACCGATTGATTTTTCTGCTGTCCGAGCTGGGCAATTTGTTTCCCGCTTTTTGCACTTCTTCCCTTGTTCTGCTCAGACTGGGCACGTGCTAGCTTAGTAAGTTCACGACCATAGTCAGATGGCAGATTCATCGATATCTGGGATGGCTGCTCAAGGAAGGACTTTCTCCACTTTTTGGATTTTTCATCGTATACCGGCTTCTGCTCGGGCTTTTTTGGTGCAAAAAAAGCCTTATTGTAGGCAGCCACCTCCGCGGCGTTTTCCGCTACAGTCCTGTCATAAGGTCTAATGGGAAGATTCTTATGAGGTACTGTTGGGAGGGGCGACCTTTTACGTTTCGGTGATCGCTTACCCCTCATAGTACGAGCGGTGGGCGGAAACGGCTGACGCGGCGGCGGAGACGGCTGCGCTGGAGACTGGTGAGGCGGTGAAGAGGACTGTTGCGCTGGAGAATGCTGAGGCGGTGAAGAGGACTGTTGCGCTGGAGACTGGTGAGGAGTCGATGGCCTTGGCTGCCAGTTCGGAAGCACGATGAATTCCTTTGGCCATAGAATGGTCGCTTTCTTGGCTTCTCCAAGTTCAAGCACCTCCCCATCTTCACCTGCAGGGTGTTGCAGCTTCAGCTCCTCATAATCTTTCATCACTTCATCCACCGCGACAACAGCGTAGCCATTTGGAACCGGAGAGAAATGGTAAGTTGGATTAGGTCCAATTGGTACGACATAGCCGACCGCCACCTTCACGGTTAAGTTAAAAACTTTCACATGCATCTCACAAGGTGTGCTCTCCGTGATATCATCCACTGGGTAGCGACGAAGTGGAGCCACTGCATCATCATTACCATCCTGGAGCTCCGTGGAAGCCACGCTGCTTTTCCGATTCGATGGGCCACCGGTACCATCGCATGCAGCTTCTACCATGTGCCGTTGAGATTGGCCGCTAGTACCTTGCTGGCTAAGCACGGCAATTTGTTCCTTCTGCAGCTTTAATTCTTCTTCTATATTACGCAGCCGGTCTGCAGCAGCGCGTGCTTCCATTGCCTCCCTTTCCTTTCTCCTCTGATGGCTTCTATCAGGAAATTTCTTCCTGTGCTCGGGAATCGCAATTGTCTTGGGCTTGGAGCCAGGTACGCCTCGTAACCGTCCGTCGTGTTCCTTATTCCCAAGGGCGCGTGTGAGCTCGTCATCCTCTCTATCGGGAATGAACCGTCCCTCTTCAACATCCTTTACTGCATTTCTAATTTCTTGGATGGGTAGTAGGGGATTATCTTTGTGTCTTCTGTTATATATGCACTTCCCTTCTGCGTCCAACGTGCCCCCATGCCCGTAAAACCAATTTCTTGCCCGTTCGATCCACTTGAGTGGCTCTGGAGTGATCCCATTAGCCAGCAGGTCCGCCTCAAGTTTCTCCCACTTAGGCATGCTACCAGCGTAGCCACCAGGCCCCATAGTATGGTGGTACATCTTTAGAGCAGCATTTGCCGCATTTTTTGCAGACTTTTCCAGAGCTTCCTCTGATTTCTTGTACGCCACAAATTCTTCCCAGTAGTCCTTTATCTTCTCATACCCTTTATCGAAGTCTGGAGTCTTATTTTTCTTGACAAACAGTTTGTTCAATCTTTTCTTCCAGTTCTTGAATAGCTCGGCCATCTTCTTAAGTGCCCAGTCCTTGACTTTTTGCTCCATGATTTTCCGGGCAATCTTTTCTGCCTCATCTGGATCCTCCTCATCTGAATCCACCTCTGGCGCCGGCAGGGTGAAATTAACCATGAGCTTTCTCCAAAGTCTTTCTTTGCCCTCATCGCTGACATATAGCTGTCCTTTCTCCTTTGGCCGATGCCATTCTCGAACGGTGATCGGGATGAAGTCCCTAACAAGAACTCCGCATTGCTTTACCATTTTATTTTTAACACCAGGGGGAGCAGTCGGTGTGCCGTCTTCAGCGACTCTTTCGATCGTGTACCTTTCTTGGTCGCCCAACTTTTTGGCTGGGCCTCGTTTTGTCCTTACAGAAGATTTGCTCGATCCGGAGGGCTAAAAGAAGAAAGAGCGTTAATATATGTATATAGACAGCAGAGGCTTAATTAATACAATCTTCGGCTTCATTAATATATGTATATGCACCTCGCCGGAGTTTGCAACATTTAATGTTCCACCGGAGCCTTCGGCTTCTCCCTCGTCGGCTTCTCCCTCGCTGACTTCTCCCTCACCCCGGCCGTCGGGTTCTACCTCACCGGAGCCGTCTCTTCGGTTGAGAGACTCATCTCCCTCACCGGAGTTGTTCAAAAACTCCGTGGTGACATCGACAATATCTTCCGGCCCGCGGATTATATCCTGGAGGATATTTTCCTGATCTTCGTCTCGTTCCATAGTTTCTGCAAATTAAGAACAATGCACAAAACTTTAGTTGGGTAACTTGTTCCATATGTCAAGATACATCTACAATATCATCTCATTTGCAAGAACAAATTAGAAACTTCATATGCTGCCTTATAATCTCATTTGCAAGAGCACCTCGGGCGGGGAGCGGCAGAGCACCTCGGGCGGGGATTCTTGGGCGCGACGGCGAACTCGGAGACCCTAAACCCTAAAACATCAAGAAATTAAAGCCATTAAGCTCAAGAACATAAGACTCAAGCTAAAATATACATCAATATAGCTAAAATCATTTGCAAAGCTAAAATTAAAATTAACATCAATATAATCTACAATCTAGCTACAATGCAAAATCCACCCGTAAACTCGTATCGTAAACCCGTAAACTCGTAAACTCGTATCGTAAACCCGTAAACTCGTATCGTAAACCCGTAAACTCATAAACTCGTATCGTAAACCCGTAAACTCCTATCGTAAACCCGTAAAATCGTAAACTTGTATCGTAAACCCGTAAACTCGTATCGTAAACCCGTAAACTCGTATCGTAAACTCGTAAACTCGTAAGGTCGGAACAAAATTGTTTCCCTAACACAAAATATCCTAAGTGTTTGAATTTCTAAACCTAAGCAAAAAATCCTTTAATTCATACATTCATACATTCATATATTCATACATTTAAAAAATAGCAATTTCTTCTAAACCCTCACCGAGAGGGGGCGGTGCGAGCGGGGGCGTGGAGGCCGGCCGGCTTCGGGCTCTTCACGTACTGCCGCACCGCAATGTCACTGCAAATTTTTAAACAAAATTGCTAAGTTTCAAAATTTCATTGCAACTAAAAACAACTTTATCTAAATGACTTAGCAATATTTCTAACAAAATTATTACATTAATAATAACCTAAAATAATCTAAACAAAATTGCTAAGTTTCAAAATTGCTAAACTTTCAAAATTGCTACACTAAAAATTGATAACCTATAATAACCTAACCAATAATAAGCTAAACAAAATTTAAACTTTACTAAAAATGAAAAAAAAACCTCAAATGTGCGTGTAGGCCGAGGCGGTGGCGGAGAGGTGGCCGGAGGCCGGCGATGGCGGAGGTGGAAGGCCGGCGTGGAGGAGGCGCGGGCGGCGTGGCGCGGGCGTGTGGCGGCGCGTGGGGCCACGCGTACGTGGAGGAGGCCGGCCGGCGCGTGGAGGCCGGCGTGGAGGTGGCGCGTACGTGGAGGAGGCCGGCCGGCGCGTGGAGGCCGGCGTGGAGGTGGCGCGTGGAGGCGGCGCGGCGGACGTCGACGGCGGTGGCGGTGTGCGGCGTGGGGCGCGGCGCGGAGGTCGGGCAGCCTGCCGGCGTCGTTTCGCTCCGCGTCGTGCTCCTCATCCTAAGGTGCTTTCTGCGAATGAATCGGGGAAGGAGAAGGGCAACAGTTAAGTAGCAGGGGTCTTTGGTCCCGGTTGCTGGAAAGAACCAGACCAATGAGTCACTGGTCCCGGTTCTTGCCAGCAACCGGGACCAATGAGAGGGTCAGTTAATGCCAGATCCAGTGGCGCGCCCATGGACTCTTTGGTCCCGGTTATTTCCAGAAACCGAGACCAAAGAGTCCTTTTTCAAAATTATTTCGAACTTTTCAGTTCTGAAATGTTGTTCCCGCCTTTTTTTTTCTTCTTATTTAGGTGTTTGAATATGAATTTCAAATGGTTTTGAATCTGAAAAGACTTTCAACATGAAAAGTGTTTAAATTTGAATAAATAATCCAAAACCATTTTCTGTTTTCTGAAATAATTATTCTAACTATACAAACTATTAACTATTTTGCCATTTTCAATTAAAAATATATAACTTTATTGCATATTTTGAATTGACAAAACTTTCAACGTGAAAAGTGTTTGAATTTGTATAAATAATCCAAAATCAATTTTACATTATTATTGTCATTTTCAATTTAATATGGATAAATTCATATCTTTAAATCCGTAAGTCGAAATTCGACAAATAATCCGTAAGCAGAAGTAAATGCAGAACAATTTCAGTAAACCTATATTTGTAAGATGAATGTTTGGTGTTGTAAAATGCAGAAGAAAGCAGATAAAAATTATTAATTCATTTATCTTAATGCATTACATAAAAGGTTTAATGCATTATTACACATGATACAACGTCTCACAAGCGCTTGAAAGAAACACACCCCTGATCCAACATCGCCAACATTATTCTACATAAACGGACACATGCCCAGGGAAGCGCTGGGGGAGGACACATGTTGTGACCGCAAAGCCCGTGTTACGAACCGGGACTAAAGAAGCACACAGATCGTGTGTTTCTTTTACACCAACCAGGACTAAAGAAGCACACAGATCGTGTGTTTCTTTCAATCGCTTGTGAGCCGTTGGATCAGGGGTGTGTTTCTTTTGAGGGATTGTGAGCTGTTGGATCAGCAGTATCACGACCACTTCGTGAGCCACATGACCCGGTTGGTGTTACCAACCGGGACTAAAGAAGCACACGGATCGTGTGTTTCTTTCAAGCGCTTGTGAGACGTTGGATCAGGGGTGTGTTTCTTTTGAGGGATTGTGAGCTGTTGGATCAGCAGTATCACGACCACTTCGTGAGCCACATGACCCGGTTGGTGTTACCAACCGGGACTAAAGAAGCACACGTACCCTATATATAGCCGCCCTCCTCAGACAGGTTACTCACTCACACAAAACATTCCAGCGTCACTCGGAGAGGCATCTTTGGGCAACCAGCGGCAAGACGTCTCTGATGACCTGCGACCGTTCCAAACGGTTGCAGATCATCAGAGATGTGTTGCCGGACGGTTGTAGATCATCAGAGACGTCTTGCCGCTGCTTGGATCGAAGTGGCGCTCAAACACAAAACATTCCAGCGTCACTCGGAGAGGCATCTTTGGGCAACCAGTGGCAAGACGTCTCTGATGACCTGCGACCGTTCCAAACGGTTGCAGATCATCAGAGACGTCTTGCCGGACGGTTGTAGATCATCAGAGACGTCTTACCGCTGCTTGGATCGAAGTGGCGCTCAAACTCACGAGCCACCGTCGGGCTGTATGCAGGGGGAACTGTGTTTGGACGGTCGAAGCTGAGGTTTGAGAGGTTCCCACGGGAGGTGTGGGAGCCGACAACCACCTACCACGCGTGTTTCACCGGTCGTCATGCAATTAATTAACAGAAAACAAAAAAGAAAACTCACATGTGATATAACCCATTTCTTCTAGATGGAAACTCCCATTTCGTGTATTATGGTTTTCACCACATAAAGGTTTAATACATTACTACACATTGATTTACATAAAAGCCATGAACCCTTCTTCGCGTATGTCCCTGGCCTATGATCGCTTCAGCCGTAACCATGGAGCATCTTCATTATTTAACGGGATGCTTGGGTCAGTTCTCACTGTGAAGGGCGGAATTTCATCAAACTTATCATAATCTGCTGACATGTCTGTCTTGTCCTCGACTCCCACGATGTTTCTTTTCCCTGAAAGAACTACGTGACGCTTTGGCTCATCGTCTGATGTATTCGTTTGCTTGTTTTTTCTTTTTTTCGGTCTGGAGGACATGTCCTTCACATAGAAAACCTGAGCCACATCATTGGCTAGGACGAATGGTTCGTTCTTGTAACAACCAAGATTCTTGAGATCCACTGTTGTCATCCCGTACAGCTGGTCTACCTTTATCCCTTCTCCATTCATGTTGACCCAACTGCACCGAAACAAAGGGACCTTAAAAGTAGGTCCATAGTCAAGTTCCCATATCTCCTCTATGCGACCATAGTATGTGTCCTTTTGCCCATCGTCGTTTGTTGCATCAAAGCGGACACCACTGTTCTGGTTGGTGCTCTTTTTATCTTGGGCGATCGTGTAAAATGTATTCCCATTTATCTCGTACCCTTGGAAATTCAATACAGTCGAAGATGGTGACGCGGCCAACAAGTAGAGCTGATCTCCGACAGTGGTGTCATTCATGAGCTGTAATCGCAACCAACTGCCGAAGGTCTCCATGTGTTTTTCTTTAATCCAGGAGTCATCCTTCCCCGGGTTCTTGGAGCGTACATAATTCTTGTGTTCCTCGATATACGGAGCCACGAAGGTGGAACTTTGTAGAACTGTGTAGTGTGCTTGAGTTAAAGAATGCCCGTCCCTACATATCAGTGCTTTCTTTCCTAGCGTGCCTTTTCCACTCAGTCTCCCCTCATGCCGCGATTCAGGAACACCAATCGGCTTAAGGTCAGGAATAAAGTCAACACAGAACTCAATGACCTCTTCTGTTCCATAGCCCCTTGAGATGCTTCCTTCTGGCCTAGCACGGTTATGAACATATTTCTTCAAGACTCCCATGAACCTCTCGAAGGGGAACATATTGTGTAGAAATACAGGACCGAGAATGGCAATCTCGTCGACTAGGTGAACCAGGAGATGCGTCATAATATTGAAGAATGATGGGGGGAACACCAACTCGAAGCTGACAAGACATTGGACCACAGCCTTCTGTAAACTTGGTAGAGTTACTGGATCGATGACCTTCTGAGATATTGCATTGAGGAATGCACATAGCTTCACAATGGGTACTCGAACATTTTCCGGTAGAAGCCCCCTCAATGCAACCGGAAGCAACTGCGTCATAATCACGTGGCAATCATGAGACTTCAGGTTCTGGAATTTTTTCTCTGCCATATTTATTATTCCCTTTATATTTGACGAGAAGCCAGCCGGGACCTTGATACTGCTCAGGCATTCAAAAAAGATTTCCTTCTCTGCTTTGGTAAGAGCGTAGCTGCTTAAGTATTGACGCCCTTTATCCGTCTGCTTGTTGTATGGGTCTTTCATACGTTGCTGGTCTGCCCGTGCTTCCGGTGTATCTTTTGTCTTCCCATACACGCCCAGGAAGCCTAGCAGGTTCACGCAAAGATTCTTCGTCACGTGCATCACGTCGATTGAAGACCGGACCTCTAGGACTTTCCAATAGGGTAGCTCCCAGAATATAGAGCACTTCTTCCATATGGGTACGTGGTTGTCAGCGTCATTCGGAACAGATAGACTGCCAGGACCCTTTCCAAAGATTACTTCTAAATCCTTGACCATGTCATATATAACATCACCATCAGGGAGGTTAGGCTTCTTCCGGCGATCTGCCTCACCGTTGAAATGCTTGCCGGGCTTTCTTACGGCATGACTGTTCGGAAGAAATCGACGATGCCCCAGGTACACATTCTTGTTTCCCAAATGTATACTTTCAGTCTTATCTAAACAGTGCGTGCATGCATTGTATCCCTTGTTTGACTGTCCTGAAATGTTACTAAGAGCAGGCCAATCATTGATGGTTACGAACAGCAACGCTCGTAGGTCAAATTCCTGTTGTTTGTGCTCATCCCACACACGTACACCTGGTTCGGACCACAACTGCAAAAGTTCATCAACTAATGGCCTTAGGTACACATCAATGTCGTTGCCGGGTTGCTTCGGGCCTTGGATGAGCACTGGCATCATAATGAACTTCCGCTTCATGCACAACCAAGGAGGAAGGTTGTAGATACATAGAGTCACGGGCCAAGTGCTATGACTGGAGCTCTGCTCCCCAAAAGGATTAAAGCCATCTGTACTTAGACCAAATCTTAAGTTCCTTGCGTCATCTGAAAATGTCGGGAACTCTCTGTCGATTTTTCTCCACTGGGACCCATCGGCGGGGTGTCTCAACTTCCCGTCTTTCTTACGCTCTTCTTTGTGCCATCGCAACAACCTGGCATGCTCTTTGTTTCTGAACAGACGTTTCAACCGTGGTATTATAGGAGCATACCACATCACCTTAGCAGGAACCCTCTTCCGGGGGGGCTCGTCATCGCCCTCAACATCACCAGGGTCATCTTGTCTTATCTTGTACCGCAGTGCATTGCATACCGGGCATTTATCCATGTTCTCGTACTCACCGCGGTACAGGATGCAGTCATTAATGCATGCATGTATCTTCTGCACATCTAATCCTAGAGGGCAGATAGCCTTCTTTGCTTCGTATGTAGTCTCGGGCAATTCGTTATCCTTTGGAAGCTTCGGCTTCATTATTTTCAGTAACTTCTCAAATCCCTTGTCAGAACAACCAGTCTCTGCCTTCCATTTCAGCAGTTCCAGTGTGGTACCGAGCTTTGTGCTGCCATCTTCGCAGTTTGGGTACAGCAACTTTTTGTGATCCTCAAGCATGGCCTCCAACTTTAGCTTCTCCTTTTCTGTATCGCATTCTCGCTTTGCATCAGAAATGACCCCACCAAGACCATCAGCGGGCTCATCTGATGCCCGATGTTCACCTCTTTCTTCTTCAACGTCTTCCATAAGTATCACCGCATTCCTCAGGGAACATAGGATAGTTGTCATCATCCTCCTCTTCTTCATTGTCTTCCATCGTAACCCCTCTTTCTCCGTGCTTGGTCCAACAATTATAGCTGGGCATGAAACCTTTCCGAATCACGTGGTCTTGAATGGTTCTCGGGTCAGAGTACTCCCTGACGTTCCGACACTTCTCACATGGACAAGGCATAAAATTATTCACTTTGTTTGCCTCAGCCACATCGAGAAATTTATGCAGGCCTGCAATAAACTCGGAACTGCGTCGTTCGCCGTACATCCATCGCATCCGTGCATCCATCTGCATCATATATATAATTAAGTTTATCAAATACCATTACAATAACATCTTGAATAGTGAAATGACCACCGTACATCGACACGTGCAATATTTCTGTATCAATTACAGACGAAAAGGATAAAGTTGCTAACCTCGGCCGAGGATATCATTTGTGTGAACTTAAGTGTGGGTCGGGCATTTCATCGAACACATCTTGTGCGTGGCAAAGGAAAAAAAAATAGCACCCACTTCCCACCAATCCAAGAGAAAAAAAAGAGGAGAGAAGGGGGGTGGGGGTTATTTATAGGCAGGGAGGGGTATTGGTCCCGGTTCTTGGCACGAACCGGGACCAAAGCTCCGCCGCACGCCACGTGTCTGGCTCTGGAGCTTTGGTCCCGGTTCGTGCCAAGAACCGGGACCAATACCCCCAACCAAACCGGGACCAATGGTCCACGGGGCCATGGCAACTCGAACCGGGACCAGTGCCAGGCACTGGTCCCGGTTTTTACCTGAACCGGGGCTAATGGCTGGGGCGGCCCTGGACCAAAGATGGTTTTTCTACTAGTGTAAGGAGAAGCTTCAGAGCCAAGGAGAAAAGAACTTTTGACACCATGGTTATTTTGATTTGCTGGAGTTTGTTGAAAGAGAGAAATGTCAGATGCTTCAACAACCCTAGCAGGCAGCATATGGTGCAAGCCTTGGTTCAGTCTATCTTGGATGAACTTAGAGGCTTGCTTAGGGTAGGCGTAGGTGGGAGGCAAATCATTGTGAGAGAGTAGCATGAGTGGCTTGTTGGTGCTTCGCTGATCTTTCTGTTTGTGGTTTGGTCTTTGTTATCTTCTATAAATAAGTACCCTTTTTGGCGTACTCTCTAAAAAAATACCCATATGACATAGTTCATTAGCTACCCTGTTTTGAATTCTCTTTACATGGTGTCGTTAATTGCACTAACAAGACTACCCGCGATACTTCCAATTTCATTAATCACTAGAAGACCAAACTGCACGTTTAGGGCATCTATGATATCACGCATTACCGGATTCCCGAATTATTGGCATTTGAACAAGATCTCTTGCAATCCAGTTGGCTAAAACATCATGAGCTTCAACATCAGTTGCAATGCTATGTCTCAGTACTTCCTTGGTTCATAGTTTCACCCGGAGATATCGTTTTCCTGCGTACTAAAGTTTCCCTGCATGATAAGAATGGCAAACACCGTATGTTACTGTGTGTCTATGATTATCCAAAATAGCAGGGATCGAACATGACACATATGTATGCATACATATACTGGAAGTAGTCGTCTTGAGGAACTTCATTTGCATTTAGATCTAGAAAGGTGCACTTCAGGATGGGAGACAAACACGTATGCTAGTATGAAAAGTATAGAAAACACTAATGGCGACCATGACATATGATGCTACCCTATCGATTTCGGACGGCGATCGGTAGATCGATCTCAGTTAGGTAGGGCTTGCGACCGCGTCGTATATTTTTTTAATTGTCACAAAGAGGGATCAACATGATCCAGAGTTGTAATTGGATGAAAACACTATCGTGTGAACTTTGTGTAAACTCAGCTATGGGCATCGTCATTATGGTGTGACGGTATTGCTGCAACATGTTTATGTTTCATTTCATGACCAAACGCAAAGGTGATTATCATTTTTTCTTAGTGTTGCAACAAAACTCTTAAACATCATGTTTATACCGATAGAGGATCGGTATGATGATGGTTTGCTAAACCTTTTTGGGTGCTGCCTCCTATGAAGATTGGTCGATTGCATGCCTCCATTGGGTCTGATCAGACCTGCTAGATGCGGGTTTGGGGCTTTGGGCTGGGTGCATGGCCCCTTGGACATGCCCACAAACTGTGACTTGACAAGAGATGCATCATTTGTTTTTGCGAAATATGCATCAATTTAATCCTCCGCAAAACCCTCCATGGAAAGTCCATCGTGTGCACGGTTTTTGTCTCACCAGTGCACAATTCCTGTCATCGGTGATGGACGACGAGGCATGTAAATTTGGCCCATGGTCGAACCGACCTGTGATTAATCTCCAACATATGTACAGGCTCGGCGCGCGATGCTTTCCATGAGGGTAAATTGCAAGCTCGGTTTCCTGCATGAGACCATGCATGTGTTGGGTACAAGAAGTTTTTTTTTAAGGGAATAAAAGAAGCTGGTAGCAGCCAGATTCTTGCTGCATGGATATACGTCTGTTCTGAAACAAGCCCGCCCACCTCCATATTTTGTGGACCTTCTGTTCGAGCTTCAGTTCCAGAGCGGCAGATAGCAATGGTGCACAACAGTCCAGTGCGCGGACGGGTCGGTGAAGCTAATCGTTGACAGGCTGCTTAGGGGCAGATCCGCTTCGCTGCTCCTAGCGCTAGATAAGGGGCACCGCTCAATGGCTCGCGTGGCTGGCCGTGGCCGGCCCATTATATATTCTTACATTTTTTTCGGTCCTTTTTCTTTTTCGTGTTATATTTTCTGATTCTTTATTATTTCTTTTATTTTTGTTTTTGTTTACATTTCGATTTTATGTTTCATTTTTTTTATATACATATGAATATTTTAAAAAGGTCGTATGCACTAGTACAGAGTTAAAAATATTCACGGTGTTTGAAAAGAGGGTCAGGAGATTTAACAAATTGTTTGTATAATTCAAAAAAAATGTTCGCTCGACCAATTTTTCTTAAAACGGCCCATTTTTGCATCCATTCGGCTTGCTTGGATGGGCTGCGACCTACAGAACACAAGAGATGCCTCAGGGATCTGACCAGATCGGATTTTGTTGTTACCATATACTATATCACATGTTTTCATCGGATCCGGAGCGGAGCGAATACTGACCGGTTGCTGATTTGGAACAGATATATTAGACCGTAGAATTGAAACTAAAGCGAAGCAGATTCAAGACGGAAAATAATTAATCGGATATGTACGCATAAGCACGTAGTCAAACCATACAACAAAAAATACTAGTTCAATAAGCTAGTAGCCTACAAAAATTAAACTCTATTCGGTGTGATGACTAGTAAGTGAGTTGGTACCAAGTGCGGATTCAGTTATCCTTATCCGTCAGAATGTGTTAAATCAGATATGAATTGTATAAAACGTTTTGGAATCGAATTCGACGCGAAAATTAACCTATACGTTTACACCCCTACCTCGGGGCATCTCCACTTTGATCTTCCAATATTAAACCGTGCAAATGGTAGAAAGACGTGCTTGGCAAACGAACGCCACTTCTCCTTGTAGCTTTCGTAGGTAGGCACCACGTCCTGCGGCCACGCCGGCCACCGATAAAAACGCGGTGCCCAAACATCCCACGACGGGTGCGACATACATTTGGCCTCAGCTAATCAGGCTGCCCCGACGTGACGCCATCAAATAAATCGGTTTCGCCGGCTTGAAAAAACTATATATCTCTGAACTGTATACTCAAAATTGGCAAACCAGAGAAAGAACAAAAGTTCAGATCCATAAGAACGACATGTTCCTGGCTTCACAAACACAGGTGTCTCCTTCTTTTCTTGTCATAGACTGTTCTGTATGAAACGTTAGGAGCAGACAGTTGAAAAATCAGGTATCCGCCGAGTTTCCAAAACTTCTGTGCTGAAAACGAAATTGCATACCAACATGTTCACTGAATTTTCTTCGTGTCTGAAAGTATGTCTTCAACCGTAGGAAAAGTAAGCTCAGGAACAAGCTACACGCGGCTCGTCCTGCATTTCATTGCCTTGCATTGTTTGGCAGGAGGCCGAACTAAGCACAACCATTCCATATTTACAGTGTCTCTACTTACATCTTACTGAAGAAACGTACCTCACAAAGCAGAACTTGACAAAATTTTGGCTACTACGAAGAAACATCTTCCTGACGCCTAAATCTCTACAGGTTACGCCACACCTAGTACTGCTATTTTACGGATCAGATGTTCAGAATATGATGTCAGACGCTACACTGCTTCAGCCCTTTCGGTGTTTGGTGGCCTCCCTTCAGCCGTACCTGCACAGAAGAATGTTTTTCAGGACGATGGTTCAGTAAAAAAACTCTCTCTTTTCTCGTCAGGAGCAGAGTGGCAAAAGTGTCTAATCCATCGTTAAGATAATCCTGCTTTCAGGTTGTTTTGCACACGTAGAACTCTTTTTTGTCATAACAAACGACAGCTACGCGTTAATGAGTTGGCGAGGGGAATCGTATTTGGTTCCTGTGCCCTCTTTCTCACCGAAAGCACAGGCGACAACTTTGTATGATGATACGATAAACCCAACGTAATTCCTGAACTATTCTCACGAATCTCGCCTTAGATTTTTCAGGGGTAGATGGGCGCGATTTGCAGAACAGAAAGTCAATGGAAAGAGAGGGAGTACTCACGGCCTCGACGTCGATCCTGTAGACAAGCAGACGGCGGCGCTCGCGGCAGCTGGTCCGGTACGCCACAGCGAGGTGCGCGGCCGCGAGCGACAGGGAGAGCAACAGCATGGGCTCCGGTCCTGCTCCAGCCGCGCCCTTCCCCTGCGGCAGCACGACGCCGCACGGTAGCACGGCCGCGGCCTTGGCCAGCACGTAGGACACGGAAGCCGCTACGCTCGCCACCACCACCCACAAGTACGCGCCGCCTCCCCCGCACGCCGCGTACGCGCAGAGGATGAGCAGGGCGCGCGCGGCGCAGACGGCGGGGATGTCGACGAGGGAGGACCGGAAGTCGAACGCCCGCGCCTGGTCGAGCGCGGCCGGGAGGAAGGATGGGTACGGCGGGCTGGAGCCGGCGCGGAGGTGCGCGGAGAGGAGCGCGGGCGGGAGGGCGAGGTCGAGGAGGATGACGAGCAGCGGCGGCGCGCAGACGAGCAGGAGCGAGGCGAGCATGGCGACGAGGAAGAAGGCCGTCTTGGCCCACCGCCACGGCCGCGCCCACATGGGCTCGCCGGCGCCGTGCTTCTGCGCCAGCGCCAGCGGCAGCTTCTTCTCCATGGCCGGCCACCGGGAGCAGCAGCAGCCCCGCCGGCGGCCAGTGGAACGCACGTAAGGACAGCGGCGACAGATGGACGATGACTGTCGTGGGCTGCTGCGATGGATCGAGCTGTGGTGATGGTGGTGGTGATCGGGCAGTTGGGTTCGGTGGTCGGATAGTTTTAAGGCATGACGGGACGGCCAGGCGAGGCGAGGCGAGGCGAGGCGAGGCGAGGCATGGAGGAGGTTCAATCAAGTGGATGGAGCCATGGAGGCAGCTGCGATGAGATGGTTTAGTTTGCTTCGCCGCGTGGAGTCCGACGGACGGTTGATGGGGACGTGCCGTGGTGACTTGCGAGTTTGACCCACCCGGACGAACGCGGCAGCAACTGCCGAAAGAGAAGCGCGGGAACGCATGCAGATGCTCCGGCCCGGCTCATATATGGCGGGTTCAACGAGGTAACTGCCCACGATTTCGAGGGTTTTAACATGTCAGCCAGGGTGCACGTACTGGAACGCATTTCTGGAAATAAGGGTCCATTTTAGAAATCGAACCTTGGAGTAGAAATACATGTCGTTCCCACTCTCAAATATAAATTCCTGTCTAAATTGAACCTTGGATCTAATTTTATTTAAAATTACTACTCTCGCTAATTACATTGTCCCCGCATTTCATGTTCATTAAATTTTTTAAGTAATATTATTTAAACATTTATTTGAAAAGTAGCAGATTTTTCTAAAAAATCAGAAAATAGCGCGCCGTGTTATGGGCCGTGCCGAAACCAGTGGTTTCTTCAGGGACTTGGACGAAATCTAGGTTTCGGCATGGCCCATGACGAGGTTTCGACAGGGTGGTGACGAAAGAACGTATCTCCTTCAGTTGCTTTTGTCACCAGCCATGCCGAAACCACATGTTTTGTCATGGGCATGCCTAAACCTCGATGTCGTCCCGGGCCATGAAGAAACCACTTTGTTTCAACACGGCACATGACGAGGCGAGCTATTTTCCGAATTTTTTGAAGCAGTGTGCTAATTTTCAAATAAATGTTTAAAATAATATTGTTTTTTAAACAATTTCATGTTTATCTTCTTCTCCAATTCTACCCATGTCCTCTGCGTCGCCATCCCATGTCTCATATCAGCGTCGCGAGACCAACCCCATGACGCGACCTTCGGTGATATCAAACTAGCGCGGGGCAATTGTTGTTAATCGCCCTCATCCTTTCCCATATGAACGCTGGTGGTGCTCCTCCGTAATGGAGCTAGCCGCAGGGCAACCAAACAGTGGCGCTCTGAGCCGGCAACCACCACTTAGTGGAGCGCAGTCCGACGCGCGTCCTACAACTCTCCATGAATGTTCCCACCCTTCCCCCTACCTATCTCGGTCGTCCAATGCCACTCCCCATCCCGGTTGTCTCCTAGTGAACACAGGTCATTTTTCCCATGTTTAATTATATGGGAGAGAGAGATGGACTGCGATAGGGGATGAGTATGAAATCCGGGCTCGTTTAAGTTCGTCAGACAATGCATGTTCTGGGCCGGTATGCTCATTTTTTCCGGTGCCCCCAAACAGGTATGGGGTTCGATTTAGACCGGGATTTCATACTTTTCGGTGCGAGCGAGAGGGATTTCGATTTATATGATATTTACTGAGTTTAAGACTTATTCGAGTTTTTCTCTCATTTCATCAAAGTTGGACTCAATCCTGGTCACGGGTCTTTGGAAATCTTGCTCGTTGCCAAACTAACTTGACTCATGACAGGCCGTTGGAAAAAAATTCTGCCCCGTCAAAAAGGGTACGTAGGGGTTCATCTCCCAATCGATCGATGGGTAGCACTGCCTAGGTGAAGAAATCTCCAGCACCACCCTGTTTGTCTGCTCGTATGTTCGCTTTTTTTTTTTTTTGCTACTCCGTACAAAATTGCGAACTGATTATTGACGGCCGGTGCAATTGCGCGGCAACACATGGCCGCCGTGTGGCACCGTGGCACGTACGTAACGTGTGCGAAGCCAAAATATCAAGAGCTTGGACCACGTCATTGTATGATACATGGCCGAAACAGGAAACAAGACAAGGTATCAATCACACACGCGCCTGCCAGCTCCGAGGCCAACCTTAATTCTGGCACGGCGCCGTCCAGGTGCAGTCACGAACTCACGATCCGCGCCTGCATAGCTAGCTCTTCTCAAACCGGTGCGTGCAGTTGTTTTTTTTTTTTTTTTGCGAAAAGAGGATGATACAAAGGTCTTACAGATAGGTCCTGAAATAAAGGAAAATTACATTGAAGCCCTCAAGATCCCACCGACGACGAAGACGAAGAACCGGTGCTGACGATGGCGCGCCGCTGCAGAAACTCCCCAAATCTTGGATCACCAGAGTCCACCACGTTGCAGACGGGAAGTCATCGAACACCGCCTCGAAAGAGACTACAGCCGGAGCCGCCTGCGTCGCCACGAAGAACCGTTGCAACAACCTCTTGAAGATCTCCCTCCAGATCCACCGCGTACTCGGATCTGGCCGTGGTGAGCCAAACCAGAGAAATCCGGAGATCCTCGAGCTCGGACACGTCGCGCACGAGACGGCGGAGCTCCAAGGAGCAGCACCGACAGAGGGGAAACACGGCGACAGCAAAAACCGATCCGGCAGCACCTCCACCTCCGAAGCTCCGCCGGTCGGCCACCCCTACACCCTACCTTATATACACGCCGTGAGACGGGCTTCCCCCACCCTCCTGCCGCCGGAGCGGCCGACGGAGGGGGAGGAACCCACGCCTCACCGGCGGAATCGGTGGATCGACGGTGGACTCTCAACAAATCTCCTCTCTGCACTGTAGCGGAAAGAGGAAAGGGAGGGCGACTCTCTGCCTGGTGCGTGCAGTTGTTGACCCCACTGTCGGCAACACGTCCACGTGGAGACTGAGACTGATCTGCAGCAACCCGCTAAGGCTCCGATTGATTCACCGGAAAATAAGCTAATCTGGCCGGATATTTTACGGACCTATGGAGGCCCTGCAAGAATTCTAGCACGCAGGGTAAAGTTCTTGGTTCAGTCAACTGAAATCCAATCGCACCCTAAGAGTACTAGGAAGGTTTGCGCGGCCGCACGCCGCGCCCATTGAAGTGGCTTTGATATATGTATCTGTCTATGCAATTTGAATCGAACCAACCCAGGAAAACCTGTCCAGGAAAACAAAAGCAGAGAAACATGCATGACATATATTTGAAACTTTTCTGAATATTGTTGAATATTCTTGGGAAAACAATATTTTCGTATTGTTGAATATTTTCCGGGGAAAAATATTTATTGAAAAAAAATCTCCAACAAATCTTGTATGAAATCTATTTTGAAACAAAAAAATTGTTGAAGTTTTTTTGGGGAAGAAAAATTATATGAAGAACTAATCGTCTACAATGCACGCAACATGGCCGCCTCGAGGGAGCGCTGAGAACAACTATTTTAAACTTATAAAAAATGTTGAATATTTTTTGTGGAAAAAATATTTATTGAAAAAATGGCCATCAAATCTTGTGTGAAATCTATTTAGAAACTTATAAGAATTGTTGAATATTTTCTGGGAAGAAAAATTATTTGGAAAACTAATCCAACAAATCTTCAACAAAACAAACATTTCTTAGTTTCTGTGAAATTTTTGAAAATTTCTTAGTTTCACGTTTGTACACAATGGATATTTGTTGCAACTTTGTTAAATCTATATGGGTATTGAGATTACTGCGGTTTTTTTAATATACTGCTAATTCATATTTTGTTGAATGTTCTGTCAATTTTTTTTTGGAAAAGAAAATTGATGAAAATTTTGATTTATGAGTAGAGAGAAAAATAGAAACTTCTAAAATGTTGGAAAGGTAAGGGCCATTCTAAAAAATGTGTGTGAAAATTTGACCAACATGGTACAGTTGAATCTCAACGCATTGAACGATAGAGATAAATACAACGAATTTGAAGATTAGAGAGAAATATGTATACGTCTGTCAAAATAAAAATGTTTAAGTATGAAAGTTGTTTGGAAGGGTGATATCCATCTACTCGTCAAAGAAAAATTCAAACGGATAACTAAGTGCGACGAATTTGACAAAATTCGTCAAATCCTTTTTGCGAATTTGGATCCAAATTAAGGACAATTTTTTTGAGAATTTGGATCCAAAATTAAGGACAAAATTCGTCAAATCCTTTTTGCGAATCCTTTTTGTATTATTAAAATTATGACAGATGGGACCCACATGTCAGGGTTTTATTATTTATGAAATTATCTAATAAATTTTAGATAACTGCCAGGTGGTCCCGTGGTGATGTCAGCAGCTGACGTCACACGCTGGCAGCCATGCCCGGCTCTGCCGAGCTCGTGCTCGGCCAGAGGAGCAGGCGCGCGGGCCTGGGGGCTAGGGCCACGCGGATCCGCTGGAGGGCGTTGAGGCGAGCTAGGCGGGCGGCGCCTCAGACCAAATGGTCGCCGGAGCCGTCGGCGGTGAGCAAATCTGCGACGGTGGATGGCGAGCACGGCGACGGCGGACCGAAGCGGGGGGAAGACAGGGAGGAGGTCTTACGGGACCGGCGGCTCACCAGGAAGACGAAGGAGGGTTCGGGGAAGCCGGGGAAGGTTGGAGTTGACTGAACGACCTCGGCGGCCAGCGGCCGGAGTCAGAGAAGCTGCACGATTTATCCGCGATTTCTGACGTCCCGGCTCGCGTAACACGCGGAGGAGATAGAAGAGGTGACGGGCGGAGCTGCCTACGTGCTTCGATTCATACGGGGAGGAGTGGTGGGGCGGCGCGGCGATTTCCGGCCGCGTGGGAGAGAGAGAAGAGGAGGGGGTTTCGTGGACGCTTTTGCGAAAAAGTACATGAGATTTTCTGAATCTGCGATCAAGTCTTTCGGGAGGGGTTTCCTGTAAGTTTTTTGCGCCAAAAAATGTGCGCGGCAGGTGACAGGCTGGAACCAGCGCGACCGACTGGTGACCGGGCGACGTAGCGCGACGCCATTGGGCGTGCGCTGGGGGCTGGCGTGGCCGCTTCCTGGACATCAGATCGCCCAGATCGGACTGCCCTGATTTTGGGGCGACGTGGATAGGGTGGAGGGGGTAAACCTTTCTAGCCTTTATATATTTATCTATTTCTAATACTTGTAGTTGCCATATTTAACCTGAAATGAGTTTGTAGTAGAATTTTCAACGTCTGCCCAAGGGAAACGAGTGTTCGAACAACCATCCGAAATCAGCGCAGCCACACCACATCGCACAACCGATCGCCTACCCAAACTGTACTCGACCGCTCCAATTCACCCTCCGTCGGCACAAAGGGGGCCCTGCTGCTCTCACCGACACTTCAAACGTCCATCGAAGCTGGCGTCGCAAAGACAATCGAAGCAGTGTGGCTATGAGCGGAGCTCCGACGGCTAAAAAAGACCTCAACTAGACGCCAATGAGCTGCGACCGCCATGGGCAGTGTGGCTACTTTATGAGTCAACCGGATGCGAGGCGATGTCGCTATCCTGAAACGGCGGCACGACAAATGGAGGCTTTCGGAAGTTGTATATATTTGTGTAACTTAGTGATGCATTCTTAGTGTGCCCTAAAATAAAATTGGACAAATTTACATCAAGAACATCGGTTGGATTGGAGCATGGTTTTGGGCCAAATTGTTATGTCCGAAAATAGGGCTGCTGAGATGCTCTAAACGTAGGTTGATTGATATTGAAACCAACCATCCAAGCTGAAGAATTGACGGGAGAAACAGATAAAGAAAAGAAGAACCTGACAAATTCATCTCTTCCTCTGAGTATCTGATGACAACTGTAGTCGATCGTGAGTGAGGTTTTTTAATTCGGTTCTTCTAGTACGTGACGTTTTTTTTTAAAACGTGGGTGGCGTTGAAGCGGGAGTCGTGTTTGGACATTTGGGGTTTTCTCTTGGAAGAACTGCTAACCAATTATAACTAACAACTTCTGTTGGCAGTGCTCACTAGCTAAAAACTAATCAAACGAGGACATCGCTTTGTGGGCATCAGTTAAGTAGTTAATTCCTTGGCCAGATCAGAGATTATAGCTAGGCAGCTGAAGCTAGCTATGTGGACAGAGCTGGCGCCCGTACGGACGATGTAGACGACCTGTTCGTGGGGTATTAACAAACAATAGCATTTCTCTCGTCTTGTTTGGGCAGGGTAGCTGGTTCTGTACTTGCACGCCACAAGGACAAGCCGGATCATTCGGTATTGGCTTACTGTCGGAAAAAAATATGCTTCGATATTACAGAGAGACAATCCTTTTCCAATGCTGCCAGCTCAGGGTTTTGGTGTTTATATTAAGGTGAAAAAGAAAACCTACAGAACCTCCATTAAAGCATAACACAAGAAAGCCTACGGATCCATCGTCATCCATGCGGTTCTTGTATCCCTTCCGTTGCATCCTGTGAGAAATCTTACATCCTGATACTCCGGGTCAGACGATATTGGCACTAATAGTCACCCTCTTGGGTCATCGTTTTGTAGTTTCATCGGCTAGAGGCTATGCAACCCGTGGGTTGTGTTTATTATTAGAACTGAAGCTGGATGTTATGTATCTTCAAGAATAGCTCCACAGAGCTGTCTCGCCCTATGCATAAACGAAGATCGAACATAACTTAATATACAATCTTCTGGTGAGAAAATGTAAATGACTAGTAGTGTTGGTATTTTCTACAAGCACAATAGATTGTTGTATCTGGAATTATGTAACTTATCAATCTAATAGAAAAAGGACCAGTTTTGTTACTCGCATACATGCCTTGCTTGGACTTTATTGATTGTAGTACGGCTTATGTGATATAGAATATAGTCTTTACACTTACAATTTAAGAAGTATTGTACACCTATTCGAGATAGAGTATATGTTATCATCTCAATGGTCATGTACTATCTGTGTGCTCTGTGATTTCCAAATATGCTGACAACATGAGTGCTTATTTCAAATCGTGTTCCGCATTAGGGATTGTGTGCTTTGGTATCTAGCACCCATAAAAACATAACTATGATAATATACTAGAAAAGGTGCGGCGGGAATTCCATTTAAAACTTTGTGTAAATGAAACTGTATAAGACTTATGAAATATGAAGATATTTTCAGAAAAGTGCAAAAATCTCATAGTAGTCGAGAGGCTACATGTAATTGGTGTGGAATTGTTGTGCCTTTGACGACAACTAATAGTCACGTGGACGTATGGCTAAACAAATAAATGGCGTGGATAGATTGCATGTATAATGTACTATAATCAATGAATAGTAGTGGGGGATCACGTGGACAATTGATTGGCCAAAACAATGTATGATGTGAATATCTTGCATGTTGAGATAGAAATATAATTAATACACTTAGCGGGACTTTGCTTTATAAGAAGCATAAATAGATATTCTCAATCGTTTGATCTGAACTACCTCCCCCCGTTTCGAAATATAAGTCGCACCACTTACTTTCCACCTATTTTTCACACACATGTATCCAGACATGTTTTAGTGCAAGGTTCACATGAATCTTGCACTAAAACATGTTTAGATACATGTGTGTAGAAAGTAGGTGTAAAGTAGGTAGTGCGACTTATATTTTAAAACGGAAGGAGTACAAGATACCATACTAGAAGGAATAGTTCAAAAATACCAAAGCCACAAAGGGTGGAACCGTGTAAGCCCAAGGCTACAACAATAGCATCAATCGTGTTGTTGTCAAAACTGTACGAATTTCATTGAAATGTGCATTGAATAAGTAGATTGATTCAATGCACAGCAGTACATTATTATGTTGTTCCATTGCAACGCAACTCACTCCTTTACAAAATAACTATTACAGATTTGCCTAAAAATGGATATATCTAGAAATGTTTCATGTGTAGATAAATCCACTTTTAAACAAATCAAAGACACTTATTTATAGATGGAGAGAGTGCATGCCTTCCTAATAGAAACCAAAAGAGTACAAATAAATCTTTTTTGGCCTACAAACACCAGACAGCGGTTTGAAATGCCAAGCAAGTCTGCCAACATCTGCGCGATACCCAGTGGTGATAGCTGGGTTTGGCATAAACTAGGTGGAATGGCCCATTGTCTTGCACGCAGAACACAAGAGTGGGTGGGGAGGTCGAGTCGTCGATGCCGGCGAAATAGCGGAACTTGTTGGGATTGGAGAAGTAGAGCTTCAAGGCGTCGATTGCTTGGTTAGGTTTCTGTTCAGAGCCATCGTACGCCCTCACCTCAGTAACTAGTGGCAACTCCGTGAGCCTGCCTGTGAGAGGGTTGAGTAGGCGGATGACGCGGGACGAGGAGGCCCTCGGTGACGACAAAGATATGATTGCTGGAGAGCGCGTCATGTTCTAAATTGATGCAGACGCCGGAGTCGTGGCGCATGCGGCAACGCGATGTAGGCGCTCGTTCGCGTACTGTCGTCCAGTCAGGGGCGGAAGAGGACATCCAGGCTGCAAAGGTCGTTGGTGGAGTCGCGCCAGCCCCTGCAAACAGCGCGCAAGTGGTTGTACTGCGCGGCCGGCCATGGAGAATCTGAGCACAGATGACCGGCGACGTCCCTGAAGACATCCGTTGCTAGGTTGGCCCAATTCCTCCTGCCCAGAGGGTTACCACAGTGAGATTTCGACCTGAGAGGCAACAACAAACTAGAAGGGAGTACTACGGCCGGACATACCATTCTTTCGCTCGCGTTGGTCGCTTCCTCGAACGAACGGAATCGAGGCTGCTCTACGAGGGCAAGCCGGCAACAGAAGATCACGGAAAGCCAGACCCAGCGCCGCGCTCGCGTCATCACGCCAGGGAGACCGTCGCTGCAGCCGGTGCCCGGAGAAGAAACGTCAAGTCTCCGGCTCTGCTACCGTCTCGTCATCCATATGATCTTGAACATGAGGTGAATTTGGGGCAAGGGATGTCGTCTCGGTCCTAGTTAGCCTAACAAGGCGTCCGATAATTCGGGAGATGTAGTTGTGGTAGCTTTCAATCCTCGACAAGGCTTGACATCTGTCGAAGTTCACATTTAGTAGAAAATTATCGTAGCTCTAAAAAAAGACAAATAGTACACTGATGAAATTAGTCTTCCCTTATTTCGTAAGAGATCATCTCTTAGACAAGGGAAGACAACCTCCTTTTTTTATTCTCTCCGCCAACTAGATAATTATAAGTGTCAATGCTAAGAGAAAACTGATGTCGCCCCATTGTACATGCCCTAATACGTACACACCTACGGACTACTTACATAATTTCTACGCGCTGACTAGGGATCTATTTTGTTGTTTTTGGTGTGTCGAATATTATGTACGAGTAGGGTTACATGGACTTGGTGTTGTAGTAGATGTGGATAGGGTACGTGTAGTGTTCTAGTCAAACACGTTGTATCCTAGGGCCTCCCATATAATGAGGAGGCACCACATGTTGTAACCAATAAAGACGACGACTAGATAGCAATTGGCACGCAGGAGGAGCCGGCGACTTGTGCCGGCGCCTAGGGCGGCCGGTGTTGCGGTATCTTGGGGAGGAGCGCCCGTAGTCATGCCCCGCCGATGTAGGCGAGTTCGCCGAACTGCGTTACCAAACATCGTGCCTCGGTGTCGTCTTTGATCTTGCATGGCGCCATTATCGTAACAAGTGGTATCAGAGCCTGGTTGAGGCTATGCAGAAGATCATCTGGAGGTGCGAGGATCATGCTCGGCGGGCGCTTGGGAACGTCTGATAGGTGCAAGGTGGAGCATGGCGGCGATCGCGTATCCGGTCGGTGGAGTCGGACACTTCGGGCAGGAGGCCTGGACCGTCCGATGAGCTGCAATCGGTAGGGATTGGCTAGACGTGGCAATCGGACCGACATAGTGACTGGGAAGACGTCGTGGAGGCGGCGCTTCGGCTCGCGATCAGATCGGCGACCAGAAGTGGGGGACGACCGAATAGATCGGAGTGGGAGATCATCGAGACGATGCGCTCGGTGTTGCACAAGGGCGGTGTCGTGACACTGCAGACGGATTGTGTCGACGACGCGGGTGGCCATGGTGCACACGGCTCGTGCACGGATGATGCGCGAGGTGGCGACTGCAGCGGCAGGGTCGGCGTCGGAAGTACGCACGGCAGGGCAGGCGGCAGATTGCTGGCGAGTATCAAGAAACGCAAGAGTTTTTCCGTCGGAATTATCGGCAAATTTTTTCGAGCTGAACGGAATCGAGAAGAGCAGGTGTTTGGTGGCGTACAGCAGTAGATCTCCGTGTTTGTTTGCAACACGTCACAGGGAATCAGAGACAAATACGCATTGGTACGGGAGTCCAGGGGATTACCATACATGCATACAGATAAAAAAAAAGGAAAGTACCATGTGCGTGCAAGTTGGATTGATCCAGGGGACAACCATAAATGCGTGAGCTGTTAAGATTTGAAAAGGTGACGTGTGTGCATGTCGTGTCCAATTTGGACTCGATCAGTTGGAGACTATGCAAAGACATGACAGCCTCAGACTCGGTTTCCGTGTCAGGCAAGGAAAAGAAAAGGGCCGGTGCCTAGTGTATTAAAAGGCGAGGCGACGGAGGCAAGGCAGCGCACAGAAAATCGATCTGCAAGTTCAGGAGAAGGTGGAGCTGGACCTACGTTACGATAAAGAAGTTCCACGACTTCTGGAGGGCGGACAGTGCGGGCTGAGGTTTCTTGATAGATCGTGACAAATCTTTTCGGCGGAAACATCGGATAGTGATATGGCGGCAGTTCATCAAAGAGGCGTTGACGATCAGGCAAGCCAAGACATCGGAGGTAGAGCAGAAGTTGTTCTTTACCAGTCAGCGGTCATGGCACCGACTAACAAGTTTGAAGTGCAAAAGTTCGAAGGGACTGGAAACTTCGCGCTATGGCAGACAAGGGTGAAGGATTTGTTGGCGCAACAGGGATGCCTGAAGGCGTTGCGGGATGTCAAGCCAGGTAAGATGGACAATGATGACTGGGAGGAGTTGCAGATGCAAGCAGCCGGGGTCATACGGTTGTGTCTTTCAGACCAGGTCATGTATCATGTGATGGATGAGAATGTGCCAAAGAAGATTTGGGAGAAGCTGGAGAGTCAGTTTATGTCCAAGACTGCGACGACCAAGGTGTATTTGAAGCAAAAGTTATATAAGCTATCAATGCAGGAGGGGTCGGATCTTGTGGAGCACATGAATGCCTTTAATCAGATTGTCACGGATCTAGCACGGCTAAGTGTGAAGGTTGACGATGAGGATAGGGCAATTCTTCTTCTTTGTTCGTTGCCACCGTCCTATGAGCATTTGATCACGACTTTGACGTATGGCAAGGAGACTGTCGAGCTTGAAGATATCACTGCGGCCTTATTATCCTATGATATGAGGAAGAAGAAGGTCACGGAGGAAGTCGCTCATGGCGTTGGCTTGCTGGTCAAGGGTGAGCTAGGCGAGAAAGGACATGAGGCGGGTAAGAAAAAGAAGAAGGTGCAATGTTACAAGTGTAAGCAGTGGGGACATTATAAAAGGAACTGTCCAGTTCTCAATGGTGGGTCAAGTGCTAACGTTGTAACTCATAGTGGTGACTTGGACGGCGACGTTCTCTTTGTTGCAGGTAGAGTCATGAAGGATGAGGTTACAGGAGTAGCAGCGGTGTTCCACGGAAGCGACGAGTTTGAGGAAGACTCGTCGGGTAGCGAACTATAAGCTACGAAGACGACAACCCAAGTCCGGAGTACATGAAGTTTTGACGCTTGGACAAAACTCAAGTGGTGGAGAATATTCGCCAAGGTGGAGTGTTGTTTTTGGTGTGTCGAATATTATGTACGAGTAGGGTTACATGGACTTGGTGTTGTAGTAGATGTGGATAGGGTACGTGTAGTGTTCTAGTCAAACACGTTGTATCCTAGGGCCTCCCATATAATGAGGAGACACCACATGTTGTAACCAATAAAGACGACGACTAGATAGCAATTGGCACGCAGGAGGAGCCGGCGACTTGTGCCGGCGCCTAGGGCGGCCGGTGTTGCGGTATCTTGGGGAGGAGCACCCGTAGTCATGTCCGGCAGATGTAGGCGAGTTCGCCGAACTGCGTTACCAAACATCGTGTCTCGGTGTCGTCTTTGATCTTGCATGACGCCATTATCGTAACATATTTGATATGTCGGGCCGCTGGGGCCGCTGAACGAAAGGGAAAGAAGCTTAGAATGTGCCGTTAAGGAAAAACTAGAACATCTATCTATCAGAATCAGATCAACAACGGCATCATCCTGCCTCCACCGCGCCTTTGTCAATTGTCGGCCACCGCAGGTGTTGCTCACATCTTTCTCAACCTGCACCTGGACCGCCCTCCATACCGCTGGCAGTGCTGCTCGCAGTTGGCGCCGCCCCACCGCGACATATTGCAGAAAAAAGATTGCATTACAACGCAAAAACCCCATGGACACAAGGACATTTTCGGTTCTATCTCTCACCTAGCCTAGCCCAGCTATATAGCTCGCGGAAACATCTTGCCGTCGAGAGCGAGCCAAATTGGCTCGCCCCGGTGCGGGATATTTTGGTTGCCCATCGGGGCTAGCTTGCCCTCAAAATGCAGAATATATGGGCTGTACAAAACGCTTAGTCTAGCCTACCGAGGCGAGGTGAGCAATAGCCTAATATCTAAACGTGGACATGGCTCTGTACATCTTTTTTTTCTTCTCAAAATGCATTAAGTACCGGGTTTAAACTTAACGAATTGATGCGACTCTAAGAACATTCTAATTATTCATCCGGCCCCAATCTCTGCATCGACCAATTTCTGACAAAGCCATCTACCAATATACTCTCTCCGTTCTAAAATAAATGACTTTCATTTGTTTACATGTGGATGTATCTAGATGTATAATATGTCTAAATATATCCGTATCAAGACAAATGAAAGTCATCTAATTTAGATCGGACTGAGTACTTATTATTCTTTGTAGGTGATTTCTCGTCTGGATAATCGTCCTGTGCATGTTGTTTTTACAAATCATCTTTGAAATTTTCACTATTGCTTTACGCTACGTAGTTGTGTACAGTAGCAACTTAGTCCGTCAAACCAGCCTTCTGTCTCGATTTACCTTGCCAATACAATATTACTACTAGTTGAATGCCCGTGCGTTGCCACGGGGCTATTAGATTGAACAGTTTTACCTCTAACAATGGTGATAGAGAAGAGGGTTCAAAACTCCCAACAACATTGCCTGGCCTATGTGGGTGTTTTAATTTTTTTTTGGGAAAATGGTAAAACATATATTCGGCCAAATATTAAATTTTGGTCATACAGAATATGCGTCGAAAGAAGTACAATACCCTCTATGCGCACCTCTTTTAACTTCGTTAAACCGATGCTTTTCGCTTGGATAACTTTTACGATATAGAAAAGAAACACACATAAATAGGATCTACAATCGAATGATTTTGCATTGCTACCGAATAGCAAATTTACAAATTTAAGCTACTTTATATTCAAATTTGAGCTGTTCATTCAATACATGTCTACCTTCCAACTCAACGACACATTTTTAATAAGCAACCCATGTGCACTGCACAAAGGTAATATGTAACATCCCAAGTTTTCAAAAATTTGAAAAAATCAGAAAAATTAAAAACTTTTGAAAACTATTATATACTTTGATTTGAAAAATAAAATCATGCATGCATTCATCATCTTCTTGCATTGTTTGCATTTAGAAATTTCAAATGTTGGAAATAGAATTCCACTTGAAAACATATTTACGAAAATATATAAAAGGGCAAATTATGTTCTATATATTATTTTGTTTGTTATGGTTTTGTTTGTTATGTCAAATTTTTTGTTGTGATTTGATTTCACCTATTTGGAAAATAAATTATTTTCAAATGCTTGCAAAAGTATGTTTACAATTTGGTTTGACTCCAATTGGAGGTTTAAATCATAAGTTGTAAAAGTTTTTAGAAAAGGAAAAGAAGAAAGAACAAAAAAAAAAAGGGACGGGCTACCTACCCGAGCTAAACTGGGCCCAGCCCATCTTCTCCCTCCCGCGCGCGCAGCGAACAGCAGCCCACCTCGGCCACTCTCCTCCCTCTCACTGCCATGCAGGCCCCACCCATGACGCAAGCAATGACGTCATCACCATCAACCTCCTGGCCAAGAAATCCGCCTCGAACCCTAGCCCAAATCCGGATCAAATTCGACGGTTTTAAACGTGTTTATCCCGTGCTCATCCACCTATATATCTCCGCCTCCATTTTCCCTCGATCAATTGCATCTAAGGGCCTCCAGGTTGCCCACACTCGCCGCCATCCGCCATTGCCGCCGCCGCAAGTCTTGAACGCCGGTGAGCACCGTTGATCTCGAGCTCTCTCTCTCTCATCCCAAACCCTTTGTTGCATCCATGCGCACCCGTGTGATTTTTCTGTGATTTAATTGCACGCCAGATCGACGGGAGCATCCTCGACCTGCGACCACCACTGCGGGAGCAACTCCGGCGAGGGATCGTTGGCCACCCGAAGCACCTGCGTCGTCCTCGTTTGCATCATCGACTCCGCCCCGACCTCCGGCATCTAGTGGTAACGAAACACCTCCCCAAACCCCTCTCCTTGCACGCATCGCGCGTCGCCGGCCATGGAAATGCTGTAGTAGGTAGGTATGGTGGCTGTTTTGAGAAAGATGTATGGGTTTATGTGTAGGAGAACAAGAGAAAGTTCTCCCACGGGTTTGGATGTACTAGCGAAGTATGCACAACTCTCAATGTGAGCAGAAGGCAATGCACAGCACCGAAGAGGCTAGCAAATATGGATGGTGGATGTGCCAAAAACCATAGCTCAACATTAGTCAAAAAAACTCACAAGCTTATTGCAAACATCTAGCAGGTTCAACATTAAGGGCCGTTCACGGCGGTACAAGTACCCCATTAGATCCCTCGACTTCAGCACAACTTAGTTATTACGAATCACTTTTAGACATGGAAAGCTATCAAGTCCAACTACACCTTCAACAATTTAATAGAGTTTGTAGTACGGTACAAGCTTAAAGACAACTATCCACTAATAATTTTAACTTAATTAACCAGCAAGCTTTACCATCTAAATACCTCAAAACATTTGCAAAGAATCAAGTCATCAAAGTTCAATGATCTACAAGACTATGCAAGTTATTACTATACCACTACCACATGCAGCATTTTCTGAACCAACACATCAACCAAGCAACTCTCCAAATGATTTACAAATGAAACAAGAGAGTACTACTCCTCAAGAATTAACAGCTCTAAAAGAGATGCATGAAAAACAGGAGCTAAAAGCATAGTAGTAGCTAGATAAGAATACTCAAAAGATATAAGTGAAGAATATGAGTATTCACATGAAAAAGCGGAGCGTGTCTCTCTCCCACACAAGAATGCTAGGATCCAACTTTATTCAGAAAAATAAAAACAACAAACAAAAATAAAAGCACACAGACGCTCCAAGTAAAATACATAAAATGTGGAAGAATTAAAATATAGTTTCACTAGAGATGACCTGATAAATTGTTGATGAAGAAGGGGATGCCTTGGGCATCCCCAAGCTTAGACGCTTGAGTCTTCTTGAATATTGCAGGGATGACCCACGGGGGCATCCCCAAGCTTAGGCTTTTCACTCTTCTTGATCACATCATATCATCCTTCTCTCTTGCTCCTTGAAAACTTCCGCCACACCAAACTCAGGTAACTCGTTAGAGGGTTAGTGCATAATCAAAAATTCTCATATTCTACTGTGACACAATCATTACCAAAGCTTCTGGACATTACTTACAGCCACTGATGTTTAATGGAGCAAAGAAATCCAATCAAACATAGTAAAAGAGGCAATGCAAAATAAAAGGCAGAATCTGTCAAAAACAGAACAGTCTGGAAAGACGAATTTTTTCGAGGCACTTAACTTGCTCAGATGGAAGAACCCAAACTAATGAAAGTTGCGTACATATATAAGGATCATGCGTGATTTTTTCAGAATTTTTCGAATTTTCTGTAGCGCATACAGCTCAAAACGGTGGACAGCAAAAATCTGTCACTGCGCAGAAATCCAATTTTAGCAACAACTTTCAACTAGAGACTTTACTTGGCACAACAATGCAATAAAATAAAGATACAAAGGAGTTGCTACAGAAGTAAACACACCTTGACTCAAAATAAAATAAAATGACAGAAAATAAAAAGATGGGTTGTCTCCACAAGCGCTTTTCTTTAACGCCTTTCAGCTAGGCGCAGAAAGTGAAAATCAAGTGTTATCAAGAGAAGATGCATCAACATCATAATTTGTTCTAATAATAGAATCAAAAGGCATCTTCATTTCTTGTTCCATACCTTTCTTAAGAGGAAATTGATACTTAATATTCCCCTCTTTCATATCAATAACACACCAACAGTTCGAAGAAAGGGTCTTCCCAAAACAATAGGACAAGATGCATTGCATTCAATATCCAAAACAACAAAATCAACGGGGACAAGGTTATTGTTAACCGTAATATGAACATTGTCAATTCTCCCCAAAGGTTTTTCATAGAGTTATCAGCAAGATGAACATCCAAATAACAGCATTCCAAAGGTGGCAAGTCAAGCATATCATAAAGTTTCTTAGGCATAACAGAAATACTTGCACCAAGGTCACATAAAGCATTACAATCAAAATCATTCACCTTCATTTTAATGATGGGCTCCCAACCATCTTCCAACTTCCTAGGGATAGAAGCTTCAAGTTTTAATTTCTCTTCCCTAGCTTTTATGAGGGCATTTGTAATATGTTTTGTAAAAGCCATGTTCATAGCACTAGCATTAGGACTTCTAGCTAGCTTTTGCAAGAACTTAATAACTTCAGAGATGTTACAACTATCAAAATCAAAATCATTATGATCAAAAGTAATGGGACCATTGCCTCCAATACTTCGAAAAATTTCAGCACCTTTATCAGAAACAGTTTCAGCAGTTTTAGGCAATTTTGCACGCTTTGTAGTAGAAGTAGAAACATTGCCAACATCAATAACATTACCATTGATAATAGGAGGTTTATCAACATGTGAAGCTTCAGCATTACTAGTGGTGGTAATAGTACAAACTCGAGCTATACTATTCTTTCTATCAATTTCAGCTTCTCTTTCCCACCTAGCATGCAACTCAGCCAACATCCTAATATTGTTGTCAATTTTAACTTGGATAGCATTTGCTGTAGCAAAAGACTTAGTATCTTTAACCTCATTAGGCATAACTTTCAGTTTCAAAAGATCAACATCAAGAGCAAGACTATCAACCTTAGAAGCAAGAACATCAATTTTACCAAACTTTTCCTCAACAGATTTGTTAAAAGCAGTTTGTGTATTAATAAATTCTTTAAGCATGACTTCAAGATCAGAGGGTACACTCCTACTATTGTTGTAAGAATTACCATAACCACTACCACATTAGAAGGATATGGCTTATAGTTGTTATTACCAAAATTATTCCTATAGCATTGTTGTTGAAATTATTATTTTTAATGAAGTTCACATCAACATGCTCTTCTTGAGCAACCAATGAAGCTAAAGGAACATTATTAGGATCAATATGAGATTTACCACTCACAAGCATAGACATAATGATATCAATCTTTTCATTCAAGGAAGAGGTTTCTTCAACAGAATTTACCTTCTTACCTTGAGGAGTCCTTTCAGTGTGCCATTCGGAGTAGTTGATCATCATATCATCAAGAAGTTTTGTTGCTGCACCTAAAGTGATGGACATAAAGGTTCCTCCAGCAGCCGAATCCAGCAAATTCCTTGAGGAAAAATTTAATCCTGCATAAAAGGTTTGGATGATCATCCAAGCAGTCAGTCCATGGGTAGGGCAATTCTTTACCATAGATTTCATTCTCTCCCATGCTTGGGCAACATGTTCATTATCAAATTGCTTGAAATTCATAATGCTACTTCTCAAAGATATAATTTTAGCAGGAGGATAATATTTTCCAATGAAAGCATCTTTGCATTTTGTCCATGAATCAATACTATTTCTAGGCAAAGATAGCAACCATTCTTTAGCTCTTCCTCTCAAGGAGAAAGGAAATAGTTTCAGTTTTACAATATCCCCATCTATATCCTTATACTTTTGCATCTCACAAAGTTCAACAAAATTATTAAGATGGGCAGCAGCATCATCAGTACTAACACCAGAAAATTGCTCTTTCATAACAAGATTTAATAGAGCAGGTTTAATTTCATAAAAGTCTGCTTTAGAAGCAGGTGGAGCAATAGGAGTGCATATGAAATCATTATTATTTGTGCTAGTGAAGTCACACAACTTGGTGTTCTCAGGAGTACTCATTTTAGCAAAAATAAAACTAGGCCGAAATAATAAAAGTAAAACAAGTAACTAATTTTTTTGTGTTTTTGATATAAAGAAAGCAAACAAGACAAAATAAAAATAAAGCAAGACAAAAACAAAGTAAAGAGATTGGGTGTGAGAGACTCCCCTTGCAGGAGCAATTCGGCCTCCCCGGCAACGGCGCCAGAAAAAGTGCTTGATGCGTGTAAAGTCACACGTCCGTTGGGAACCCCAAGAGGAAGGTATGATGAGTGCAGCAGCAAGTTTTCCCTCAGTATGAAACCAAGGTTATCGAACCAGTAGGAGATCGAAGTTGCTTCGAAGGTGTCAACGGCGTCAGAAAAAGTGTGGTGTTGATGGGAATGCTTCCTCTTCCTAGCAATGGTGCCAGAAAAAGTTCGACGTCGAAGGGAGGTCCTGGCGGTTGACTTGGAACCTGCACACAACAATCAAACTACTTTGCCCCAACGAAACAGTGAGGGTGTCAATCTCACCGGCTTGCTGAAAACAAAGGATTAGACGTATAGTGTGGAAGATGATGTTTGCTTGCAGAGAATGTAAAAGAACAATGATTGTAGTAGGTTGTATTTCAGATGTACAAGAATGGACCGGGGTCCACAGTTCACTAGTGTTGTCTCTCCATAATAAAATACTAACATGCTGGGTAAACAAATTACAGTTGGGCAACTGACAAATAGAGAGGGCATAACAATGCACATACATATCATGATCACTATGAGATTTACTTGGGCATTACGACAGAGTACACAGACCGCCATCCAGCATGCATCTGTGTCTAAATAGTCCACCTTCAGGTTAGCATCCGCACCCCTTCCAGTATTAAGTTGCAAGCAACAGACAATTGCATTAAGTATGGTGCATAATGTAAACAACACTAATATCCTTAGACAAAGCATTGCTGTTTTACCCCTAGTGGCAATAGCACATCCACAACCTTAGAACTTTCTGTCACTGTCCCAGATTAAATGGAGGCATGAACCCACTATCTAGTATAAATACTCCCTCTTGGAGTTACAAGCATAAACTTGGCCAGAGCCTACACTAATAACGGAGAGCATGCAAGATCATAAATAACACATATATGATAGATCAATAATCAACTTGACATAGTATTCAATATCCATCGGATCCCAACAAACACAACATGTGGCATTACAATAAGATGATCTTGATCATGATAGGCAGCTCACAAGATCTAAACATGATGGCACAAAAGGAGAAGACAACCATCTAGCTACTGTATGGACCCGTAGTCCAGGAATGAACTACTCACGCATCACTCCGGAGGCAGACATGGCGATGTAGAAACCTCCGGCGATGATTCCCCTCTCCGGCAGGGTGCTAGAGGAGAACTTCTGAACCCCCCGAGTTAGGGTTGATGGCGGCGGCGGCAGCGGATGTTTTCTGGAATAATGGCTCCGTGTTTTAGGGTTTTCGCGTCTGGGGGAACTTATAGGTGAAGGGGCAACGTCGGTGGAGGCGAGGGGCCTGCTCCCAATAGGGTGGCGCGGCAGGGGGCCCACCCGCGCCGCCATGTGGGGAGGGCGCCCTGCTGCCCCCATTCGTCTCTCCTTCGGACTTCTGGAACGTGTCGGGAAAAATAGGCATCTGGGATTTTGTTTCGTCCGATTCCGAGGATATTTCCAGAACAGCTTTTCTGAAACCAAAAACAACAGAAAATAGGAACTGGCACTGTTTCATCTTGTTAATAGGTTAGTTCCAGAAAATGCATAAAAATGCTATGAAGTGTGAATAAAACATGTAGCTATTGGTATAAAACTAGCATTGAACATAAGAAATTATAGATACGTTGGAGACGTATCATCCTCCTAGTCGAAAACCACTAAGTTAGAATTAGTGGAAACCAATGAAGGACTTAGCCAAGAAAACAAGACTCTAGAAGCATCTCCAAGAAGTAAAAGTACTTAGAATAAAATCAAGAAGAAGTTCATGAAGACCAACCACCTACATTTTCTAAGTCTTTCTTTCCTTTATCTCTTTTCTTCCTTCTTCTCTTAGACTTCATGGTGACTAAGTTATATTCAAGATCAACCTGGATGCTGCCAACACCATCAAGTCTGTAGAACCATCAAGTCTACAAATTTCAATGAAGTCAACACACCAAGGAGCAAGCTACAAGGAAGCCTGGAGAAGATTCTTGGAAGACCAACTACATCTTTCTTTCTATCTTTTTCCTCCTTCCTAATTTTGTCTTTCACTTTGTACATAGACCAAGTCCTTTGTGTTTATGACTAAGTCCCAAGAGTGCTAGTTAGAGACCAAACATGTGAAGACTTGGAGTAGTCTTACAACTTTTTCAAGTTGTTTGTTTTATCAAGTTTATTTTGCCCAACCTTGACCTAGCCAACTAGATTAAGTTATTTTGTCCATGTTCCTCGAGATGTTTTGCACATCATGCATCTCATATTTGCTTAGAGTATTTTTGCATATCATGCATGGCATATTTTTCCTTAGAAAATTTTGGTATGATTGCATGTTTATTGTGGCTTGTTTGATGTGTTAGAAATTTCGGAGAGAGATTAAGGCTTTTGCAGCTGCTACTCCTGCTCTCCCTGTTGCCAAGGCAAGTGGCACACACTCATAAATTTCCTAAGTATTTTCTATGCATGACTTAGTGTATTTTTTAAGCATGTATTGGATAGTATTGCTATGCTGAAACTAGACTATCTCCTTTTACTAGTTGTCTAGCATCCTATGATAACTTAATAGAAATATTGAAGCTATGCAAATGATGTTTTATTGAAAAAGCTATTTTCAACTAAGTTAAAATGAAACACCTGGGTGGATGTGGTTTGAGGATGGAGGAAAGAGTTGAGTGTCTAGTTAGGCTCATTTAAGGGAGTGCACCTAGCTTAGACCCAGGCTCAATTGGATGAGTGAACCCAAGTAGGTCACTTGTGGACGGCCACCCAAGAACAAAGGGACCAAAGTTTTCTCCAAGTGAAGATGCTTCCAGTGCAGCCACTTGGTATAATGGCTCTGCCTTGACTAAGTAAGCTCTAGGAACCTGATTCCGGCAGGTCTCAGCAGATGAATATCTTGTATGGGTCTGCCCAGAGGAACATGGGACTGTTTCCCAAAGGTCTCGTCTCAACTCTCTCCTTTTTCTTAGCACAAATTGAGTGCTTGAGGATAGTTTGGGTTTGTTGGGTCTTGTGGTGAAAATGCACAACCTCTCGAGAGTTAAAACTAAGTACTTAGCCGTGTCCCTGATTACGTATAATTTGAGCAGCTGATCAAGGACAACAACGGAGGCTCCTGAGATACCAATTTCTTAAGTTAAAATTTTGAAGGTTGAACAAAGGTAGACAAGAGGATGGTTTTCATGCCATACCTGTTTTGACAAAAGAAAAATGTTTTATAAAGAGATAGGAAAAATTGGCTTTATGCAAATTAGTCTTGAACTCCACCAGCCAAATATGCATATAGGTTATTAGAGTTATTCCATTAAGTGTCCACATAGTGTCACTTGCCAGATCCATTTTTAATGGTTCTGACCCACTCTGTTGCAAAATTTTATTTGTTGCAGATTGTTCTGACGATGAGTGAGTTTCGATAAGGGTTTCGAGTCTGCAACCAACATGTTTCGCCTGTGGCACATGAAGATGATGGAGACTCCATCAAGAATAAATTTCCGCTGCTTTACTCTTTCAAAGCTAGCTTTGTGCTATGCAATTTGCAAAGGATATTTTCCTAAGTACTGGATCCACGTGTAATAATTGATACAATGTTGTGATATTTCATCATAAACTGTGTGTGCAAATGAATCGATCCAGCGGTTTGCACTATACACAGTTACCTTGCCAATTTCTAAGTGCATGTACGCTACATAATACCACCACCCGAATGTTTTTAAACGCCTTTAACTTGTAGAGTTGTACTTTACATTCAGGAATTACATATTTTGACAACAATACATTATTTTCTTTTCTTATTTTCAAGGATGGATAAATAAAAACATCAACCAGAGCATACCTTAAAATGTAAAAAAACAAAGATGGATAAATAAAAACAGAGCTAATCCTTCAGGATTGGACCTGTAACCAAGATCGGCGGTAATGCAGAATCAGACCACAACAAACTGATAGTGCATTACCGTATAGCATAAACAAACCAGGCCATTTCCTTCTATTTCTCTGTTGCATGCACCGCCACACTGGATACAAATTTAGTTGGCATTCAGACTCAGATGGTTATTCAAATAAATCGTACTTTGACCAGGATGGTGTCATCTCGGTCGCCCTAGAGAGGCAACGTAGGTTGGGCAGTGAAGGAGGGGATTGACGCTGGAGTTGCTGGCGGCTTTGAACGGCTAGATCTTGCGGCGGCTTTGATGGCAGCAGCTCGAGAGAGTCCTGAGCTGACGGCTCGGCAAACCCAGAGGGCGGCGGCAGGCCGACGGCCAAATCGGGAGACAATGGTGGCTGTGGGAGGGTCCGGAGCTCAGAGGCGGGGATCAGCAAACACACACATAGCTCACAATCAGCAATAGCAGCAAAGCACACAGAGCCGCATCACACCTCTGTCTAATCTCTTCTCTCAATTTGTCACGCACATCAGCCCAATCTTCTCCTCCCTGCTCACACCTCTCAAGTCGGGATGGGAATGGGCCGACCCGGCCCTGGCCTTGGACCTGGCCCTTGCGGCCTCGAGGCCAAGTCTAGGGGCCATGGGCCGACCCATTCCAAGAAATTCTTACGGCCTCGCTGACCCAATGGGCATCACGGGTCGACCTGAATTTTCAGTTGTGTTATAGCCACGGAAAGTCTATTTTCACAGTTGTGTTTACAACTTTTCTCAAAAAAAAAAGTTGTGTTTACAACGAGCGAACTATTTATTGAAAATATAACCAGATGTATGTAAGAGGCCTGAAAATCATCAAAGTTTACACAGGCTGATCAAAATTTACACAGGAGTAAACTAAGTTTGCAAAATTATCCAACTTAGCAATATTCATAGCATACAAGTAGCTACACTGAAATTACAGAAGGGGAGAACCAACACTAAAGCTACAGACCTGCAGAAGTGCAGACAAGACAAGCAATGACCACGAACCAGAAGGACGAGCACGGACCAACAATCAGCGCATGTGGAGGCCAGAGTGCAGTAGTCTCACGGGTGCTTGGCTAGCAGCAGCACTCGGAAGGTGAGGAAGCCGGCCAGACGGCGGCCGGGACGGTGACCCGGACGACGACCTGGACAACCTGGAGAGGAATAGGAGGGCGAGCTTGACGGCTACCGAGACGACGTGCTTGAGCGTCACCGGAGACCGTGACGACGACCTCGACAGCGACCGGCGACCGAGGAGTCTCAAGCAGCAATCCACCTGCCCCCTCTCTCCGGTGCCTCCCCTCCCCTCGATGGAGTTCCATCTGCAGAGGTAGGCGGCCTGCTTGAGCTCCGAGCAGTGGAGGTGTGACCTGGTCAATCTCGGCCACCATGCCGGGCCGGCGCATCCGGTGGAGAGCCTGGTCTGCTCCAGGTCCCGCTTGAGCCAGAGGAGGGCGTCCTCGGCAGGAACAACTACGACCCGTTGCGCCGGAGACCGCGCGTGGAACCGCTAACCAGATCGGCGGTCCTCCACGGCTCCACCCCACCACCGCTCCTCTTTTCCTCCCATCCCTCTGACCGTCCCTCGCTCCCGAGGGTGCGTGGGTTTTTTTGGGTGCGCTTCAGCAAGCCATGATGCCGCATATGTGGAGGGCGGGGGTGGAGGCATACGCATCGCCGGCCGCGTGGAGGAACGGCGGGCGCCGTTCTGTGCGGGGAAGATGGCCGGGGGATTCTTTTTTTCGTTTGCACATGACAACAAACCGGTATATCTCTTTGGCGGTGGCAAATGTCGTAATAGTTTCTAATACGTAGGGGTAAAATCGGAAAGTGAAAAACAGACCAACAACTTCTGAAGCCGTATTATATAATAGAGATCATGTTTCTAAATGTTGCAGCCATCGCATATTTTATCGAACTTAGAATTACAAGCAGGAAACCCTCAATAATAGAACTAGAGTTTTTAGACACAATACAATCAGCAAATCTTTTGCTTTGATCGTGCTACACTGTTTGAGTCGTCCGTGGGTGCGTCAAACCCTCTGGTCCGGATGGATGGGGGCGACGCACGCGCGACAATCTCCTATCTCTAGACTGAACTGAAAATATGGAACAGGAAAACAAACATCACATCACAGCGCAGCAGAGCGGCAGAGCCTCGTCAGTCGTCAGTGCCACAGCTCCTGCTACTCGTGCCGTGCCTCCGAGCATCGCCTGCCTCCTCTATCTGAAGTTGGCGCCGGCCTCGTAAGTGAGCCCGACGCTCCAGCTTGCCGGCGCAGCGTCGGCAGCCACGATGGTCTGCCCGGTAGTATACGAGCTGAGCTTGAAGCTGAGCGCCAGGCCACCGAGCTCCCCGAACGCCTGGTACGAGGCGCCCCAGTTGTGGCTCATGCGCATCCACCCCTCGCTCCCCTTCACCCACATCTCCCCGACGTCCCCGGCGCCGCCCACGTTCATCACGTACACCAGGAGCCAGTACGGGTTCCCCTGGAGCGTGAACCGGACCCCACCCTTGCGCACGCACGGCACCCTGCGGTACATGACGGGGACGATGCCGGCGCGCCAGGCGGCCATCTTCATGAAAGCCGGCTTGGCGAGGTCGAAGTGGGTGCGCGGCGGGTTGCACCACCCGCCGTTGTTGGAGTCCTGCGCCAGTTGGGCGGGCACAGGTTGGTCGCCGTCACCGTGATCACCGGCGAGCCCTTGTAGCAGTCCGGCGTGCCCACGCACCGTATCTGGTAGCATGTGCCGCACCCGTACCCGTCCCGGAACAGCGTCGTGCTCAGCGCCGCCGTGTCCGTGCCGTAGCCCGTCGCGTGAAGGTTGCCGTACCCACACGCCCCGCCTGCAGCAACGCAAGCACGTACTCCGTATACATCAGCAAGCATACAAGATACAAGCAAATGCATGGCAGCGTGTTGCGCCAATCGCCGCCCGTATGAAATGTGAACATACCCATCGTTTCTGCCGCGGTCTCGTCGCCGTAGAATGTGGCGTGGGCGGGAGTCCACTGCATGGCCCTGAACCTGGCGTCCGCGGTGGTGGCCAGAGAGACGAGGAGGGACAAGATGGCCGCGGACGTGAACGCAGCAGAAGCCATCGCTTTTGCTTTGCCTTGCTTTCTTCTCAAGGACCCACTTCTTAGCTGAGTTGTGCAGAAGATGGAATGGGGCGAGTGCATTTATAGTGAGCAATACCATTATACCAATGATAGGCTCGATCATAGTGGTGGTTAATTAGTCGGTGATTATTAAGGCGAGGAACACCGTTTACATGTTGGCGCGGCGACGTGCCTGCACGCACTCGCGAAAAATCGAGATTACTACGGCGTCGCATACGTGCGGGCAAGGAATCGAGCTGTACTCTGTTATTCTACCCATTTTTGCCGGTACGTCGGATTTCATATGTTGGAAATGTGTCTTCTGAATTCTGATAACGACTTGTTTTTTGGGGGGAGAGTTGACGACATGTTAACTATTCTTATTCATTCTCCCCCCGTCTTAAAATATAAGGTGTCTTTTAATTCCGCTGGTCAACACCGTGTAATTATGATCATGATTTGTACTTATAATATGTACTCAAAATTATTGCAAAGATATATGAAAGTAAAGAAGTTTGCAAGATGAATCCAGAATGTCTCCCGAAATGGGAACCATACCGTATCCTACAGGGCGCTCATATGTATCGCCCCACAGCGATGCTTCAACCTCACCCCTCCTCACAGCCATACTTTAGGGGCCGCATCAAAAGCGGCCCATCGCGACATCGTATATTGTTTTTCTAAATCTGAGTATATAATTTTAAACTGAACAACTTTTGAATCTTGACATTTTTGGATAATCTAAATTTTCCGCAAAATATGATTGTTTTTTACTTGAACAATTTTCATATTTTGTCAGATTTTTTAAAACCGAACAATATTCAAATCTAAAAAAGTTGAATATACTTTTCAACCTAAATATTTTAAAAAATCTGACATTTTTTAAATATCTGAACATATCTCACTTATGAACACTTTTGAAATTTATTTTTTTCAAAACTAAACAATTTTAAATTCCTTAAAAGTGAAAAAAATATAGTAAAAAAACAGAAAAGAAAAATGTACAAAAATATAAAGAGAAAACAAAAACAAATAAAAAATACAAAAGAAAAAGAAAAAGGAAGTCACACAGAATGGGCCGACCATTATGGGACGCCCTTCAGGCGGCGCTAGGGCGAAGCCCAATGAGCGATATATATATATTTCGCTACCGTCCATGTATCGAGCTAAAAAAATAAAATGGGCTGTGGTGGGAGCTCAGCCCAGCACATGGTTAACATGTTTAGGCCCATGACGTTTTCAACAAAATCATTACTAACATATTTTCAGTTCGAGTCAACTATCGCTCTGTATTACGAAAAATCAATCTATCTACGCAGGTGACGTCAGCTCAGTCAGTTGTGCGTTAGAAGAACCTTTAGATGTTTTATAACCAATACTCATGCAAATAATAACTAAATTGTACGAACTTATTAACGGGCGCCGACAAGAGTGACATGCAGCGCAGAGAGTAAAAAAAATCAACATTAAGGGCCTTTGCAGGCACACACATGCCGTCATTGCCATCGACATAGGAAGAATTTGGAAATGGGTATCCCATGAAATATACTCCCTCCGTTCTGAAAAGGATGTCACAAAAATGAACTATAGATAGACTATTTTTGTGACATCCTTTTCCGAACGGAGAGAGTATCTTATTTTGTCCAGTGGCAACCGCCAGTACGCCACCAAATAGTAACCCCAATATGCACAGTAGAGCAACATGAAGTTGCAATGCCCTACTTCATTTCACACATATAGCCATACAACTAGTGACTACCGCTGCCATGGCTGATGCATCGACCTTCTATTTTGTTGCTGCCACCGTCAGATCCATGAGACCTTGTCACGCTACCCTTACAGCTGACGTAGCCATGGCACCACCAAAAATTTCGGGGATGTCGTTCCAGTTTCCGATATCCACTTTGTCTAGTGCCGCACTAACCCACATGTCCCCTTAGAGGGAGGGGCAAGAACACACCACCGTTATTTGCCAAGTGAGATTTACCCGTCGGCCGTCGCATTCCTCCAACGGCGACAGGGGGATGGAGTAGAGGGGAGAGGGGCGGAAGAGACTATTTACATGTGCCACCATTGTTTGTACGGTGTTTACCTGAACCTGACAACTGGTATAACATATCACATCACCCTACTCACATTTTGATTTGCCAGTTGTTAGTGCCATAGCATTGACGCGTTGACAATCCCACCCTCAAAGACACTCCAATGGTGAAGGAAAGAAAAAAAGAAGCTCGTAACATGTATGGTTCAGCGAGATCTTTTCTGCAGTCGAGTCATGGCCTTGCAAATTTGAGAAGCCTCAGCGTTAAGAATGGTAGGCAAAAAACCACACCATAGCTAGGATACACTTTACGGAAAGCAATGCAGTTTGGACACGCGAAGATGCGGAAAATTACCCCTATATTACCCCTATATATTAAGGGGCAAGATTTTTAAGACCTGTGGTTGCTCCAAAATTCGGCCGTCGGATATTAAAGGGCAAGATTTTTAAGGCCTGTGGTTGCTCCAAAATTCGGCCGTCGGATCGGGCAAGATTTTTAAGGCCTGTGGTTGCTCCAAAATTCGGCCGTCGGATATTAAGGGGCAAGATTTTTAAGGCCTGTGGTTGCTCCAAAATTCGGCCGTCGGATCTCGATCCGACGGCCCAAATCGCCCAATTCCACCGGATGAACAGTTATAAACAGTGCCGCCGTGACGGATTTACAAAGGCCCTTAATGTTGGAACGCATTTTTGGAACAACTCGGGACCCCGCTGAAAACAGCAACCCACTTTCCCCACTCGCCCTTCCTCTCTCGCGTGCGCCGCCGACATCGCCGCGGCCGCCCGCGCCGCACACCGCCGCGCTGCTTCTTCTATGTCAGATCCACGCGCACGGCCGGCACCGCCGTCGCCTCCTTTTCCTCCTATGTCAGATCCACGGCCGGAACCGTGCCGGAATCGTCCGCGTGCGCCCTCCGCCGTGGCTGGCCTCCACCGGCAGCGCTCCGCCCGCCTAACCGCGTCCGCGCCGCCCCTCTTGCGCTGCTCTCTCTTCTCCGTCCTGCTCCTCAACTCCTCTCTTGCGGACCTAACGAGAAGACCTAAATGCAGAGCAAGGCAGCAACTACAGGCAAGCACATCTTTCACCTTTCTATTCGTTTTTTCTCTTTCTGTCGGCTTGACCGACGAATCCTTGCCGCGTGTTTCTCCGGTGGATCTGCTGCTTCTGTTGGCTACAAAATCTCTTCCATGGGCGGAGCGCCCTGGAGGCAAAAACTGAGCTGCAACCCCTCCTTCCAAATGCGCAAACATTTTCTGGATACTCTGCATCGGCAGCCTTTTTTTTCCTGTTAGTTGCCAGTCAAGCACATGGTAACAACTGAGTAAGAAGAAAGTCAAATTGTCTTCAGTTCTCAGCTTCTTATCCTCTCGCCTGTGTCTAGATTGTTCATTGACGTTGTGACGGGACGAGGTCTGCTAGGCAGTAAGTTAGTTTCTTTACCACAGGGCTAGCCACCAACTGATTCTTGATGTTTTTCCTTGCTAGCCACCAGTGGGTCTTTGTGCTAGCTCCTCTTCTTATTACAAATAGAATTACAGCTCGCTTAAATATGACAATTCCTTTGTCTAAAAAAACAAATAGGCAAATTTCTATGTTAATCAGGGAATCACTGATGATCTTGGCCAAACAAAAATCTTTCATATGTAAATTCTTGTGTAAATCAAGAAAATGCCATTTTCAAGCTTGAAAATCGTCTCTTGATATTACGTAAAATCTTAGCAAATTAGCGGAAGAGTTCGTTTGGCGGCCAAATTTTTTTGGCCCCCTCCTTGCTTCTGGTCATGCTCCGCCACCGATTTCTTCTATGGGTCCGACGCATGTTTGTATACTGTTCAGACGGCTTGGCGATTCTCTCACCCATTTCAATTTCTATCGCAGGCATGCAAACCGGTTTAGTCAAAGATCTGTCCGCTCGAGGGCCACGATGGAAAGTCACAGTACGACTCACAAGGATTTGGGAGAACACAAATAAGGACAAGCAAATGTACGAGCTTGGGCTTCTTTTCATCGATCAGCAGGTACAAATCGAAACCCAACAGAAGAAAACGCCGTTATCTAGCTAAATATCCATGCCCCGCTCAAAAAAAGCAACCTCTAGCTATATTTATACATACATATTATTATCAAATTGCGGACCACCAAATTCTCAAATGCCAGGCAATTGTTATTTCTCCGTATTACAATCAATCTAAAATGGCGTTTGTTTCCTTTTTTCATGTATAACATTTGCTGCATTTTGTGCTCATTCATGCAATCACAGTTAAGCTTTCATATGTAGTCTGCTGCCTACGGTGGCCGTAACATGCTTACATTTTCTGATTTAGCGGGTAGAAAAAGAGATTTCTGACACATGACAGCACCATGTTCATATTCAAGAAGTATAGATACATCTTTATGTATGGAAAATCTTTTTCCTCCCCCCCCCCCCCCCCCCCCCCCCCGTCCATCCTGGCACCAGGTGTATCTCTAGATAAATATTTACCAGCGTAAATATTTTCTTTTGTTGCTTAAATCTTTTACCAGGTGTATCTCTGGTTCTGTTATAGTAGTGTATACATTTGATTTTGTGTTGGTATCTAATGCCTTCCATCCTGGCACTTCTGTTAGGCCTTGCATCCTGGTACTCTATAAATACCTTTGTTTTATCCATTAATTACGTTAATGCCTTGCATTCTGGTACTTCCATTTGGCCTTCTAGAAGATAATAAACTGCCTACTTTACTTACAAGTGGTTGTTAGTTAATCTGGTATTGTATGCATTGTACATCATACAACTAAGAATGCAGGGTGTTACATATTGTAATTTCCTTAGTTCAATCCCATTTGCGGTTCTGGATTTAATTATCTACCTTCTCAGTGCCAAATAGTGCATGTCGTCCTTGAAATACATGTAAGGGTAAATACTTCAGTGTACAGATTATCCACGTCTGATAGGAGTACAATCTTTTAAAATGAGAACCTCTTATCCTGCACACTTTTGTTACACCTTCTAGGACATAAAATTCATCATATGCATGTTCAAATTTCAGTGGCGTGTGTTAACCAGTTCATAGAAAGGATTCTTATGAGCTAAAAAAGGTTTCCGGTACATCCAAGAAACACAGTTACAGAGGGCAGTTCATGATCTGATTTAGTAGATACACGTATGTGCTAGATACCATTATGGTCTTATGCTTTCACTCTCATTGATAAGCTCCTAGGGCCTTCGAACGTGCTAGAAACTTTAACAAGTACTTCTGGCTACTATCTATGCTTTTCCTTTCTTCATTCAGTTTAATTTTTTCATTTTTCTGAGGGAACCAACATCCTTAATTGCTTGCTATCGTTGTTTCTGTTATCCATGCTTATGTACCTTTTTTTCTCTATATTTATGTTAATTCCTTGCACCTTGGTTCCTCTATTCCTGCCACCTGTTACCTCCTTATGACATAGATTCGTTTCAGTTGATGCATTTACAAGCTGCTTACATTTATGTCTACAAGGAAACATGATAGAGGGCTGCCTTCCAGAGAACAATGTGGCTCTATTCGGTGACAAACTGAAGGAAGGTTTAGTCTACCAAGTAGAATCCTTCATGGTCGTGCCTGCTCGAAGAAATTACAAAACTGTCAGCCATACCAACAGAATAAGAGTCGGCCAGCGAACAAAGATCACAGAGGTTGAGCCGCAGCCCGATGGATTTCCATTGTATGCACATAACATAAAACCGTTCGATATTTTTGCAGGACGTATGAAGGATACTGAGGTTTTATCAGGTATACAGAAACATTTCTGCCAAGCTTCATATGCTACCTACACCATTACACTAAATTCACACATTTTTTCACCTGACCAAAATACAGATGTCATCGGAATGGTATACAAGCTTACTGATATCCTTACATCTAAGTCTGGCCATGACTCTAGGAGACGAGTTTTCATAAAGAATGAAAGTTACTAGATTCTACAAAAAAAGGGGCAGCCCCGGTGCAGTAGCTCCCGCTTGCGCAGGGTCCGGGGAAGGGTCCGACCACTTTGGGTCTTTAGTACGCAGCCTTTCCCTGCATTTCTGCAAGAGCCTGTTTCCAGGACTTGAACCCGTGACCTCATGGTCACAAGGCAGCAGCTGTTACCGCTGCGCCAAGGCTCCCCTTCTACTAGATTCTACACATACACAGATTTCTAGAAACACATTCCATGTCATTTGCAGCATATATGTGAATCAAAAAAATAATAATACCCTCTCTCATCTAACAGTGACAAGACCGCTATTGTGACACTATGGGGAGATGTAGCTGAAAATTTTAATGCAGAATCTTTATAGGAAGCTTCTAAAGAAAGAAACATACCAATACTCTTCATGGGGATGGTGGTTGACAACTTTTCAGGTCCCTCTATTACATCTCCCTGATATCTTCCAACTGCACATATGCGCATACACTCTTTGTAATTTGCACTATACCATTAAATTGTAGGAATGCTGGCTTTCAAGAGCACCCATCTAACAAGATGGCTTATCGACCCGCCGATTTCTGAAGCACACACACTCTCTGAAAGGTTTACTATCCATCAATCTATAGTCAGCAAGTTCACCATAGCATTGTTCTCTCTTCTGATATAAAAATACAATTTACATCAGCCTTCAACATGACAGTTGTATTATTGAATGGGAGGGCCGCGGGCCTACAGAGGCTGCTGCAACCGAAACTTCCATCTGTGAATTAGCAAACCAGCAACCAGAAGACATAGTGGTATGCATATTCTAACTCTACCAACCTGCCCATATAAAATGCACGGTTGGTAAATATATGTTGCAATAACTTGACATGATTTTCTAAGACATAGTTCTCGCGCAAAATGCCCATATAACTTGACATGATTTTCATGTCCACAGGCCAAGAATTTCATTTTGAAAATAAAAATTAACGAGGTAAACAATCCAAGAGACTGGTGGTTCCACGCTTGCACCAAGTGCTGCAAAAAAATGGTTCCAACAGGAGCCATCCGCAAATGCCCTATTTGCGCGAGAACTGAAGACAGCCAAAGGTTTATATCCAACTACTGAGACATCGCTTAACTAGCCAATCTATTCTTCCTACTTACCATGCATTTAACTTACTATTTATGCAAACACAGGTACAAGCTATCCTTCAGAGCCGAAGATGTATGCCCAACAGAAACGGATACAGAAGCGATTGGTGACTTCATGTTCTTTGGCAACCAAGGTATCGCCCTCATTGGCCACGAAGCAAGTCTGCTGGCTTCACAAGTTAGAGGCCGACTCGACTATCTACCACCTGCGATCACAAACGTCCTCGGCAAAACATATACCGTGACCGCTGAAGTTAATCAAGACACCTATGACACAGATCCTGGGCACATAATGTTCAAAGTTTCTGCAGTTCAGCCATACACACATGCACCCGAAGAGAGCGTAGCGGCAGAATAACCCAATCTGCCAGCAGCTGAGAACACAACCCCGGCGACAGACACTTCTACAGCTATGGCCAGCCAATCAAACACTGCCACGGACCCTGAATCCACACCAGTGAAAGACATTCTGGAGTTCAATCCTGCAAGCCCAGAAGAGGTAAACGTGACAAACTGCAAGCCCAATTCACATCCTATTCGAATACTTCACAAACAGCATTATCTGCTTTTGCATATTTCAGACTACTGCACTTGCTTCGACTGGAAAAAAAGAAAAGAAACGCAGCAACGAGGCAAGACGGCTAAAAGAGGGTATGTCTCCTCTTTTCAGTGAAACAAAACCACCGTTCAACAGACAATCTCACCGTTCTGCCGTTTTTGCGCTTCAAGGACCAACGATAGCAACAAAGGATCAGCTAAGACGTTGTTCGAAACCAAGAAGCAGACATAATTTCAGCAGGTAAAACAGCAGATATGCATTACCGGACCTATTTGTGCATACTCATGTGTTGTGTATGTGGCCCAAGCCCATATAAGCCATCAGCTGGTATCCCTAGAAGGAGTGAGCAGCACGAGCTACACAGAGTGTGTATCAGCCGCCAGTGCTACAGGAGAGGTGAGCTGCTACCTCTTCATGGTATCAGAGCCAAGTTCGATGGCGGCAGCGGCGGAGGTGCTAGGGCGGCTGCTGGTGTAGCTGCCGAGAGCTGGGTGACGGAGAGGAGGAGGCTGCGCGGGTGCTGCGTGCACGCGTGAGTGGGATCAAGAAGGAGAAGAAGGGCGACGGCGGCGGTGGCTGCTGCGTGCGCTCGAGCTCCTTCACGAATTCGAGCGCTTCCAGGGACTGCAGCTGCTGCCCTGGTGCGGGGGGCGGCTGCTCGAGCCCCATTGCTGCTGATTGAGAAGAAGAGAGGAGGCGGCAGGAGCGGAAGACCTAGTGGTCGGGACTGGAGGAAGCTGCTGAGCGGAGGCTATTATGGGGACTGAACTGACTCCTGCCTTGGAGAAATTGGTGCCTGTGGAGGAGGCTGCGCCTGCGAGCGGAGGCTACCGGAGCACAGCAAGGGCGTGTGAGGGCGACGGCGCGCGCACAGCTGGAGACTGTTGGAGCAGGGGACAGCAGGGGTCTTCTCTGTCCTGTGAGGCTGGGTTCAAGGTGGACATATTAAATGGCGCATCAGGTTTCCAGGAATTAAAGGATGATGTGGCCAAGATGTTGGAGAAGCTTGCCAGGATGACACCGAGGACTGCAGCTGGTAGTCCATTTATAGGAGTGATCCAGATACTCAAGTTGATGATGAATGAAATTGAGATGGAAGGTGTTACAAATTTTGTCTACACAAATGAAGGTACTGAAAAGGCTACTATTGCTACCCATAAGATTGATCCAGAGTGGATTCTTGACTCAGGTGCATCCAAACATGTTGCTGGTAACTCTAGAGAGTTTGAATCATATGATCAATGCACTTCTTCAAATGCAACTATTTATACTGCTGATGGTACATCGCAGCCAATTAAGGGTATTGGGACGGTACAATGTACTCCTGCTATCAAGTTGTCATCAGTTTTACATGTACCGGCTTTTCCTGTCAATCTCGTGTCGCTGAGTGCGTTGATTGACCAATTGGATTGTCAAATTACTCTTGACAAGAAAATGTGTGTGATCCGAGACAGGTCGTCTGGTAGAAGAATTGGGGCTGGAATTAGGCGGGGAGGACTCTGGTATATGGATCGTAAGGAGTTCGGACATGTGGGAAACTCAGTGTTTGCAGCAGTTGTTGAAGGAAAGGAGGCTATGGCGATGAGACATCACTGCAGAATGGGACATGTATCTTTTGATAAGATGTACAAAGTGTTCCCTGATATAATGAATGGGGTAGACAAGAGCAAGTTACAATGTGATGCTTGTGAGTTTGCAAAGCATACGAGGACATCGTATGTGAGTAGAGGACTTAGGAATATTTCTCCGTTCATGCTTATTCACTCAGATGTCTGGACATGTCCTGTGGTGTCCGTTAGTGGTGCGAAGTACTTTGTGACCTTCATTGACTGCCACTCACGCATGACATGGGTTTATCTGATGCGGCATAAAGATGAAGTGTTTGACTGCTTTCAGAACTTCTATGCTCTTGTCAAGACTCAATTCAGTGTGCCGGTGCAGGCAATGAGAACTGACAATGGAACTGAATATGTCAATAACAAGTTTGGGGCTTTCTTGTCAGAGCATGGCATTCTTCACCAGACTTCATGTCCAGACACTCCACCGCAGAATGGAGTTGCCGAGAGAAAGAATCGCCATATTCTGGAAGTTGCTAGGTCTCTTATGTTCACCATGAATGTTCCAAAGTTCTTGTGGAGTGAAGCCGTGATGTCTGCAACTTATTTGATTAACAGAACTCCTTCAAGGATATTGGGTATGAAGTCTCCGTGTGAGCTGCTGTTAGGAGAGAACAAATTTGTGGTTCCCCCAAAATTATTTGGTTGCACATGTTTTGTTAGGGATCATAGACCGGGCGTGGGAAAACTGGATCCAAAGGCTGTGAAGTGTATTTTCATTGGGTACTCTTCTGGACAGCGGGGCTATAAATGTTGGAATCCTTCAGAGCGAAGAACTTTTGTCAGCATGGATGTCACATTTCGGGAATCTGAACCCTTCTATGGTGACCAGACTGACCTTAGTGTGCTATTCAAAGACCTTGACCATTTGTCGTGCCCGTCGGATGGTCACGAGGGGGAGAGTGGTGGTGCTGAGGCTGTTTCAGTGCAGCAGCAGCAGCCAATTTCAGTGCAACAACAACCAATTGTGGGTGCCATTCCCGTACAGCAGAGTGAGCAGCACCAGCAGGAGCCGAACTTGCAACAAGACATATGGGGCAGGATAAATCAAGAACAAAATCCTCGAGTTTATGCTAGGAGACAGGTTCAGGGGGAGGTGCCTGGCAGTGTGCCGAGGTGGACAGCAGAGCAAGAGGAGCAACTCAAGGTGTATTCAAGGAAGCGTGGTAATGGTGTTGCACATCAGGGGGAGCAACTAGATCAGCCACTGATGGAACAACAAAGTAGTGATGTGAGTTCTATCTCCTCTGATGGAGATCAGGCTGAAGGATCAATTGATGGGAAAATTGCTTTGAGGAGAACTACTCGAGCAACAGCGGGGATACCAGCGGAACGATATGGGTTCAATGTCAATGATATTGGAAACTATGTTTCCTATGAAGCATTATCTCCAGCCTACAAAGCATTTGTTGCTTCTCTTCAATCTGTGTCAATTCCGACTGACTGGAAGAAGGCAAAGGAGGACTCAAAATGGCGTATGGCCATGGTGGAGGAGCTGGAGGCTCTGTGTAAGAACAAGACATGGGTTCTAACGCCTCTTCCAAAAGGAAAGAAGGCAGTCAGCTGCAAGTGGGTATATACTGTGAAGCAGAATGCAGAAGGAAAGATTGAAAGGTACAAAGCAAGGCTTGTGGCGAGGGGGTATAGCCAGACCTACGGCATTGACTATGATGAGACCTTTGCTCCAGTAGCAAAGATGAACACTGTGAGGATTCTGATCTCCTGTGCAGCGAATTTTGGGTGGCCTTTACATCAACTTGATGTGAAGAATGCCTTCTTGCATGGGGACCTGCAGGAGGAGGTTTACATGGAGATCCCACCTGGTTTCTCGACTTCTGAGACTACTGGCAAGGTATGCAGATTAAAAAAGGCCCTTTATGGACTAAAGCAGTCTCCAAGAGCTTGGTTTGACAAGTTTAGACGGGCGGTGTGTGACATGGGGTATGGACAATGCAATGGTGACCATACATTGTTCTATAGACACTTTAAAGGGAAAATAACCATTCTTGCAGTTTATGTAGATGATATCATTATCACTGGAGATGATGACGAAGAGATAGCAAGGTTGAAGAGGTGTCTGAGTAAGGCCTTCGAAGTTAAAGATCTTGGTCGACTCAAGTACTTCCTTGGTATTGAAGTGGCCAGATCAGGAAAAGGAATAGCTCTTTCCCAAAGAAAGTATACTTTAGACCTTCTCGGTGATGTTGGCATGCTAGGTTGTCGAGCTGCTTCAACTCCAATTGATCAAAATCATAAAGTAACTGCCCAATCAGGTGATCTTGTGGATAAAGAAAAATATCAGCGATTGGTGGGAAGATTGTTGTACTTGTGTCATACACGACCAGACATTGCATTTGCAGTAAGTGTTGTAAGCAGATACATGCATGAGCCTAGAAGTGAACATCTTGAGGCGGTACACAGAATCTTGAGATATCTGAAAGGTACACCTGGGAAAGGACTGTTGTTCAAAAGTCATGGACACCTTGTGGTAGATGGTTACTGTGATGCTGATTGGGCTAGCTGCCTGGATGATAGGAGATCAACCTCAGGCCATTGTGTTTTTGTAGGAGGAAATCTAGTGTAAGCAAGAAACAACATGTGGTTTCCAAATCAACTGCAGAGGCCGAATACAGAGCCATGTCTCAGGGACTGAGTGAGTTGTTATGGACAAGAAATCTATTAGAAGAGCTGAAGATATTAAAGACCAGTTGCATGAATGTTTGGTGTGATAACAAGTCGGCAATCAATATTGCAAACAACCCAGTTCAACATGATAGAACCAAACATGTGGAGATAGACAGATTCTTTATCAAAGAAAAGCTGGATGCGGGGATTATCAAGATAGAGTATGTGAGTTCAGGATAACAAATTGCAGATTGCCTGACAAAAGGACTGGGAACCAAAGAATGCAACTTAGCGTGCGACAAGATGGGAATGATAGATATCTATCACCCCTCTTGAGGGGGAGTGTTGTGTATGTGGCCCAAGCCCATATAAGCCATCAGCTGGTATCCCTAGAAGGAGTGAGCAGCACGAGCTACACAGAGTGTGTATCAGCCGCCAGTGCTACAGGAGAGGTGAGCTGCTACCTCTTCATCATGCAAAACAATATGACTCATCCTTGCTATTTTTTGCAGACAAAACACCTCTGCTCCTCGAAAGACCGATAAGACGTCTGCTTTTGCGTTCTTCTCCTCATCCAGACAATCCGACGAGATACCGCTCATCCTATTTTGCCTCGCCTATATCTGTATAATTAAGTGAGCTACCCAGTTGTGCAGCAGCTAACTAGATACTCCCACCAGACAGAATGCCTGCTCAGTTAATTTTACTTTGCCTGTAACTGTATAATTAAGCAACCTGCCCTATTATGTACAAGCTAACTAGATGCTCCTACCACACGGAATGCCAGCATGGTTAAAACATCCAGATGTTCTGCATGATTCCAATGGTTTGACTATGATATGCATTCAGCAATCCATGAACGGATGGAGAATAAATCTCCAGCCAAGAGTAAAAGTAACACCTCTTCATCTAAAATGAGCGTAGGGGGCTTCGGCAGAAAAAAGAAGGCCCTTTCAAGTGGATACAACAGTCCATCTTCAACTTTTAGTGATGGTTTAACTGCATAACCATCTTGGAAACTTCTGAAAGAGCCTGGCCTTGTGACTCTAGCACGAGATAGACCACGAAGGGCTTTGCCGAATACCTCGTGTGCTAAACCCTATCGGTAGGCAGAAACTCAGTATCGGTTAGCTGATTTATCGACATGAGTAATTACCACTACCAGACCACAAATAAAAATTGAGAGAGGAGCATATGTTAATACTAAGTAAGAAGGACAAGCTACATTAAAAGGAAAACACCAATCTATAGCAGAATATGTTTTACAATGGACATGTTGGAATTTGAAAGTAAAGGAATTATGTGGTAATAAACCTTCCATTAGCACCTAACATTGTGTCTCTCATATGCCCATCGATTTTGTTCTTTCCAGCTAATGAGGTAGTTGGTGTCTGCACTTAGGAAGATATAACCATGATCTGTCCCAAAACCATGTTCATATATACAAAAAGTTCTTAAGAGGATAGTCTTTTAGAAACGAAGGCCGCTTGACTAAACTTAAACCTCAGCTTCCAAATGCAATTCAAGTATGATGAAAAGGTTGAATGCAATTCTTACAATCTGTACATCTACCACCTACAAGAAATGTTACAAGACAATTGTACACTAGGTAAGCAACAATGCCATACAAACTTAACTCAAAACGTCCAGCCAAATAACAGGTGCAGAAGCTGCAAACACCGAATACAGACTTTATTACACTTTAGATAAAAGCAAACAAGTCTACTAACCTGCTACCCTAATACCAGTATAACTAGACACTACATGCTTACAAGCAAAAACATATTTATTCGCCCTTCACCTAAAACGCCAAATTTACTCCCTAACATATCTCTCCTCACAAGCTTCCTCGAAATTGGTTATGCCTTCATGCAGCACAAAAGGGACAGCATCATCTGAACATGCAAGACGACTTGAACGAATATGGCCTGACCAGTTTTCCACTGCCTCAAGTGTGCTACGCCAGCCTTCTCTCATACGCTTCTCTTTCATCTCAAGATCATCAATCTTTTCTTTGCAAGACCGCCAACCCGTGCATGAGTTATAGCTATCCGTATGAAAGCGGCGCTTCATTTGCCAGTTTAGATCCCTAACTTCAAACTTACAGCTACTTTCCAGAGCCCGAATCATATTTTCCGCCGCCTTTTCTTCAGCTTCTTCTGTTGTCTGAAACTCATAAAAACTTGAACAGAACTCTTCCCGCAGTTTAGTCGGATTCGCTGGATCGGGAACGTCAACTCGCACATCACTGAAAAAGCCTCCGTACCGAAACCAGGTACGAAACCTCGGATCTCCAGCTGGAACTTTCTTAACCAGCTCAAACAACATAGCTTTCGTCGACATATCAATGACTCGAGTATCTCCTGCAAACAGATCCACCAAATCAACAAGACAAAAAGAAAAAAAATCCAACAAACAAGCAAGCAAACAAAATGTCACTACACAAACCAATCGATGGAGGCAAAGCAGGCGGCATCACATCTTTCCGCCTGCCGTCTTCTTCCAACTCGGTGCTCCAAATCTCCAGGCTTTCATCAAGATCAAGACTTTCTTCCATTGGCACTGAACTTGCCATCCTAAGGAAAAAGGAGGATAAGCTAGCAGCCACCGTTCAACATATATATACCCCATCTGTACACACAACACTCAGCCACGCACTCCCCCACGTGTCACTATACAGAGCATATGCGACAAAAGCTACCGCTTCACAACACACTATTAGCTCAAACAGATTCCCTACACTCAAACGCCTACCTCACTTTCTCTTCATACTCTCACTCACAATCACATCCATAAGTCGGCAAACTTAACACTTCTACTAACGCTATTACATATAAGATATACTTGCTGTACATATAAATGGTACCGCGACAGCAACACAAACCCTACATGAAATTCAACTGTAGCGTACCTGCACTTAGAAATTGGCAAGGTATCTGTGTATAGTGCAAACCCCTGTATTGATTCATTTGGACACACAGTGTAAGATGAAATATCACAACATTGTATCAATTATTACACGTGGATCCAGTACTTAGGAAAATATCCTTTACAAATTGCATAGCACGAAGCTAGCTTTGAAAGAGTAAAGCAGCGGAAAATTATTCTTCATAGAGTCTCCATCATCTTCATGTGCCACAGGCGAAACATGTTGGTTGCAGACTCGAAACACTTAACGAAACTCACTCGTCGTCAGAACAATCTGCAACAAATAAAATTTTGCAACAGAGTGGGTCAGCACCATTAAAAATGGATCGGGCAAGTGACACTATGTGGACACTTAGTGGAATAAGTCTAATAACCTATATGCATATTTGGCTGGTGGAGTTCAAGGCTATTTTGCATAAAGCCAATTTTTTCCTAACTCTTTATAAAACACTTTTCTTTTGTCAAAACAGGTATGTCATGAAAACCACCCTCTTGTCTACCTCTATTCAACCTTCAAAATTTTAACTTAAGAAATTGGAATGTTGGGAGCCTCCGTTGCCGTCCTTGATCAGCTGCTCAAATTGTCCGTAACCGGGGACACGGCTAAGTACTTAGATTTTAACTCTCGAGAGGTTGTGCACTTTCACCACGAGACCCAACAAACCCAAACTATTCTCCAGCACTCAATTTGTGCTAAGGAAAAGGAGAGAGTTGAGACGAGACCTTTGGGAAACAGTCCCCTGTTCCTCTTGGCAGACCCATACAAGATATTCATCTGCTGAGACCTACCGGAATCAGGTTCCTAGAGCTTACTTAGTCAAGGCAGAGCCAATATACCAAGTGGCTGCACTGGAAGCATCTTCACTTGGAGAAAACATTGGTCCCTTTATTACCCTGGGTGGCCATCCACAAGTGACTATCCCTTAAAGGTCACCCCTAGGGACAACACTCAACTCATACATCCTCTTATCAAAACCAAATCCACCCAGGTGTTTCATTTTAACTTAGTAGAATTTAGCTTTTCATAAAACAACTTTTTGCATAGCATCAATATTTCTACTAAGTTATCAATAGGATTCTAGACACAACTAGTGTAAGGGAGATAGTAGTTTCAGCATAACAATACTATCCAACACATGCATATAAAGAAATACACTAAGTCATGCATAGAAAATACTTAGGAAATTTATGGGGGTGTGCCACTTGCCTTGGCAACAGGGAGAGCAGGAATAGCAGTTGCAAAAGCCTTCGTCTCTCTCCGAAATTTCTAACACATCAAACAAGCCACAATAAAACATGCAATCATACCAAAACTTTTTAAGGAAAAAAATATGCCATGCATGATATGCAAAAATACTCTAAGGAAATATGACATGCATGATGTGCAAAACAACTTGAGGAACATGGACAAAATATCTTAATCGAGTTGGCTAGGTCAAGGTCAAGGTCAAGGTTGGGCAAAATAAACTTGATATAATCAACTTAAATTGGTGGTATGGTTTCTCCAAGTCTTCACATGTTTTGGTCTTCAAAGAATCTTCAACTGGCACTCTAGGGACTAGTCATAAACACAAAGGGCTTGGTCTAAGTCCAAAGTGAAAGACAGAATTAGGAAGAAAGAAAAAGGATAGAAGAGAGAAGGGTGTAGTTGGTCTTCAAGGATCATCTTCACTCTTCCTTGTCATTCCTTCCTTGGTGTGGTGACTCCATTGCTTCTTGTAAGACTTGATGATTTTGTAGACTTCATTATTTGGTACCACCAGGTCTGGTCTTAAATTTAACTTGCTACACCACTAAGTCAAATGGAGAGGAAAGAAAAAGCAAGAAAGAAAGACTTAGAGAAAAATAGGGGGTTGGTCTTCTCGAAGTTCCTCTTGATTTTCTTCTAAGTACTTTTACTTCTTGGAGACGCTTCTGGAGTCTGTTTTCTTGGCTAAGTCCTTCATTGTCCTTCGAGCTTCATGTTGAAAATCCCAAGGATGGCAAAATAATTTCTAAGGAAAGTACACCATTTATAAGGTGCTAAATTTTGCTAAGGAAAAACTTAACCAATTCAGGATGCCAAATTTTTCGAAGGAAACATATTGACAAAGATGTACCAAAATTTTCTAAGGACTTCTACAGCATCTCAACTCTCCAAAAGTTTACTAAGTTAAAAAAAAAAACTCGAACATGTGAAGAAAAATATTTTTTATTCATTAAATATGATTAAAAATCCTCCTAAAAGAGGATAAATACAAATAAATAGAAAATTGCAGAAAAAATAATCTACATAAATATTTTGATGATTCCTACGGCCAAGTATTAAATAAACAAAGCTATAGCAATTGGATTTGTCCTAAAATAAATTTTAAAACTCAAGTTAAGTTAAATTTACTTAAACAAACCAAATTAAAATGTGAACCATTTTGAATTTGTCAAAACATAATTTTAACTATACCAAAAGTTTCTACAAGTCCTAAGGTTTCCAAAAACATATGGTTTGCAAAAATTGGATAAGCCATTAAAAAGTTATGATGATTCTAATCTTCAGGGTCCTTTCTGCAAAAACGCCGGTCTTCGGTTGACTGTTGACTTGGACTGCTGAGTTGGCGTCGACGTCCATGTGGAGGCTGACGAGGCAGTGACGTGGCGCTGACTGGCTTGACCTTACGGTTGACTATGAATTTTGACCAGAATTCAAGTTGCTCGGATGGAAAAACAATCTATATGAAAGTTGGAGAGAATTACGTGCTCTTTCTAACTATCACAATTATATCACTCCTCCCCTAGGCAGGAGAGGTGCTACAGATTGGTGCGATATCGCTAGACACGCACGCAATCACCGGCGAGGTGCTTGTCAACGGAGGTGACAATCCGTGGTGGATCACGGGAGTGTATGGGCCACCGAGCCAGGAGGACAAAAAACTCTTCCTCGCGGAACTGGTAGAACGAAGAAGCCTCTGCCCTGGCCCTTGGATGATAATAGGAGACTTCAACATGATTTTGCTTGCATCAGAGAAGAATAACGACAACCTCGATCGAGCTAGTATGGCTAAGTTTTGGGAGTTTGTTAACAGCCAGGAGCTGAAGGAAATTTACATGCACGGGCGTCTCTTCACTTGGAGCAACGAAAGGAGAGATCCAACGATGTGTCGGCTTGATCGTGCGCTGGTGTCAATTGACTGGGAACTTAACAACCCAGATGCGATACTGCAAGTTCTGTCCTCGTCAGTTTCTGATCACTCGCCGTTACATCTCACAATGAGTGACGCTCATCGGCCTAAACGCAGGTTCAGATTCGAGATGTTTTGGCTCAAGCTGGAGGGTTTTGATGACGCGGTAAGGGAGGGTTGGAGGTGCGATGATGGCATTATCGACCCCTTCAGGAGATTGGATGCTTGCCTCCGCAATTTGGCCACGTACCTGCGTTCGTGGGCTGACAGAAAAGTGGGCAACATCAAGCTGCAACTAGCAGCAGCCAATGTGATCATACACAGGCTAGATGCAGCACAGGAGATCAGGGCGCTGTCTGGCGGAGAACGGTGGCTCAGAAAAACTCTGAAACACACAATGCTCGCGCTCTCATTGCTCGAGCGAACGATGGCGAGGCAGCGGTCCAGAATACGATGGCTCAAGGACGGGGACGCAAACACGCGTCTCTTTCACGTTGTAGCCAACGGCAGACAGGCGAAAACATTCATCCCTGCAATCAAATTTGGCGACGAGTTAGTCACAGATCAAAAAAGGAAATAGGAGATATTCTTTCAGACTTACAACGAACTGCTGGGGAAAATTCAGAACAGAGAGGCCACGATTGATCTAGCGCAGCTGGGAATCGAGCAACAGAACATGGCAGAGATGAGCGACATCTTCACAGAGGAAGAGATTTGGGCTGTGATCAAAGAAATTCCGGCAGATCGAGCGCCGGGGCCTGATGGGTTTATTGGAGCATTTTATCGGAGGGCCTGGCCGATAATCAAGCAGGAGATCATGGCAGCTTTCCTTAAGCTGTATGTCGGTGATGGGCGGACGTTTGGCAAGCTCAATAGCGCGATCATAACTTTGATTCCTAAGAAGACAGACGCGGAGGAGGTAGGCGACTATAGGCCAATAAGCCTGGTGCACAGTTTTGCTAAGCTGTTCACCAAGGTGCTGGCGAACAGGCTGCGGCCTCGGATGGTGGACCTTGTCAGCACGAACCAGTCGGCGTTCATCAAATGGAGATGCCTGCATGACAATTTCATCTTGGTCAGGCAGCTAGCCAGAAAAATCAACAGGAGAAGGGAGGCGGGCGTGCTACTCAAGCTCGATATCTCTCGTGCCTTCGATTCTGTGTCGTGGGCGTTCCTGTTCGAGGTGCTGCGACACATGGGATTTCCGGAGGAATGGCTCAATTGGGTGTCAATCGCGCTAAAAACTGCTAGCACAAGGGTGCTGGTAAACGGAGTGCCGGGAAACAAGATTTGGCAGGCCCGTGGTCTGCGCCAAGGGGATCCCCTGTCGCCGCAACTGTTCATTCTAACTATGGAGGTGATCACGCGTGTGGTGTGTTGTGCGGTGGAGGCAGGGGTGCTCTCACCAATAGCTAACTGCTCGCTGGCGCAGCGCCTATCGGCATACGCAGACGACTTGGTGCTCTTCGTCAAGCCGACAGAGATGGACATGGTGGTGACCCGAGAGATTCTGCAGATGTTCGGGCAGGCGTCATGGCTGCGGGTTAACTACCAGAAATCGTCTGCTACGCTAATCCGTGGGGAGATCAGGAGAAGGAGATTGTAGAGAGGGTCTTGAACTGCAGAATCGTCCCGTTCCCAATTCGATATCTGGGCCTGCAGTTGGCGCTACGGCCATTGACCAAGACAGAGTGGCAACCAATGCTGGATGCCACGGTGAACATCGTGCCGGCGTGGCAGAGAGGGATGATTGCAAGTCCAGGGAGATTAGTGGTGGTGAAATCGGTGATTGCGGCGAGACCAATTCACCATCTGCTTGTGGCCGAAGCGCCGGTGTGGTTACTTGAAGAAATTGAGCGCAGCATGAAAGGCTTTTTCTGGGACGCAAAGGAGAGGGCGCACGGAGGTCAATGCCTGGTCGCCTGGGACAAGATCTGCAGGCCGTTAGAGCAAGGCGGCCTTGGTGTGAAAGATTTGAGGAAGCAAGGGCTAGCGCTGCGGGTCCGCTGGGAATGGCTGCGGAGAACAGACCCGAGCTGGCCATGGCAAGGATAACCGATGCTGCCGAACTCGGATGCGCGAGCTGTTTTTTACAGTCTAGTGCAGATTACAGTAGGAAAGGGGTCGCAGGTGCTGTTTTGGCGAGATTGCTGGATTAACGGCAGAGCAGCAGCGGAGGTGGCGCCGGCTGTAGTGAACCTAGTAGGAACGAGGGCTAGAAATCACCGAACAGTGGAGCAGGGCATGAGGGATCACAGATGGATCTCGGATGTTGTGGGGGACATAGAGGAGGAGACAGCGCGAGAGCTGATCGAGCTGTGGATGCATATCAGCAATGTGCAGAGGAATATCGAGGGGGAGGACCAATTTCGCTGGCCGGGGACCTCGACGGGCAGTTTTCAGTCAGCTCCACGTACAACGCGCTGATGCAAGGAGGGATGAATTCCAGATGGCAGATCCAATCTGGAGATGCTGGGCAACGCCCAAGAGCAAGATATTTACCTGGCTTGCGCTCCAGCACCGAATCTGGACCTCGGACAAGCGGCATCGGCATGGACTGCAACCAGCGACATCGGCGTGCTTCGCGTGCTTGCAAGAAGAGGACACAGCAGAGCATCTGCTGGTATAGTGCGTCTTTGCAAGGGAGGTTTGGCACCGATGTCTTCGTCGCACAGGTGCGGCATCGCCGGCAATGGCGGACACCTAGGAGGCTTGGTGGCTCGAGCAGAGGGCAGCAGTTGGCGACAGGAGGAGGAAGGAGCTGCTGGACTTGCTTGTGTGCACAGGCGCATGGTACTTGTGGAAATAGAGGAACACCGGGGCCTTTAACAACACGCATCAACAGTTTGGGACGGCCCGAGTGGCGGATTTGATACTAGAGGAAGTTGGGCTGGCGATTGCAGCGCGACGAGCAGGAGGTGGAGGCACAAATCGTGAGGCGAGAATTTAGCTTTAGTTTTTCATCAGGAGTTTTTTATGTTTTATGGAGTTTCTCTCGGCCCTCTGTCCACTTTGTACGCAGAGTGGGTATGGTTTGTAACAAATTTCTACCTTCTATAAGGTACGCAGTCGCGTACTCTCTAAAAAAAATCACAATTATATCATAAGTGGATGAATAGATTGGTCACAACTCGCAATTTACCTTTCTGGTCCGAAACTTTGAACGCGAATATCTCCTAGCTCGCTCGACCAATTGAGGTGAGGCTTGGGGCAAAAGAAAGGTCTTGATCAGGGGAACAACTTTTGCTTTTACGGCCCGAAGATTTGAGATTGTTGTCTTCTCCGAAAATCATCGAACACAATCTGTATTGTACAGAAAATTCCGTACGTCAAAACAAAAAGTGTTCAACATCAAAGTTGTACATAAGGGTTAGATCTAACTTCTCACCGGAGGAATTTCGATTTGAAGAACCGAGCGTGAAGAGATCTAAAAAATACGACTTCGAATCTGAAGGATGGCGATTCGAAATTCTTGCTCCACGGTTGATGAAAAGAGTTGAGGCCTCCCGGGATTGAAAGATATTGAAGAGATCTGCAATATTGTTTCAGGTCCCGTCGCTATTCGAGATCGTTTTGGTGGTCAAATCAACGAAATACGATTTCGCTGATTAGGGTTTCGATGGAACGAAAAGGGGAGAAGAGATGAGGGTGGCTACAGGGTTTATATAGACCAAGGGTCGGTGGAATAGATTGGCCTCGAAGTTATGAACGCGTAGGATCAAGCGGATCCGGATTTGGAGTTATATTGGTTAAGATAATCGCGTTTAAGTGGAAAGGGTTTGGAAAACTACAAAAGAAACTGATTCCATCGGGTTCGAACCGGTTCGGTTCCGTCCGGCTGGGATTCGGCCTGCTCGCTGCCTTGTTGGGCCGGCCGGTTGGCCCGTTTCGTTTTTTTCTTTCTTGTTTCTATCATAATTTTTGATTTAAAAGTCCAAATGACTCCAAACCAAAACCTATGGTTTTGTAAAATCAAAAATCTTTGTTTTGAAACTTTCAAATAAAAATTTCCATAACATTTGAACATACTTATTTTTAAATAACTACAATCAATCACAACCAAACATTAAACTGTACAAATAACCACATAACTTTAAAATAATATATAGGACTTAGTTTGTCCTTTTTATAAGGTTTTTATAAATATGTTTTCAAGTGAAATTATGAAATTCTCACTTTTGAAATATCCTAAATGCAAACAAAGCAAGAAGATGATGAATGCATGCATGATTTTTTTTCTTTTCAAAGCAAAATACATAAAAGTTTTAAATTTTTCTGATTTTTCAAATTTTTGAAAACTTGGGATGTTACATCAACATAAAGGGCGCGGCGTGTCGCCGCACCAAATACCACTAGTACTAACGAAATCGGCATCACCTTTGCATCGATGCCGGGCGCGGCCACTGAAGGGATCGATCTCGAATTCTCGATTTCACTCATTGGTACAGCAAACCAGTCGATGGTATATATATTTTGAAACGAGGCAAAAGCTTTGCCTTTTATATTGATATAGTAGAAGCAAACATAAAGGACAAGGCCTAAAAATAAAAAAGTTACAACTCGATCCGCGCCGGCCCCGAGGCCGCGCCCCACGCGGGTTGACGACTAAGTTGCCCAAGCAACCAAAGCCGACACCAAGACACCTCAACGCAACGCGGCGGAGGTGAGAGTCCGGAGCCGCCGCTCCGACGCCCACGCCGGCTCCAAAGCCGCGCTCCACACGGGTCGACGACCATGACGCCCACGCAACCATAGCCGGCACCAAAGACCTCGACGCCTCACAGCGGAGGCGAAGCATCCGGAGCCGCCGCTCCGACATCCCCGCCAGCTCCAAAGCTGCGCCCCAAAGAAGCCGACGACCAAAACGCCCTAGCGAACATAGTCGACGCAACACCACCTCAACGCAGCACGGTGGAGGTGAAACCCGGAGCCGCCGCTCCGACATCCTCGCCGGCCCCAGGGCCGCGCACCCCAAGCCGAAGACGAAGACTCGCCGCCGCTAGCCACCAACACTCCACAGGTCCCGCTGGTCGGTGGAACATCCAAGGCGAGTCCCCTAGAGGCAAGCGACGCAGAAGCGCCGCCCTCGCCTGATCCTGCTAAGGATCTAGGGTTTCCCCCGGAGAACCCGGCGTGGAGAAGCAAAAACACAACCTCGACGACGCCTTCAAGAAGGACGCGGCGCCCGAGGGTGCGGTAACCCAGCACACCACTGCATGTTGTAGTGTACAAGTCGTTGATGTAACACGCACGGAAGGACCTTTCCGCAAATATTACATCTCTCAGAGTAGTACAACAGAAACATAGCCGGTCCAAAGTAACACTATAAGATTACAACACTATTCAATACAAAATCTTGAGACCCTCCTTTATATTGAAGCAAGTCTCTTGCAAATGAAATACAGAAAGATCCAAATCGTAGTACTAAGCTAGAGATCAGCTCTAATTCTAATTCCTGATCCACTACTGCTGTTGTCACAGCCCTAATCTATTCCATCTGGAATATCTTTATCCAGAGTTGTTCTCCTTCTTCCAATAGAACTCGTATCCTCCACTAATAACATGGTTGTTGTGCATGCCATTGTCCATGATGTCGTTGCTCCTTCACTGGCACTGTTGTCGTCATTCTTCTGTTGGCGAAGTTACAGATGACTCCTTCAAGCTTCACCAGGTAGACTTGATTCCTTGCTGAAGTCCTCCCGACGTCGTGATGGATAACTGGCAATTCCTATGATGGCTCCAAAATCTAAGCAGGGGGTCAACGGGAAAGGGTAAGCAACTCGAGCGTTACTTAGCAAGTTCAATAATATAGGAAAGAGTTTTTGTTTTCGATGCACTAGCTACTGCCATGACCCACGGTCGTAGACATAATGCAAGTTTTGGAAAACCTTTCTTCAAAGGTCAAGTTTTATTTCTGAAAACTATGCTCACAGTCTCCACGGGTCTTTAGTCATCACTTGGGATGCCTTTCCCACGGCGTTCTGTAGTTCCTTCTGGGAACACGGATGTGACAGCCACAATTTCTTGTTGTTGACTCTGCAGAGCTGCGTAACTTTACCCATGAGAGAAACCCAGCGTTGTTGCCTTTCCGAGCGGCCAAACTCGTCCATACTTCCTTGGTATGGGGCCAGGTGTGAGTCCAAAGCCAATCACCGCCCTCTCCGCAAAACACATATCCGCCCATTTGTGGTGCGGCCGGTAACAAAGACCGCTATCCCGCCACCCCTCCCGAGCTTCTATTCCAGTCACCCTGTCAGGTGGGAAGGTCACGCGCTTCCACGCTGTTGGCCGCCGCAACGGACACAACCAGGTAATAGCCTGCCGAGGATATGTGAACGAGAGAAGATACGGCTGACTTTTACCGTCCATAGCAGATCTCATGGTAAACGCTTCAATACGGCGCAAGGATCACTGTGACATTGTTAATTAATCCTAGGTATATACTTTCCCGTACAATGGAACCTCCACCACAACATCAATCCGTGGTTCCATTGCTAGCCAAACAATATATATATAGCAATTCACATCATTCGAAAATAGTTTTTCTTTTTCAATGCAATGATAATAATACGTTTTTGAAAATAGTTTTTATAAAATAGTTCAATAAGGATATGCAAGAATGAACTTGCCTGTGATAGAAATGGCCGTTCAACTCTTCGGGATTCTAGGGTTTGCGATAAAACCCCGAGTTCTGAAAATAGCAAAGTAATCCTGTTAAGGACTACTGAAAACTCTAGCAGCATGCTATTGTGCATATTCATGAGATGCATCGTTACCCCAAAATACCCAAGTTGCGGATTTAAGACTTTTCGAGTGTTTTGGAGTTTTTTAATTATTCAAAGAGTTTAACAACAATTTTCATGAGGAATAAATTTAAAGTGATTAAATTGAAATAGTTCAATATAATTGATCTTCAAGACTTTATTTTCCCATATTATTTTCTTTTAAGAAAATAGTTTTTGAAAAAGAATTTCAAGTCATTTCCACTTAAGGATCTTTGAATTTTTCATCCACAAAATATTTTTCAAAACTTCAAATAAACTTACATAAAAATTCCTCATATTTTGTAGAGTATGTTGCATATTTTTAGTTGTTTTTTGTGTATTTGAATTTGGTGTAAAAATTCATTTAAGTTTGAATATTTTTTGATTTAGGATGAGTAACAAGATAGTCTTGGTATAGTTTAAATATTATTTTGAACTTAGTATTTATTTTCCCAGATTATTTTTCTTGAGAAAATAATTTTAAGAAATTATTTCAAAGAATAATCCACTTAAGGATATTTTTAATTTTTGCTACAAGAAATCATTTTCAAAAATTCAGAGAGATATTTTATTTGGGTAGGTTATTTTCTGCTGATATGTGTAGATATTTTGTTTGTATTTTTAGGAATTTATTTGAATTTATAAAATTCTTTGAAAGATTTGAATTTTGCAAATTTGTGAAATTACAGAAGTGCCCCTGGCTCAACTTGGTTGAACCAAGTCACAAATTCGGGTCTGGCTCGGGTCAGTTGACCCGACCGAGCCACTTCTCTCTTCCTCTCTCTCTTGCTCGTGCCTGAGCCCGACCTCGACCTCGCCTTGGCGCCCGTGTCGCCCGCGCCGTCGCCGCTCAACTCCGGCCAACTCCGCCGCCGTGGCGTGGGGCAAAACAATCCCCATGCGCCGCTCTCCATCCTCACCGGAGGGATTTGGGGATTTCTTCCCCTAGCTCTCACGTGCATCCCCTCTCCCTAGGGTTAGGGTTTGCGCTGCTGGCGCCGCCGTTTCTTCTCTTTTCCGGCGTGTCCACCATGGCTGGGCGCAGGGCTTCGTCCCCTATGCCACCGTGGTGTGGTGCTTGTTCCTCAACCACCATGGACCCCCTCCTCTGGTTGTGCGGGCACTGCCTCGCCGCCGAGGAGCTACGGCCATGGTCGCCAGGTAAAAATCTTCCCCCTCTTCTCTACTCTCTCTCAATCCTCTGCTAGCTGCCCACAACTTTGATTCGAACTTGAGTTCAAACCATGGCTAGGTATGTGATGAACAGATGATAACTTGGTGGATGATTTGCTCGAATTTGTGCACTATCCCCTCTCTGTGTATGCAATAGAGGTGTATGGAGTAGATCATGCTTGTGTAGATCTTCCCACTGCCTCTGGAATTATTGTGAAGAGCATTTCTTGCTCGCTGACATGATAAATGTATAAGAAAATTATTTTGAGCTAGAACTTGTACTAGCTGTGATGATTAGTTGGTTTAGAGCATGATTTGATCATGTTTTGCTCACTGTGATGCCTCCTTGTAGAGTTACACAGTAGTTGTCTTGATTAAAGATGATTTTTTTTATGCTTTCCTGTGCTTCTTCCAAGTGTAAGGATGTGTATAGCTCAGTTAATCCAGCTCTGCTGGTTCACTGGCTTGTGTGCTTTGATAAAAACAGAATAAGAACATATACTACACTGGAAATGATTCCCTTGCTTATGTAGATGCTCAATCAAATGCTAAAACACTCAACTGCACTCCCTTTTATCTCTCTGTAGTCTGTCCTATTTCTTGCACATAACAGAAGTACTCTGCTTGCAAATCATCTTCTATAACACCACACCTTGCTGAGCTAGGTTCTGTTAAGAACAGATGCTAAATCAGCACTCAAGCATGGTTCTGTCATTTACAGAACCTGCTAAATCACTCTCTAGCACATATGTTTAACAACCTTGGGTGTAGAGCAGATAAAGCTATGGAAGAATCTGATCTTGCTCCAAGGTTCAACCGTCTCTTCTGGACTGCACCTTGTGGTTCTACCTTCTCCTCCTTGTTGCCTGACTTCTCCTAAGTTTTAATGGCTTGTGGTGGATAGTTTAGGTAATCTCCATGATTGGCTTGTGATTTGTGGTTGTTCTTGGTGAAGAACAAGCGATCTAGTGCTCCTAGATGTGCTTGGTGCTGGTGCATATGTGTACTTCTGCTTGCTTGTGTGAATTATGAGTTGGGACTACAAAATTGGCTTAGTTATATACTGTTTTGAAGTTTCTGTGCTTGTGACACCAGGATAAATGGCTTGTGGTGATTCACCTGCTTATAGTGGCCCCTTCTCACCTCGAGCTGCCCATTTGGACTGCTTTTATTATTCTTTTAACACTGAAGATAAGCTTCAGCTGCTACTGCTCAGTTCATCCCCCTTTGGTGATAAAATTTGATGTTGCTGCTCAGTTCATCTCCCCTTGGTGATAGAATTTGAGTCACAGCCGAGTCACTATTCTGATCCAGATCCAGATATTTGAGGGAAATGCTTGGCTGTGAAGTCTTTGCTTAGTGATGTCGGTTGAAAATAATTACTCAAGTGTGTGGACAATTAAGCTAGTAATTAGCTTAATAAGTGGGTTTAGGATCCACTTGTCAATTAATGGCAAGTGTGATACCAAATTGTTGCCTCTTATGCTTGCATTTGTTTTCTGGTTTGAATTGTGGAGATGTGTATTTATGTATTGCCTTGCTTATATGATCATGAGATCAAAATGCTCAATTAGCATTTGTTGCCTTTGTTGTTTGTTGCCTGAAGATGATTTCTGTTAAGTGCTATGCTTAAGCCTTTGCCCCTAATGTTGCCTTTGGATTTAATGAGCATGATCAAACAGATCAGTCCCTTTGTTGCCTCAGGATTTTATTTGCATACTCCACACTAGTCTAACCAAACCATAGTTTTGGTTAGGCTAAACCAGATTTCACATATTAACATGCCAGCACCAAATGGTGTTGGCAACATTTTAACCATAACCATTTCCTTTGTTTTGATGTTTATTTTGCAGGTTGAAGATCCTCTAAAAATTCAGAAATGAAGATTTAGTTTTAGGATTTTATTTATACTCTTTTGTAAGCTCATATTTGTTGTAAAAATAATATAGTTGTAATTCTGGTTATAAATGAACAGATTGTAATATTGAATTACTTATAAGTGTAATGTTGTGTGCTTGTAAATAAAATGGATTCATCTATTTCAATTTATATTTATACAAGACTTGTGTTTGGATATGTATAAGAATTGGAGATGATTTGTTCACAAACTTGTGAATTTTATAAGTGTAAATGTTTGTATTAATTCTATTGTGTGTAAATAAGATTAGATAAGATAGAATGTGTTGAATGTAACAATCTATAAATAGGTCATGTCAAAATTTGACATAACCATTTTGTAAAGATAAGGTTTTGAAAATAGGTAGTGGGGTTTATCGACACCTCTCGACTATCTGTCGATGTCTGACTCCCAGACCCTCGACACTCGTCTGGTATCGACTCCTGACTCTTTTATCACAAAAGCGTGAAAATTATCCAGATTTTACCGAAAGATGCATGTATGCACAAATGCAGTTCCTATTTCTACCCATTCGAGTCCTATAACTGCGGGGTATTACATCCTCTCCCCCTTAAACTAAACTTCGTCCCGAAGTTTCGATTCTCTCGCGTAGAGTAAGGCAGAAAGACTTCTGTGGATATTGATTCTCTCAAATTCCTTCCTGACGTGGACGTAGATTTAGGTGATCCCTTGTCCAAAATCCTTATGTCCATCCTCCATGGATCCATACTATCCATTTATCGACTTTCGTCGCTTCTCCACTGGATTCCAATGATTTTACTACCTTTTCATGTCTCTTGGATTATCCATTTCAGGTTACTCTGGCTTTATACCCTTCTGTCGAAGATCCTTTCTACATCCTTATATGATCTCCAAGTGGTACCCTTCCTTATAATCATGAGCCTAATAAGACCTCACTTCTGATGGTAAAGCTCATCTCCTTTTGCTCGAGAATATGAGGTAACTATTCTTAAAATGTCTTATAGAACATAGTTTGCTCTTTGTAATTTGCTTCCTCCAAATGTAGTAGACACCTTTGTCTATCCAACTTGGATTACTCTATCTTCTCTTCAATCAATTGTAATCAGGGGTGCAAACCTTCTGGCATCCATCCCCTCGGATCCTGGTCTCAATCAGATTCAACGGGAATAAGTATCTAGACTTCCCCATCCATGAACTCTGGTCTCTTTTGTTCACTCTACTTTAGATCATTTAGTCATAGCTTCTATGACCCCTAAATCCCTTAAAATTTTCATCCTTCGACTCTTAACTTCTTCCTTGGCTTCATAATTTATCAAGGATTTTCAACAATGCTCGTCTTTCTTGAAGAACTTTTAGAGCATTAATAACCAATTCAGTCTTGTCTCAGTCAAAGTCTTCCTTTTGAGTTCCGCGTCATCTTCTGCCAAGTACTATTCCATACACTTGTTCACTCTCCCCCTTGGAATTCTCTAAGTCTTCCTCCGTTCTGACCCTCTGTCTGTTGAGTTTAATTCTATTGGCTCCATTCAGTCAAGCTTCATAACTCTTCTTTCTGCTTGAACTTGCACTGTTTCTACCTCATGGTCTCACAAAGAACACGTGGTGTATCCACCATGTTGTGAATACCCAGTATCGTTCTCCGATAAATAGATATTAACTATTCCTATATATCCAACAGTTTCTTGAAGAATACGTGGTATATCCACCATATTGTGAACAACCAAAGTAATCCTCCGTAAATTGGATTCCTACTATGGCTAGAATTCCAGTTGGCTTATCCGATGGTCTCAAGAAAAGAATTGCACACGGAAACTTGTGCAAATGGATGATATCTTAACTCCATACTCGAATATGATGTTGGTCATCAATGTAAAATTCAGCTGACATATCATTTCCTTCCTTTATGATACTTCAGACTAATTCCAAACAGTTGCGACTGGTTTGACCATGTAACTCGCCTTGATTGCGTCTTCCATCATCCGAGTGGTCAGCTCTAAGATGTCAATTCTCTTGGTAATACATCTTTCTCCGCAGTTGCTCTAGATATAAACTCTGACTTTTGTACATCGACATCATATGTGATGAGGTGCCTTCATCCAAATTGGTCCACCTTCTAGACTTGTCGTCAATCCACGACAAAATTGAACACTTCTCCCATGGTTATGATGCTCTCTTGAACATTAGACTATGTAATTGTACTTCTTGACATGGTTGATATGTCATTTCTAAATATCAATGTGCTTTCATCCAACTACTTCACTTCCGTCATCCCTTTCTAACTTATCATCATTTGTCGGATGACTTTCTCATCCACTCCTTGTAATCTGTTTGTGTATCCAACACAAATTATCCTTGTATATATATCCAAGTTCTAATCACGAACTCTTGTTTGGCAGTTAATTTCACCGCTTCCATCTCTAGTAATGCCTCTCAATAGACTATCAACTTTTCCTTTATTCCGTTAGAACTGGAAATATCCATGTTCTTCTAGTCTTCATACGCCTTTGTCATCATCCTTATAATACTTTTAGACTCCTATGTTCTGCTAAACTCATTCTTAAACTCCATTTAACTAGTAGCAATCCTCTTTATTTCTCCAACAATAACTTCTTCCACCAAGTTATGACAACCTTATATGTATCCTCCATATTTTCCTTCTTACTTCTTGATCTTGGACTTCCATCGAAAAACTTCATGCCTTTATATGCAAAAACTGCATATTCTTCCTTCTTGGTTATTCCTTCTCATGTAGCGTTTTCTTGTGTCATCTTCGGTAGATCTTCATCCAATTTGTGGTGATACTCTTTCTTGAACTTACTTCATTCCTCCTCCAGGCACTGGTAAAACATGTCTCCAGATCCGAATATGACGTGACACTCTCCACATTCCATATTCGTAGCTTTATTGACTTCTGTCTTCTCGATTTCTTTCTCTTCATGAACTTCCTTTGACGCCTCATCTTGTTAGTAACTCATCTCTTCCTCACACGAATACTATCTACCTCTAGATTAGTAGCATTAAGAAAAGAACTTAATGTGACAATCATGCCATTGTACATCAAATCCTAACTTCATGTACCAACCTAGTCAATCAAAAATCCAATAAGATCCAATAAAATCCGAATACAGTTATATAGCAATCATGCAACATAAGCCCGTAAAGTAAGTAGTACTTTGAGTAAAACATCTCAAAAGTACCCAGGCTTAGATGCTATACACTACAAGATAGGTTTATATCACCTTATAGTCCTATTCTAAAATACCTCTTTGACTCAGTAGTTACCCCAACTGCCCATTTGCAAAGGGATAATGCTAAGACAAAGTACTCAAAGAGTAGTTGTGGTATGGCTTGGTTACGTAGAGAACTAAACGTCATGTAAATTGAATCCTCCATCTGGCTTGAACAAACGTCCCTTGGCATCTCTGGATCCTTCATGTAATTGCTGATTGTACACCATAAGTAGTATTGTAGCTTCCTTCATTATTTATGCCATCTCCTAATTTCTTAAGAATCTATACTATACTTTAGTGATTCCCCCATAGAACTGAATCATTCGGGTATTGGCATACTTTCCATGGTTGATTGTGGATGATTCTTCACCATCATCAAACTTCTCCCGTCTTCATCCTTCACAAACTTACGATAGGGTTCTACTTCTTCTAATGTCTTAATATATAAGATGGTGTTATCAATGATACCACATAGGTAACACTGACTTGGATGTAACTCTATTTGGGATACTAGCTGGTAGAAAATAGTTTCAAACTTGTCATACCAAGTTGAAAGATATAAGATAGATAAGTACTACACTATATCAGAATAATCAAGAAGATTTACTCTAGTCGAGTAAGATAAATCTATACAAGCGTAACAGTAGTATTCTCAAGTGAATAACCATCATAATTGTAGAAAGATATGGTTTAGATAAGATAACTTCCTATAGTCTTACCAACCTACAAGTCTCCTAAAAGGGTTTTAATCCTAAGGTCGTTTTGCTCTGATACCACCTGCGGTGACCCAGCACACCACTGCATGTTGTAGTGTACAAGTCGTTGATGTAACAAGCACGGAAGGACCTTTCCGCAAATATTACATCTCTCAGAGTAGTACAACAGAAACATAGCCGGTCCAAGGTAACACTATAGGATTACAACACTATTCAATACAAAATCTTGAGACCCTCCTTTATATTGAAGCAAGTCTCTTGCAAATGAAATACAGAAAGATCCAAATCGTAGTACTAAGCTGGAGATCAGCTCTAATTCTAATTCCTGATCCACAACTGCTGTTGTCACAGCCCTAATCTATTCCATCTAGAATATCTTTATCCAGAGTTGTTCTCCTTCTTCCAATAGAAGTCGTCTCCTCCACTAATAACATGGTTGTTGTGCATGCCATTGTCCATGATGTCGTTGCTCCTTCACTGGCACTGTTGTCGTCATTCTTCTGTTGGCAAAGTTACAGATGACTCCTTCAAGCTTCCTTGTTGAAGTCCTCCTCGACGTTGTGATGGATAACTGGCAATTCCTCTGATGGCTCCAAAATCTAAGTAGGGGGTCAACGGAGAAACGGTAAGCAACTCGAGCATTACTTAGCAAGTTCAATAATATAGGAAAGAGTTTTTGTTTTGGATGCACTAGCTACTGCCATGACCAACGGTCGTAGGCATAATGCAAGTTTTGGAAAACCTTTCTTCAAAGGTCAAGTTTTATTTCTGAAAACTATGCTCACAGTCTCCACGGGTCTTTAGTCATCACTTGGGATGCCTTTCCCGCGGCGTTCTGTAGTTCCTTCCGGGAACACGGATGTGACAGCCACAATTTCTTGTTGTTGACTCTGCAGAGCTGCGTAACTTTACCCATGAGAGAAACCCAGCCTTATTGCCTTTCCGAGCGGCCAAACTCGTCCATACTTCCTTGGTATGGGGCCAGGTGTGAGTCCAAAGCCAATCACCGCCCTCTCCGCACAACACATATCCGCCCATTTGTGGCGTGGCCGGTAACAAAGACCGCTATCCCGCCACCCCTCCCGAGCTTCTATTCCAGTCACCCCATCAGGTGGGAAGGTCACGCGCTTCCACGCTGTTGGCCTCCGCAACGGACACAACCAGGTAATAGCCTGCCGAGGATATGTGAACGAGAGAAGATACGGCTGACTTTTACCGTCCATAGCAGATCTCATGGTAAACGCTTCAATACGGCGCAAGGATCACTGTGACATTGGTAATTAATCCTAGGTATATACTTTCCCGTACAATGGAACCTCCACCACAACATCAATCCGTGGTTCCATTGCTAGCCAAACAATATATATATAGCAATTCACATCATTCGAAAATAGTTTTTTTTTTCAATGCAATGATAATAATACGTTTTTGAAAATAGTTTTTATAAAATAGTTCAATAAGGATATGCAAGAATGAACTTGCCTGTGATAGAAATGGTCGTTCAACTCTTCGGGATTCTAGGGTTTGCGATAAAACCCCGAGTTCTGAAAATAGCAAAGTAATCCTGTAAGGACTACTGAAAACTCTAGCAGCATGCTATTGTGCATATTCATGAGATGCATCGTTACCCCAAAATACCCAAGTTGCGGATTTAAGACTTTTCGAGTGTTTTGGAGTTTTTTAATTATTTAAAGTGTTTAACAACAATTTTCATGAGGAATAAATTTAAAGTGATTAAATTGAAATAGTTCAATATAATTGATCTTCAAGACTTTATTTTCCCATATTATTTTCTTTTAAGAAAATAGTTTTTGAAAAAGAATTTCAAGTCATTTCCACTTAAGGATCTTTGAATTTTCATCCACAAAATATTTTTCAAAACTTAAAATAAAACTTACATAAAAATTCCTCATATTTTGTAGAGTATGTTGCATATTTTAATTGATTTTTGTGTATTTGAATTTGGTGTAAAAATTCATTTAAGTTTGAATATTTTTTGATTTAGGATGAGTAACAAGATAGTCTTGGTATAGTTTAAATATTATTTTGAACTTAGTATTTATTTTCCCAGATTATTTTTCTTGAGAAAATAATTTTAAGAAATTATTTCAAAGAATAATCCACTTAAGGATCTTTTTAATTTTTACTACAAGAAATCATTTTCAAAAATTCAGAGAGATATTTTATTTGGGTAGGTTATTTTATGCTGATATGTGTAGATATTTTGTTTGTATTTTAGGAATTTATTTGAATTTATAAAGTTCTTTGAAAGATTTGAATTTTTCAAATTTGTGAAATTACAGAAGTGCCCCTGGCTCAACTTGGTTGAACCAAGTCACAAATTCGGGTCTAGCTCGGGTCAGTTGACCCGACCGAGCCACTTCTTTCTTCCTCTCTCTCTTGCTCGTGCCCGAGCCCGACCTCGACCTCGCCTTGGCGCCCGTGTCGCCCGCGCCGTCGCGCTCAACTCCGGCCAACTCCGGCCACCTCCGCCGCCGTGGCGTGGGGCAAAACAATCCCCATGCGCCGCTCTCCATCCTCACCGGAGGGATTTGGGGATTTCTTCCCCTAGCTCTCGCGTGCATCCCCTCTCCCTAGGGTTAGGGTTTGCGCTGCTGGCGCCGCCGTTTCTTCTCTTTTCCGGCGTGTCCACCATGGCTGGGCGCAGGGCTTCATCCCCAGTGCCACCGTGGTGTGGTGCTTGTTCCTCTACCACCATGGACCCCCTCCTCTGGTTGCACTGGCACTTCCTCGCCGCCGAGGAGCTACGGCCATGGTCGCCAGGTAAAAATCTTCCCCTCTTCTCTACTCTCTCTCAATCCTCTGCTAGCTGCCCACAACTTTTATTCGAACTTGAGTTCAAACCATGGCTAGGTCTGTGATGAACAGATGATAACTTGGTGGATGATTTGCTCGAATTTGTGCACTATCCCCTCTCTGTGTATGCAATAGAGGTGTATGGAGTAGATCATGCTTGTGTAGATCTTCCCACTGCCTCTGGAATTATTGTGAAGAGCATTTCTTGCTCGCTAACATGATAAATGTATAAGAAAATTATTTCTGAGCTAGAACTTGTACTAGCTGTGATGATTAGTTGGTTTAGAGCATAATTTGATCATGTTTTGCTCACTGTGATGCCTCCTTGTAGAGCTACACAGTAGCTGTCTTGATTAAAGATGATTTTTTTTATGCTTTCCTGTGCTTCTTCCAAGTGTAAGGATGTGTATAGCTCAGTTAATCCAGCTCTGCTGGTTCACTGGCTTGTGTGCTTTGATAAAAACAGAATAAGAACAGATACTACACTGGAAATGATTCCCTTGCTTATGTTGATGCTTAATCAAATGCTAAAACACTCAACTGCACTCCCTTTTATCTCTCTGTAGTCTGTCCTATTTCTTGCACATAACAGAAGTACTCTGCTTGCAAATCATCTTCTATAACACCACACCTTGCTGAGCTAGGTTCTGTTAAGAACAGATGCTAAATCAGCACTCAAGCATGGTTCTGTCATTTACAGAACCTGCTAAATCACTCTCTAGCACATATGTTTAACAACCTTGGGTGTAGAGCAGATAAAGCTATGGAAGAATCTGATCTTGCTCCAAGGTTCAACCGTCTCTTCTGGACTGCACCTTGTGGTTCTACCTTCTCCTCCTTGTTGCCTGACTTCTCCTAAGTTTTAATGGCTTGTGGTGGATAGTTTAGGTAATCTCCATGATTGGCTTGTGATTTGTGGTTGTTCTTGGTGAAGAACAAGCGATCTAGTGCTCCTAGAAGTGCTTGGTGCTGGTGCATATGTGTACTTCTGCTTGCTTGTGTGAATTATGAGCTGGGGCTACGAAATTGGCTTACTTATATACTGTTTTGAAGTTTCTGTGCTTGTGACACCATGATAAATGGCTTGTGGTGATTCACCTGCTTATAGTGGCCCCTTCTCACCTCAAGCTGCCCATTTGGACTGCTTTTATTATTCTTTTAACACTGAAGATAAGCTTCAGCTGCTACTGCTCAGTTCATCCCCCTTTGGTGATAAAATTTGATGTTGCTGCTCAGTTCATCTCCCCTTGGTGATAGAATTTGAGTCACAGCCGAGTCACTGTTCTGATCCAGATCCAGATATTTGAGGGAAATGCTTGGCTGTGAAGTCTTTGCTTAGTGATGTCGGTTGAAAATAATTACTCAAGTGTGTGGACAATTAAGCTAGTAATTAGCTTAATAAGTGGGTTTAGGATCCACTTGTCAATTAATGGCAAGTGTGATACCAAATTGTTGCCTCTTATGCTTGCATTCGTTTTCTGGTTTGAATTGTGGAGATGTGTATTTATGTATTGCCTTGCTTATATGATCATGAGATCAAAATGCTCAATTAGCACTTGTTGCCTTTGTTGTTTGTTGCCTAAAGATGATTTCTGTTAAGTGCTATGCTTAAGCCTTTGCCCCTAATGTTGCCTTCGGATTTAATGAGCATGATCAAACAGACCAGTCCCTTTGTTGCCTCAGGATTTTATTTGCATACTCCACACTAGTCTAACCAAACCATAGTTTTGGTTAGGCTAAACCAGATTTCACATATTAACATGCCAGCACCAAATGGTGTTGGCAACATTTTAACCATAACCATTTCCTTTGTTTTGATGTTTATTTTGCAGGTTGAAGATCCTCTAAAAATTCAGAAATGAAGATTTAGTTTTAGGATTTTATTTATACTCTTTTGTAAGCTCATATTTGTTGTAAAAATAATATAGCTGTAATTCTGGTTATAAATGAACAGATTGTAATATTGAATTACTTATAAGTGTAATGTTGTGTGCTTGTAAAGAAAATGGATTCATCTATTTGAATTTTTATTTATACAAGACTTGTGTTTGGATATGTATAAGAATTGGAGATGATTTGTTCACAAACTTGTGAATTTTATAAGTGTAAATGTTTGTATTAATTCTATTGTGTGTAAATAAGATTGGATAAGATAGAATGTGTTGAATGTAACAATCTATAAATAGGTCATGTCAAAATTTGACATAACCATTTTGTAAAGATAAGGTTTTGAAAATAGGTAGTGGGGTTTATCGACACCTCTCGACTATCTGTCGATGTCTGACTCCCAGACCCTCGACACTCGTCTGGTATCGATTCCTGACTCTTTTATCACAAAAGTGCGAAAATTATCCAGATTTTACCGAAAGATGCATGTATGCACAAATGCAGTTCCTATTTCTACCCATTCGAGTCCTATAACTACGGGGTATTACAGAGGGCATCGCCGTCGTCAGCCCGGGCTGACAGCCCGGGCTAGGCTTTCGCCCGGCAATGTGTCACAAACCCCAACAACTGCCCATCGGGGACCGACCGGACCACCAAACTCCGCGTGCCGCAACCACCGCGACACCTCATGTCACGGCAAGCGGCAAGCCGACCACGGTCCACCCGCAGTCGCAGTTCCGGGGCCGCCGCCCCGGCTTTACTCCTCCCGTCCTCACCCCTGCCGCAGCAAGGGGCGGCTTCGCCTCTCGCTCCTCCTGGCCGCTATAGCCACGCCGCTGCAGCCTCGCCTGACGGCGGCCCGCGCGGCCCAGATGCGGCCCGCACAAGCCCATCCCTCCTGGCCGCGCACCGCGATGCGCCCCGCTCCACCCCACGCCGCACCACCGCCGCGACGCCCCTTGAGCCACGCCGCGCCAGACCGGGCCCAGATGCCCGCGCCGCCGCGCCGTCGACGACCCCGGCCTGCCGCCCTCACGGCCAGGCAGGGCCCGCCCCCACCAGATCCGGGCGAGAGAGTCCCGGATCCGCCACCACGCCGAAGCCCGGCGTCCCCGGAGCCGCCGCTCCGGCTTACTCAGTTTGACCTAGTACAACTCAGTTTGATGGTATATATAGGCCTAGTACAAGTTTGACCTAACTTAGCTCGCCCTCACGGACGTCGATCGGCGACGATGATTGTCTGCGTTCAACGTTTCGGAAAAGCCACACGTTTTTCCTTGTTTTAGCAACCCCCGGGCCCCGGCCGGCTCCAGGTATGACAATATTGAAGAGTGCATAATAATAATGCATGTACAAGTAGTCTCTACTATGAGATTTAATTGGGCATTACAACATGGTACACACACCGCTATCCAGCATGCATCTGTGCCTAAATACTCCACCTTCAGGTTAACATCCGTACCCCTTTCAGTATTGAGTTGCAAGCAACAGACAATTGCATTAAGTAAAGTGCATAATGTAAACAACACATTCATCCTTAGACAAAGCATCATTAGGTTACCCCTAGTGGCAACAGCACATCCACAACCTTAGGGGTTGCTGTCACTCCCCCAGATTCAATGGAGACTGAACCCACTATCTAGCATAAATACTCCCTCTTGGAGTCACAATCATTCACTTGGCCAGAGTTTCAACAATTAACGGAGAGCATGCAACATCATAAAAGACATAGACATAATATTCAATATTCAATTTGACATAGTATCAATATTTATCGGATTCCAGCAAACACAACATGTAGCATTACAATAAGATGATCTTGATCATGATAGGCAGCTCACAAGATCTAAACATGATGGCACAAGAGGAGAAGACAACCATCTAGCTACTGCTATGGACCCATAGTCCAAAGATGAACTACTCACACATCACTCCGAAGGCAGGCATGGTGAGGTAGAGCCCTCCGGTGATGATTCCCCTCTCCGGCAGGGTGCCGGGAAGAGCTTCAGAACCCTCCCGAGTTAGGGTTGACGGCGGCGGCGGCTCTGGAACTTTTCGTGGAATATGACTCGGGTATTTAGGGTTTTCCCGAATAGATGTATTTATAGGCGAAGGGGCAACATCGATGGAGACCCGAGGGGCCCACACCACGTCATGGCGCAGCAGAAGGTGGGGTCCGCCGCCACGTGGTGTGGCCGCCTCCTCGGTCCCCTTCGTGTCTCCTTCAGACTCCGTGTACGTGACAGAAAAATAGGGACCTGGGCTTTTGTTTCGTCCAATTCCGAGAATATTTCCAGAACAACTTTTCTAAAATACAAAAGCAACAGAAAACAGGAACTGGCACTATGGCATCTTATTAATAGGTTGAAAATGCATAAAAATGATATAAAGTGTAAATAAAACTTGTAGCAATTGGTATAATATAAGCATGGATCAGAAATTATAGATACGTTGGAGATGTATCAAGCATCCCCAAGCTTAGTTCTACTTGTCCTCGAGTAGGTAAAACGATAACAACAAAATAATTTCTGAGGTGACATGCTTTCACACAATCTTGATCAAATAATATTGCAAGGCTCATGTCATGAATGAAGTGACTCAAGGCAATGGTCTATAGTTTGCTAACAAATAGATAAAGAGCAAACAACTGAATCATATAAGCAATTTTTTTATGAATAGTACTTTCAAGACAAGCGTCAAAAAGCTTTGCATAAGAGTTAGCTCATAAAGCAATAGATTCTAAATAAAGGCATTGAAGCAACACATAGGAAGATTTAAGTTTCCGCAATTGCTTTCAACTTTCAACTTGTATATCTCATGTATAATGGTCAACACAAAGTAATATAACAAGTGCAATACGCAAGCATAGAAAGAAGTAGGTAAACTGACTCAACATAAAGTAAAAGAAAGACCCTTCACAGAGGGAAGCAGGTATTAAATCATGTGCTAGAGTTTTTTAAGTTTTTGAAATAATATAGAGAGCATAAAGAAAGTTTTTGAGAGGTGTTTGTTGTTGTCAACGAATGGCAGTGGGCACTCTATCTCCCTTGTCACTCAGACTTTCAAGAGCGGCTCCCATGAAGGACGTTATTTCTACCCAAGGGTAGATCCTCCCTCTTCTCTTTTGTGTACACATGCATATTTATAAATTGGTATGACACTCCTCCCAACCTTTGCTTACACAAGCCATAGCTAACCGAATCCTCGGGTGCCTTCCAACAATCGCATACCATGGAGGAGTACCTATTTGATATTGTTTAACACTTTGAAATTTGCTTCTGATAAATCATGGCAAAACATGTGAAGAGAATTAAGCAGTTATAGTTGTAATTAATTGGGACTGGGCACCCCATTTGCCAGCTCTTTTTGCAAAGTTATTGGATAAGCGGATGTATATGCCACTAGTCCATTGGTGAAAGTCTGTTATGAGTAAATGACAAGGTTGATAGAGACAACTCCACATAACTTCCTCATGAGCTATAAAACATTGACACAAATAAGAGATAATAGTTTTTGAATAGTTTAAAGGTAGCACATGAAGTATTTACTTGGAATGGCAGGAAATACCACATAATAGGTAGTTATGGTGGACACAAATGGCATGGGTTTTGGCTCAATGTTTGGATGCACGAGAAGCATTCTCTCTCAGTATAGAGTTTAGGCTAGCAAGGTTGTTTGAAGCAAACACAGGATATCAACTGGTACAGCAATACTTACATGAAAACATATTGCAAGCATTATAAGACTCTACACTGTCTTCCATGTTACTCAAACACTTTTACCAGCAAATATCTAGACCTTAGAGATAGCAAACATGCAAACCAAATTTCAACAAGCTCTACGATAGTTCTCCACTAATAGGTTTTAACTACATGATGCAAGAGCTTAAACATGATCTACTTGAGAGCTCAAAACAATTGTAAAGCATCAAATTATCCAAGACAATGATCTACAAGAATGAATATGTCTTTTCAATATACCATGTATCACATGTAGCATTTTCTGTTTCCAGCCAAACACCAATCAACTTATTTCAACATAAAACTCTCCAAATAATACAACAATAAAACAAGAGAGTACTCATCTACAAGAACTAACAGCTCTGAACAAGAGATGCATGAAAAACAAGAGCTAAAAGCATTGCAGTAGCTAGTTAAGAATACTCAACAAATATAACTGAAGAATATGAGTATTCATATGAAAAAGCGGAGCGTGTCTCTCTCCCACACAAGAATGCTAGGATCCAATTTATTCAGAAAAATAAAACAACAAAGCAAAAATAAAATCACACAGACGCTCCAAGTAAAGCACATAAGATGTGAAAGAATTAAAATATAGTTTCACTAGGGATGACCTGATAAGTTGTTGATGAAGAAGAGGATGTGTTGGGCATCCCCAAGCTTAGACGCTTGACTCTTCTTGAAATATGCTTGGGTGACCCACAGGGGCATCCCCAAGCTTAGGCTTTTCACTCTTCTGGATCATATTATATCATCCTCCTCTCTTGATCCTTGAAAACTTTCTTCACACCAAACTCAAAGTAATTCTCATTAGAGGGTTAGTGCATAATCAAAAATTCACATGTTCAGAAAGGACACAATCATCTCCAATACTTCTGTAGATTAGCTACAGCCACTGATGTTTTGTGGAGCAAATAAATCCACTCAAACACAGTAAAAGAGGGAATGCAAAATAAAAGGCAGAATCAGTCAAAAACAGAACAGTCCATAAAGACGATTTTTTTGAGGCACTTAAGTTGCTCATATCAGAAAACTTAAAACTAATAAAAGTTGCGTACATATCTGAGGATCACGCGTGAATTGTTTCAGAATTTTTCGATTTTTCTGGAGTGCGTACAGCTCAAAACGGTGGGCAGCAAAAATCTATCTCTTTCTTGAGTGGGAATTGGTACATAATGTTTCCTTCCATCCTATCAATAATGGCACCAACAGTTCTAAGAAAAGGTCTTCCCAAAACAATAGGACAAGAAGTATTGCATTCAATGTCCAAAATAATGAAATCAACGCGGACAAGGTTATTGTTAACCATAATGAGAACATCATCAACTCTCCCCAAAGGTTTCTTCATAGCATTATCAACAAGATAAACATCCAAATAACAGTGTTCCAAAGGTGGCAAATCAAGCATATCATAGAGTTTCTTAGGCATAACAGAAATGCTAGCACCAAGATCACATAAAGCATTACAATCAAAATCATTCACCTTCATCTTAATGATGGGCTCCCAACCATCTTCTAACTTCCTAGGGATAGAAGCTTCATGTTTTTATTTCTCTTCCCTAGCTTGTATGAGAGCATTTGTAATATGTTTTGTAAAAGCCATATTTATAGCACTAGCATTAGGACTTCTAGCTAGCTTTTTCAAGAACATAATTACTTCAGAAATATTAAAATCATCAAAATCAAAATCATTATGATCAATTGTAATGGAACCATTGTCTCCCATATTTTGAAAAATTTCAGCACTTTTATCAGGAACAGTTTCAGTGGTTTTAATCAATTTTAAACGTTTTGCAGAGGTAGTAGAAACATTGCCAACACCAATTATGTTACCATTGATAGTGGGAGGTTTACTAGCATGTGAAACATCAGCATTACTAGTGGTGGTAATAGTACAAACTCTAGCTATACTATTCTCTTTATCAATTTTATCCTCTCTTTCTCACCTAGCATGCAACTCAGCCAACATCCTAATATTGTTGTCAATTTTAACTTGGATAGCATTGGCAGTAGCAAAAGTATTGTTATCTAGAGTTTCAGGTTTGGCTGCCATTTTATGAATTAAAGAAGCTTGTGCTTTAGACATGCATGAAATACAGGTTTCAGCAGTGCAAATCTTAGTTTGTAACCCAGAAATTTCCCTATTCAAAATTTCAAGTTGATGTCCTATGTTTTTCAACATAACAGATTGTTCATTCATGGTTTTAGTAAACAATTGATTTTGCTCATATTGTGATTGCATAAAGTTCTTAGTAGCCCTTTCAATTTCTAGCATCCTTTCCTCACTAGGCAATCCAGATCTACCATAAGAATTAACATAACCATTGCCACTATTAGAAGGATAAGGTTTATAATTGTTACTACCAAAATTATTCCTATAAGCATTGTTGTTGAAATTTTTGTTTTTAATGAAGTTCACATCAACATGCTCTTCTTGAGCAACCAATGAAGCTAAAGGAACATTATTTGGATCAACATGAGATTTACCATTCACAAGCATAGACATAATAACATCAATATTATCACTCAAGGAAGAGGTTTCTTCAATAGAATTTACCTTCTTACCTTGGGGAGTCCTTTCGGTGTGCCACTCAGAATAATTAATCATCATATCATCAAGAAGCTTTGTTGTAGCACCCAAAGTGATGGACATGAAGGTACCTCCAGCAGCTGAATCCAGAAGGTTTCTTGAAGAAAAGTTCAGTCCTGCATAGAAGGTTTGGATGATCATCCAAGCAGTCAGTCCATGGGTGGGACAATTCTTTACCAATGATTTCATCCTTCCCCATGCTTGGGTGATGACATGAAAGACACACGTTCGTTGGGAACCCAAGAGGAAGGTATGATGAGGGCAGCAGCAAGTTTTCCCTCAGTAAGAAATCAAGGTTTAATTGGACCAGTAGGAGATCAGAGTCACTTCTGAAGGTTGTTGGTGAAGGAGTGTAGTGCGGCGCAACACCAGGGATTCCAGTGCCAACATGGAACCTGCACAACACAATCAAACTACTTTGCCCCAACTTAACAGTGAGGTTGTCAATCTCACCGGCTTGCTGAAAAAAAGGATTAGGCGTATAATGTGGAAAATGATGTTTGCTTGCAGAGAATGTAAAAGAACAATGATTGCAGTAGGTTGTATTTCAGATGTAAAAGGATGGACCGGGGTCCACAGTTCACTAGTGGTGTCTCTCTAAATAAATAACTAACATGCTGGGTAAACAAATTACAGCTGGGCAATTGACAATATTGATAAGTGCATAACATGCATGTGCAAGTTGTAGTGTCTACTATGAGATTCATTTAGGCATTACGACAAAGTACACATACCGCTATCTAGCATGCATCTGTGCCTAAATAGTCCACCTTCAGGTTAACATCCGTACCCCTTCCGGTATTAAGTTGCAAGCAACAGACAATTGCATTAAGTAAAGTGCATAATGTAAACAACACATTCATCCTTAGACAAAGCATCATTAGGTTACCCCTAGTGGCAACAGCACATCCACAACCTTAGGGGTTGCTGTCACTCCCCCAGATTCAATGGAGACTGAACCCACTATCTAGCATAAATACTCCCTCTTGAAGTCACAAGCATTCACTTGGCCAGAGTTTCAACAGGTAACGGAGAGCATGCAAGATCATAAAAGAGCTTCAGAACCCTCCCGAGTTAGGGTTGATGGCGGCGGCGGCTCTGGAACTTTTCGTGGAATATGACTCGGGTATTTAGGATTTTCCCGAATAGATGAATATATAGGCGAAGGGGCGGCGTCGGTGGAGGCCCGTGGCGTCCTTACCACGTGGCGGCGCGGGAGGAGGTGGGACCGCGCCACCACATGGTGAGGGCGGCTCACAACCCCTCTTCGTCTCCCCTTCGGACTCCGTGAATGTGTCAGAAGAATAGGGACTTTGGCTTTTGTTTTGTCCAATTCCGAGAAAATTTCTAGAACAACTTTTCTGAAACCAAAAACAGCAGAAAACAGGAACTGGCACTGTGGCATCTTGTTAATAGGTTAGTCCCAGAAAATGCATAAAAATGATATGAAGTGTATAAAACATGTAGCAATTGGCATAATATAAGCATGGAACATCAGAAATTATAGATACGTTGGAGACGTATCAAGCATCCCAAGCTTAGTTCTACTCGTCCTCGAGTAGGTAAAACGATAACAACAAAATAATTTCTGAGGAGACATGCTTCACACAATCTTGATCAAATAATATTGCAAGGCTCATGTCATGAATGAAGTGACTCAAAGCAATGGTCTATAGTTTGCTAACAAATAGATAAAGAGTAAACAACTGAATCATATAAGCAAAAACTTTTCATGAATAGTACTTTCAAGACAAGCATCAAAAAGCTTTGCATAAGAGTTAACTCATAAAGCAATAGATTCTAAGTAAAAGGCATTGAAGCAACACAAAGGAGATTTAAGTTTCAGCAATTGCTTTCAACTTTCAACATATATCTCATGGATTTGTCAACACAAAGTAATATAACAAGTGCAATAAGTAAGCATATAAGAATTGATGCACACAAAGTTGACACAAGTGTTTGCTTCTGAGATAGAAAGGAGTAGGTAAACTGACTCAACATAAAGTAAAAGAAAGGCCCTTCGCAGAGGGAAGCAGGGATTAAATCATGTGCTAGAGCTTTTTAAGTTTTTGAAATCATATAGAGAGCATAAAGTAAGTTTTGAGAGGTGTTTGTTGTTGTCAACGAATGGCAGTGGGCACTCTATCCCCCTTGTCACCCAGACTTTCAAGAGCGGCTCCCATGAAGGACGTTATTTCTACCCAAGGGTAGATCATCCCTCTTCTCTTTTGTTTACACATGCATATTTATAAATTGGTATGACACTCCTCCCAACCTTTGCTTACACAAGCCATGGCTAACCGAATCCTCGGGTGCCTTCCAACAATCACATACCATGGAGGAGTGCCTATTTGATAAAGTTTAACATTTGGAAATTTGCTTTTGATAAATCATTGGCAAACATGTGAAGAGAATTAACAGTTGTAGTTGTAATTAATTGGGACTGGGCACCCCATTTGCCAGCTCTTTTTGCAAGTTATTGGATAAGCGGATGTATATGCCACTAGTCCATTGGTGAAAGTCTGTCATGAGTAAATGACAAGGTGATAGAGTAAACGCCACATACTTCCTCATGAGCTATAAAACATTGACACAAATAAGGAGTAATAAAGTTTTGAATAGTTTAAAGGTAGCACATGAAGTATTTACTTGGAATGGCAGGAAATACCACATAATAGGTAGTTATGGTGGACACAAATGGCATGGGTTTTGGCTCAAGGTTTGGATGCACGAGAAGCATTCCCTCTCAGTACAGAGTTTAGGCTAGCAAGGTTGTTTGAAGCAAACAAGGATATCAACCGGTACAGCAAGACTCATAAAAACATATTGCAAGCATTATAAGACTCTACACTGTCTTCCTTGTTGCTCAAACATTTTACCAGAAAATATCTAGACCTTAGAGATACAAACATGCAAACCAAATCTCAACAAGCTCTACGGTAGTTCTCCACTAATAGGCTTTAACTACATGATGCAAGAGCTTAAACATGATCTACTTGAGAGCTCAAAACAATTGCAAAGCATCAAATTATCCAAGACAATGATCTACAAGAATGAGTATGTCTTTTCAATATACCATCTACCACATGTAGCATTTTCTTTTCCAACCAAACACCAATCAACTTATTTCAACACAAAACTCTCCAAATATACAACAATGAAACAAGAGAGTACTTTCTACAAGAACTAACAGCTCTGAACAAGAGATGCATGAAAAACAGGAGCTAAAAGCATTGCAGTAGCTAGTTAAGAATACTCAACAAATATAAGTGAAGAATATGAGTATTCACATGAAAAAGCGGAGCGTGTCTCTCTCCCACACAAGAATGCTAGGATCCAATTATTCAAAAATAAAATAACAAAGCAAAAATAAAAGCACACAGACGCTCCAAGTAAAGCACATAAGATGTGAAAGAATTAAAATATAGTTTCACTAGAGATGACCTGATAAGTTGTTGATGAAGAAGGGGATGCCTTGGGCATCCCCAAGCTTAGACGCTTGAGTCTTCTTGAAATATGCTTGGATGCACCACGGGGGCATCCCCAAGCTTAGGCTTTTCACTCTTCTTGATCATATCATATCATCTTCTCTCTTGATCCTTGAAAACTTCCTTCACACCAAACTAGAAGTAATTCTCATTAGAGGGTTAGTGCATAATCAAAAATTCACATGTTCTGTGATGACACAATCATCTCCAACACTTCTGGACATTAGCTACAGCCACTGATATTTTGTGGAGCAAAGAAATCCACTCAAACACAGTAAAAAGAGAATGCAAATCAAAAGGCAGAATCTGTCAAAAACAGAACAGTCTGGAAAGACGAATTTTTTCGAGGCACTTAAGTTGCTCAGATGCAAAAAGTCCAAACTAATGAAAGTTGCGTACATATATGAGGATCACGCCTGAATTTTTTCAGAATTTTTGGATTTTTCTGGAGTGCATACAGCTCAAAACGGTGGACAGCAAAAATCTGTCTCTGCGCAGAAATCCAAATCTAGCATCAACTTTCTATTAGAGGCTTTACTTGGCACAACAATGCAATAAAATAAAGATACAAAGGAGTTGTTACAGAAGTAAAAGCTCCTTGACTCAAAGAAAAAAGTTACAGAAAAAAATATGGGTTGTCTCCCATAAGCGCTTTTCTTTAACGCCTTTCAGCTAGGCGCAGAAAGTGAAAATCAAGTGTTTCCAAGTGAAGAAGCATCCAAATCATAACTTGTTCTAATAATAGAATCAAAAGGCAACTTCATTCTCTTTCTAGGGAAGTGTTCCATACCTTTCTTGAGTGGGAATTGGTACCTAATATTCCTTCTTTCATATCAATAATGGCACCAACAGTTCTAAGAAAAGGTCTTCCCAAAACAATAGGACAAGATGCATTGCATTCGATGTCCATAACAACAAAATCAACGGGGACAAGGTTATTGTTAACCATAATAAGAACATCATCAACTCTCCCCAAAGGTTTCTTCATAGCATTATCAGCAAGATAAACATCCAAATAACAATGTTCCAAAGGTGGCAAATCAAGCATATCATAAAGTTTCTTAGGCATAACAGAAATGCTAGCACCAAGATCACATAAAGCATTGCAATCAAAATCATTCACCTTCATCTTAATGATGGGCTCCCAACCATCTTCTAACTTCCTAGGGATAGAAGCTTCATGTTTTAATTTCTCTTCCCTAGCTTGTATGAGAGCATTTGTAATATGTTTTGTGAAAGCCATATTAATAGCACTAGCATTAGGACTTCTAGCTAGCTTTTGCAAAACATAATTACTTCAGAAATATTGCAATCATCAAAATCAAAATCATTATGGTCAATGGCAAAGGAACCATTGTCTCCCATATTTCGAAAAATTTCAGCACTCTTATCAGGAACAGTTTCAGTGGTTTTGGCAATTTTAAACGTTTTGCAGAGGTAGTAGAAACATTGCCAACACCAATTATGTTACCATTGATAGTAGGAGGCTTACTAGCATGTGAAACATTAGCATTACTAGTGGTGGTAATAGTACAAACTCTAGCTATACTATTCTCTTTTCAATTTTATCCTCTCTTTCCCACCTAGCATGCAATTCAGCCAACATCCTAATATTGTTGTCAATTTTAACTTGGATAGCATTGGCAGTAGCAAAAGTATCACTATCAAGAGTTTCAGGTTTGGTTGCCATTTTGTTAATCAAAGAAGATTGTGCTTCAGACATGGAAGAAATACGGTTTTCAGCAGTGGAAATCTTAGTTTGCAACCAGAAATCTCCTATTCAAATTTTCGAGCTGGTGTCCTATATTTTTCAACATAGCAGATTGTTCATTCATAGCTTTAGTAAATAATTTTTTTCATATTGTGATTGCATAAAGCTCTTAGTAGCCCTCTCAATTTCTAACATCCTTTCCTCACTAGGCAATCCAGATCTACCATGAGAATTAAAATAACCATTGCCACTACTAGGATAAGGCTTATAATTGTTGCTACCAAAATTATTCCTATAAGCATTGTTGTTGAAGTTGTTGTTTTTAATGAAGTTCACATCAACATGCTCTTCTTGAGCAACCAATGAAGCTAAAGGAACATTATTTGGATCAACATGAGATTTACCATTCACAAGCATAGACATAATAACATCAATCTTATCACTCAAAGAAGAGGTTTCTTCAACAGAATTTACCTTGTTACCTTGAGGAGTCCTTTCAGTGTGCCACTCAGAATAGTTAATCATCATATCATCAAGAAGCTTTGTTGCAGCATCCAAAGTGATGGACATGAAGGTCCCTCCAGAGGCCGAATCCAACAAGTTCCTTGAATAAAAATTTAGTCCTGCATAAAAGGTTTGGATGATCATCCAAACAATCAGTCCATGGGTGGGACAATTCTTTGCCAAAGATTTCATCCTTTCCCATGCTTGGGAAACATGTTCATTATCAAATTGCTTGAAGTTCATAATGCTACTTCTCAAGGATATAATCTTAGCAGGAGGATAATATTTTCCAATGAAAGCATCTTTATATTTAGTCCATTAATCAATACTATTTCTAGGCAAAGATAGCAACCATTCTTTAGCTCTTCCTCTCAAAGAGAAAGGAAATAATTTCAGTTTTATAATATCCCCATCTATATCCTTATACTTTTGCATCTCACAAAGTTCAACAAAATTGGAAGTGAGAGACTCCCCTAACAGAAGGCTTGATCTCCCCGGCAACGGCGCCAGAAAACTAGCTTGATGACGTGAAAGACACACGTTCGTTGGGAAGCCCAAGAGGAAGGTATGATGAGTGCAGCAGCAAGTTTTCCCTCAGTAAGAAACCAAGGTTTAATCGGACCAGTAGGAGATCAAAGTCACTTCTGAAGGTTGTTGGTGAACGAGTGTAGTGCGGCGCAACACCAGAGATTCCGGTGCCAACGTGGAACCTACACAACACAATCAAACTACTTTGCCCGAACTTAACAGTGAGGTTGTCAATCTCATCGGCTTGCTGAAAACAAAGGATTAGGCGTATAATGTGGAAAATGATGTTTGCTTGCAGAGAATGTAAAAGAACAATGATTGCAGTAGGTTGTATTTCAGATGTAAAAGGATGGACCGGGGTCCACAGTTCACTAGTGGTGTCTCTGCATAATAAATAACTAACATGCTGGGTAAACAAATTACAGCTGGGCAATTGACAATATTGATAAGTGCATAACATGCATGTGCAAGTTGTAGTGTCTACTATGAGATTCATTTGGGCATTACGACAAAGTACACAGACTGCTATCCAGCATGCATCTGTGCCTAAATAGTCCACCTTCAGGTTAACATCTGTACCCCTTCCGGTATTAAGTTGCAAGCAACAGACAATTGCATTAAGTAAAGTGCATAATATAAACAACACATTCATCCTTAGACAAAGCATCATTAGGTTACCCTAGTGGCAACAGCACATCCACAACCTTAGGGGTTGCTGTCACTCCCCCAGATTCAATGGAGACTGAACCCACTATCTAGCATAAATACTCCCTCTTGGAGTCACAAACTGATGGGGGATGCCCAACCGGGTAGGCCCAAGACCATGAGTCGGACCACAAGGCCGGGTGGCCCAGAACCCACCCGGAGGCCATCTTCCCAGGATGTCGGGTCCCCAAAGCACCCGATGGGCCGGCTCGAAGAAGGCGGCAAGCCGATATCTCCGAATCAGAGAAGGATCTGCGTATTCCGTAGAGTGCGCTTCACGAAGCCGCACTTGTAGCGAGTTACCTAGCGCTGCCTAGGTCACCCGTCGCTCCCTGTAAACCCTAGCCGACTCCCTATATAAAGTCGGCTAGGCGCAACCCTAGAGACAGATTCATCTCATTCCACAGCCGCCAGAGCACCCGCAAGCTCTAGCGCGCACGCCATTGTACACCCCAACACATTTCAATACAGATAGCAGGAAGTAGGTCTTTACCTCGCAGAGAGGGGCCAAACCTGGGTAAACACTGCGTGCTACCTCTCTGTGACCCTAAGTCGCCTGGCTCACACCTGACTTAAGCCACCCCCCATGACATCTGTCGTGACGATACCACGACAGTTGGCGCCCACCGTGGGGCCAGCGATCGCTGGAATCGACCTCACGGAGAGTCCGAAGCCTGGTACCGGCGTTTTCTTTGACCCGGCTGCCATGCCAGGTCGCGGCCACATCGTCTACGGCAGCTACTTCGAGCACGAGGGAGTCGGCTACGTCGCCGACCCACACACCTGGGGCGCACCTGCTCGCGCCCCGATCCCCTACATGACGACCATCCCGTTTGGGACGGCCGTCACGGCCTTCGTCGGATTCTGCGGCGCCACCGAGGAAGGCGTCACCTTCGACTGCATCGACAACACGCCCATCCCATGGCCCGAAACAGCCGATGAAGCCACCATCAACGACACCCTCGACCAGCTTCAGGCGCGTCAGGCGGAGACCGTCCTGATCGACAACGACAATGACGACGCCGGGTCGATCCTGCCCGCCCTCGACTACGAGTCGGAGGGCTCGACCGACCTGGCCTCGGACGACTCCGCGACTCCGACCACCATCTGCATGGCTGGGGAGGCGGCAAACACCGCCACCAGTGAATCTGACGCGCAGAGACAGGTGAAAGAGCATGGTGCCCCCATGTGTGGTTTTGGTAATTAATGACAATCCTTATGTACTAATGTTTGTTGTAAGCTTATTGCAAGTATGTCTTGAAGAATAGAATACCGAGGATATTCATGCTCATCTTCAAGACATCATCATTGATCAAGAAAGAAGAAACGATACAAAGTTGATCAAGGCTAAGTGGAAATGATTGGTTCAAGTGATCAACACACAAAGCTACATGTTGTACCATGTGGGATCTTGTGATCCAATGGCATGGTAAGAAATCGTTTATATAGCTTTGTGAACTAACCCATATACATGTGTGTGTGGAGTATCTATGTGGGGTTAGGTATCTTCCTATGGGCATGCATCAAAGGAAGATTCCATATAGCCCATGGCGGATGATGTCAAGCGGTGGTCGTCATCAAGATAATGGTCAAGTGAAGATGTTCCTAAAAGCGGCTCTCCCATATTGTGTATGGGGGAGCAATTCACAAGTCTTCATCAAGCGGAGCACAACCAAGAAAGGTGATCTAACTTGAGGTGACCAAGATCGTCATCATCTAGCTCAAGTGGATTGCGCAAGGCAAAGGTATGACCTTGATAGGGTTTCTATTTTACCGGTCTCATGGTGTTAGTGAGAGACCGGATTATAGGATAGATGCCAAACTTTCAAGAGGAGCTCTCGAATGAGTAACTTGATCGTATCAATCGGAGAGAGCTCATACCTTTGCATACTTGGCATCATCTTTCTTGGTTCTTATTTGTCTTTCCTCCATGTGTGGTTTTAGAGCTTGTCATGATCTTCAAGACAAGCTCAAGTTTATAAAAAACGGATTTCGTATGGAAAACTTATTGCGTTTTTGATATTGAAGGTTTTACCGTTTGGACTTTTATAAAGAGGTTTAACCTTTCCACATTTGGTTTTATTATTCATTGTTGGACTATGATGTTTCTCTGTATAATCTTGAAGAGCTCGTTGTTGTGATTCCAACGAGCTAAAGATCATCAAAAACGGAGTCCGGATGCAAAAGATATTGTCGTTTTGGTGTTTGGTTTTCTTGCAGTTTTCCAGGGGCGGTAGTACCCCCCGGTACCACCCGAGGTACCGCCGGAGCATACAGAAGCCTGTTTTCAGCGGTACCAAAAGCGGTAGTACCGCCAGGGCGGTAGTACCACTTCCCGGGGCGGTAGTACCGCTACATGGAGCCTGTTTTCAGCCTGTTTTCTTGTCCTAACTTCCTAGGGGGGAGGTAGTACCGCTAGGTTTGGCGGTAGTACCGCTGCGGCGCGAATCTGCACCCAACGGTTGGATATTTGGTTGACCTATTTAAGGGGCCATCTTCCCCAATGGTTCCCCAACCTTTCTTGCAAGTTTTGACCACCATTGTTGACCTCCACAAGCTTGCTATCTCTCAATCCCTCCAATGATTCTTTGTAACACCCAAAATTTGGGACCTAATTTTAGCGGTGTTTTCTGACACCTGAAAAACTTTTTCTATTTCTCCTAAATGTTTCTTCAAATCTTTTGGGGATGATTTGACTTTGGAATTGCTCTCTCAAAATTCCTGGTGATCCATGGACCTCTCCAATGCCCGTGGTAATTTTGTGCTTAGGTTTTCTCTCGAAAACCCTAGACCTAATTATCGAACCTTTTAAACCTTTTCCTCCACCTACAAAAGGGAAACCTATTTCCATAGCCGAATAAATTCCACTAAAAATACCAGAGTACTCCCACATCCATATAAAGACATTCCAGGCAAAAATATTGCATACTCCAATGCAATATTTCCAAGTTAGACATTATTCTCCAAAATGCCATTTCTGATCCAGAAACTATCTAGGCACCTTACACTCATCCAGAAATTATGCCATTTTGGGAAGGTGCATGATTTCACCTCCTGAACATTTCACTCCATTACCCCAACCTCATTTGAGCAATATTTGAGGTACTTCCTATGTAATGCCCTTTTCATGCCTTTTTGCAATTTCCAAAGGAACCCCTATTTGTATGTCTCCAAAAATTCTAAAACAATTAGGGGATGATCCCTAGGCAGTATGTAACCCAGTTATGCAAAAATATTTGGTACCTTGCTAGGAAAATGTTGGACTTTTTACCTGAGCAAGTTTCTGCCCTAAAACCCATTTGTTTTCAAAAACAAGCCAAATGATTTTTGTAGTGGGAAGTAAGCACCTAGATGCAAGCACTAGGAAATCCTCCACCTCTGGACCAAGACTTGATCAAACCAAAAATGGTTTGCCCCTCCAAACATCAGTTTTCAAAATGGACCAGTACTGTATTTAAAAAATTCTAGTCGCACCAACTTGAGATTTGGCAACAACTTTGGTCAGCAAAGTTGCTGGGGATTGAATTTGGCACGAGATGACACGGTTAGTTTTTCTTCTAGAGCCCAGGGATGAGAGAACCATCGCGATGCCGATGTTGGCATGCCCTCTGGCATGATCACCACAGGCATAGCCGTGCACAAACAGCGCCGCCGCACTGCTCCTCCGACCCCCTGCTGTTCCCGCGTCCCAGCCCAACCCGGCCGCAACCCAGCCCTCTCCTGCTCCCCTGGCTCGGACCAGCGCCGCTCTTATCCCCTCCCTGTGGAGGGAAACGTCACGGGTGACCTCGGTGGCCATTAATGGCAGCACCGGCCACCACCTACTTCTCCTCCTTCCCCTCTATATTAAGCCATCCCAGCAGCCCCCGAACGAACCCGAGCCACTCCTCCTCATTCTCTCCCCCCTGCCCTTCTCGTTCAGTGCAGGAACGTGAGGGGAAGACCTCCAAAATCCTCCACCATGGCCACCATGGCCGGAGCTCGAAAAAGCTTGGGGAAGGCCACCCCCGCCCTCCATTCCACCTCCCTTGGCCGCGGTCCACCTCCCCGGGCCGATCCCCGCCGCCGGCCGGCCTCCCGGCGCGCTCCCCGGCCGTCCCCGGCCGATCCGAGCTGCTCCAGTACGGGTTCTGGAGGTGGGAGACCATGGATGGATCCATCCCCTGTTCGTTTCTTTTTTTTCCTGGTTCCAACCGTTTTTCCAGCCCAGTCCAGCACACAGCGCACAGGAGCAGGCCGGCCTGCCAGCGGCCCAGCCAGGCTAAGCGCAGTGCACAACACAGCAGCGGCCCATTTGCGGCCCAAACTGTTTTTTTTCGCGCATAACTTTTTTCTTTTCCCTGCTGGACCGATTTTCAAACGGCCACAACTTTTGAACCGTAAGTCCGTTTTCGGTGATTCAAATTTCTAAATCTTCGTCTCGACGAGCTCTTTCCGGTGGTACTGATTTCATCTCATTCCAAAATGCTTCTATGAGGTGCCCTTTCGTACGGGCATTCCGGAGTCCGTGGAACGGGGCTATCGCTGCCCTACGCCGCGGAACCAACCCGACCTCTCCAAGCCCAATGGATCCCCGTCTTTGCAGGCAAGCTAACCCCTTGCTATGAGTCATCCTTCAATGCTTGTTTGTTTGATTGCTTAATACCATGCCGGGTGTTATGTATGTCTTCTGTTATATTGTTATGTATGTCTGCTATTATCATTGCATGTCTGTATGTTGTCCATATTTTATATGAGCCTTGTATTGTTGTATGTTTATCATGTTGCATTTTAAGTTATTGCATTACCATATAACTGCTTATCTGTGCATCACTCACATTCCCGAGACAATGTCCGGTGGTACCGCCTCTGTCAAAGGAATGGGGGAAAATATTACAACTGTGCGTCTCGCGCTTGCGGGGCTTTGTTTGCTTTTTTCCTCTTCGCCGAGGTGAGGAGCGGACGAATGTCGTCTTATGATCCTCGGAGTTGGGGGCATTCGCCAAAAGAGTTATTTGCCTTGTTCCTCCATCAAATATGGTTGGCATAGACCACCCGGACTGCGACGCTTGGGAGCTGACTTTCCATTTGGTTCTTTTTGCCGAGATTGCTGACACCACGTCGAGATAACCCTCGAGTGGAATGGATGCTCTCTCATTCTTATGAGTGCTTTTCGGTTCATTCTTTACGGTGACACCGGCCGGGTCTCCTGCCACCGTCAATCGTTTGAAACATTATGCTATTATTCTGTGAACACTAACCCCCGAGTGACACCGGCCGGGTCTCCCGCCACAGTCACCCGGGTATTATTATTATTATTGTTATGTTGATATCTATACGTGCAAGCATTATGTTTCTAATGCCTTGTTGTTGTTGATATATGATATTGATGTCGTGATTATTATGTTGGACTAATCCTCTGTTTTGGAACTTGTTGTGATGAAACTTGATTAAATGAAACACCCCTCCAAACAGCGATAAGGTCCGTTCATAGTGCCACTAATCTAAACCCTTAAATGCGATACCACCGTTGTCCCATGGAAACCGTGACCTAGTAGGTTGTTGAGCCCCTTTTGTGCCATCCATTGGGCGCAGTCGTTCGGTTGCGCTGTCCGAGGGGAGTGGTCGACAGGCATGGGTTCGACTGTGATAGGGAGTCCGGAGCTAGGCATACCCGGTCGCGCCGGGGGATGTGCCGGATTTACTTGCCCATTGTGCCACACGCATAGGGTGGTGCAGGAGAGTGTCTTAGCAAGTGGACCTTCATGTGAGTGTGTTTTGCTTAGTACGACTTTGGGCGTGATGAACCTGAAGTGTCGGCTGAGTGGGGTGCATTCTGATATGTGGTAGAGCAAACTCTCGAGAGCATCAACCTAGCCAGCTAGCCCCGTTCCTAGGATATGGAACAACAGTTCAGTGTCGGTCACACTGTGTGTCCTCGTCGTGTCAGGAGGTTAAACTTAAGATTTGTTTGAAATAATTAATGAACAACCGGATTACACTAAATGAACAAATAAGATGATGCAGGGAATATTGTCCTGAGATGTTGATGGTAACCTGTGATAGGGATGGCGGTGTGATGCGTTGGGAAGCCTATAGTTAGGCCAGAGCCCACATCAACCGTGCGTGCCCAGAGTGAAATGATGAGGCCAGAGGCCCTAGCAGTGATCACAGATGCCGTGTGTGTTATTTGGTACCAACTGGTATACTCGATTAGACTCGTCACAGGTAATTTCTTTGTATGATTACCAGTATACGATCCAACCCCACCTGGCTTGGACTCTATACTGGTGATACCCAATTGTTCGCTTATGCCATGTTTTGCTTGTGATGCCATGCTACCTTTATGCCATTATACTGGAGTATATACTTGCCATGTTGTAGGAGTTTATTTTCCGGTGTGTATCTTGTTGCATGATTGTTGGATTGTTTGTAGTGAGTGGCGATTCTTGCTGAGTGCATAATAATGTACTCACGGGCCTTGTGATTGTGGCCAGGTTTTGTCGAGGATTCATCTTCCACCTTAGTAAGGATTTGAAGCAACAACGTGCTAGGATCAGTAGCCCAGCCAGAACCTGTGGAGTGGAGCCACTCCAAGCCGTAGCCTCTCATATGTCTTCCGCTGCCAGTTAAAACTCTGTATCATGCCATGCTGGGATTGATATTTTGTCATTCCTTGATGGCCTTGTAAACCATTTGTAGCACTGATGTGCCTGATTGTGTAATGATTTCCATTATGTTACACTGTTGTGACGTGCGGCCAGTTATCTTAGGATGGCGCACGGGATGACTGCCTCTCTGGCAAGATGTGCCAGGGAGGGGTGTCACATTCTTGCTTCTTCTTGAGGGAAAAAGAGAGAGGAGATCTAGATCTACACTTTCACCAATCAATCTCTCCTCTAAGTGAGGGGAGCATATTGGATCTAGATCTTGGGATTCATTTGTTGTTTTCCTTGTTCTTCCTCTCATCCTCCTCCATAGCATTAGGTGCTTTGGTGGTATTTGAGAGTGAAGAACTTTGAGCACTTTGTGTGTTCTTGCCATTGCATTAGGTGCATCGGTTTGAGTTCTCCACGGTGATACGTGGAGGTGAAGTTTGAGAAGCTTATTACTCTTTGTGGATATTGTTGCCTCTTGGGTTAGTTGTAACCCTATGAGGCCTTTGTGAGTTTCAGAGCTTTATCTTGTTGCTAAGCTCCGGGACATTGTTGGGAGGCTCCAACTCATTGTGGAGTTCCCTGACCTTTGTGTATTGGTTTGGTCAACGCCCTCAAGTCGACCTCATAGTGGAACGAGCCAATCCCTCGAGGGTGAAGCTCACGGAGAATAGAGTGAGCACATCCGTGCTATTGGAGCACCTAGGTGGCTCCACACTCCTCCAACGTAGACGTACTTCCATTGGGAAGGAACTACGGGAAACATCTCCTCGTGTCCACTTTGCGGTTACTTCTTTACCCAAACCATTTACTTATGCATTTACCTTTGTGATAGCCATCGTGCTTGAAGTTATCTATCTTGCTATCACTTAGTGATTATCTTGCTTAGCATAAGTTGTTGGTGCACATAGGTGAACCTAGCTTGTTAGGTTTTGTGCTTGATAAATTAAATGCTAGTTTTATTCCGCATTTATTCAAGCCTAAACCGTAATTATTTTTAAACGCCTATTCACCCCCCCTTCTAGGCGACATCCTCGATCTTTCAGCAGGCGCGTGAGAAGGCACAACGCGACCAGGCGCAGCGTGATCAAGCGCAGCGCGAGAAGGCGCAGCGTGACCAAGCACAGCGCGACCAGGCACAGCGCGACCAGGCGCAGCGCGAGAAGACCCGCCGCGAGCAGCTCCAGTGGGACAAGGAACGCGACGAGTCGCTCGCTGCGTTATGGGGACAGGCTGGTCATAATGGTGACCCGCTTGACATTCCCGTCACGCCCCTGAATGCCGTCAACCTGGCTCCTCAGCTCTAGGAGATCGGCCGAGACATGGCTCGACAGAAGGAGGAGCTCCGTAAAAAGGAGCAGGCCATTGACGCCCAGGCGACTGGCCTTTCTGCAGTCACCGAGCAGCACAGGAAGAGCAAGTCGCGACTCCAATCTGGAGCCGCAACACATGCCCTCAACAACGATTTCGCTCGCGAGAGCGAGATCCAAAGGCAGCGCGAGGAATGCGACAGGTCTCGGCCTGAAGCTTCACACCAAGCTCCCCAGCAACCCCGGCAGCGCATGCCGCCTCCGGCACCTCATCCGCCTCCTCGGGCGCTGGCTCCCACGCCGCCACCTGCGGCGAGGAATGACGAAGATGGCGACCTTGCAGTCTTCAGCACTCCCACGGACTGCATGACGGCTCCTGCCTCTTTGTTTAAGAGGTTGCACGTGAAGGAAAACCCTTTCTGGAGCAAGGGATGCCGACTGGTGGAGAAGGCCCTGGAGCTGCAGGAGAACATGTCCCATTCCGACGGCCGGTTGTACTCTAGGCAGCCGGCCAGCGAGAAGACAGCCTCCACTGCCCATCAAAGCCCCGTGAACGACTCGCCGGGGCAAGGCGCAGCACAGTAGCAACCACGAAGCCGCCGGGAAGAGCCGGCCGTGTCTAGCAACGCGGCGGGAGGCCACCCGCCTCGCCTAGCTCGCAACGACGCTCGGCACACCATCAACAACAACCACGCCCAGGCGCGCTCCAACCACTCCGCCCCGGATCTGCGCCTCCACCTCAATGACAAGCGCGCCGAGGCGGTCCCAGACCTCCGCCTCCACCTCAACGACAGGCGCGGCGAGGCGACTCTCCACGGCGATGATGACGTCGGGCCGCGGTGCTTCGGACCCGCAGTCCGTGGCGAGCGTTTCCCCAGCAGCTTCAAGGGGCCAAGAGAGGCGCCCAAGTACAACACCTCCATGAACCCGGAGACCTGTGTGCAGGACTACCTAGCAGCAATGAGCATACAGAGCGCGTCCTCGGTCTGCTGTGCTCGTTACTTCCCCCTCATGCTGGAGGGTACGGCACGCACCTGGCTGAACAACCTTCCCAGGAATAGCGTTAATTCCTGGGGCGAGTTGAAGAGGCTCTTCATCTCCAACTTTGAGGGGACGTGCAAGCGACCCGCAACCGTCGAAGACCTCAAGCGCTGCATCCAAAAGGAGGGCGAGTCCACTAGAAAGTGGTATCGCCGGGTCGCCAGCCTGATCAACACGGCTGAACACCTCAGCGTCGACACGGTGCATTCTCACCTCGAGGATAACACCACGTTCGAGTCGCTCAGGCAAAAGCTAAGGCGCTCCCACAAGGGAGGCATGACGATGGGGCAGCTGCTCTCCATCGTACCCAAGTACGCCGAGTCGGACACCACGAAGGACGACTCGGAGGAAGAAGAAGACGACAAGAAGGGAAACCGGAGCAAGGGCAAGCCCCAAGCCAGAAACTCTAGCGCCCACAAGCGCAAGGGTGATGGTGGCTCCGACCTCGTTGCTGTCACGTCCACAGGAGGACGCGGCTTCAAGAGCCAGCGCAACAACCAGCCGCGCAAGAAGCTCACAGCCGCGGAAATCCTCGCCATGCCGTGTAGGTATCATAGGCTACCCGGCAAACCTGCAGCCCACATGACCGATGAGTGCAGCTGGACGGCCGAGATTATCAAGGCCAAGAGCGTAACGAAGAAACGAGCTCCGGAGGAGGATGAGGAGCCACAGTCGGGCATGCCAACCACTGCCGGCTTCATGGGTCACACCTTCATCGGCCTCGACTCCAAGCGCGAGGAGAAGACCATCAGCCGCGCCGTCCACGCAACCTTGCCGGACGTGCCGCAATGGCTAAACTGGTCGGAGCAGCCAATCACCTGGAGCCGTCAAGACCACCCTCCCCGCGTCGACTACCCGGGCAAGTTTGCTTTGGTCGTCGCTCCGCAGGTCAAGGGCTACGTCCTGACCAAGACACTATGGATGGCGGGTCGAGCATCAACATCATGTACTATGAGACGTTCCAGCGCATGAAGTTGCGCGAGAAACAACTGATCCCCACCAACACCACCTTCCACGGCATCGTCCCGGGGAAGAAGGCCTACCCGCTAGGCAAGATCGCGCTCGACGTCGTTTTCGGCACGCCCAAGAACTACCGGCTCGAGAAGATTTGGTTCGAGGTCGTGAACTTTCGCAGTTCCTACCACGCAATCCTCGGTGACCCGCCTTCGCCAAATTCATGGCCAGGCCCTGCTATGCCGACCTGAAGATGAATATGCCGGGTAACAACAGCATCATCACCGTCAACGGCGACATAGACCGCGCTATCGAGTGCAAAAAGGGCAACGCGGTGTACGCCGAGTCCGTCATCGCCTCGGAACAGCTGGAGAAGCTCAAGCTTCAAGTCGACCCTAACGACATGACAATCGTCAAGAAGGCGACTCTGGACAGCCGCGACAAGTTCCAGTCGGCCCAGGAGACCAAGCGCATCCCGCTGGTCGAGGGCGACTCCTCCAAGACGGCTGTGATTGGCGCTCACATGGACGTCGCATAGGAAAGCGCGCTCTGCGACTTCCTTCGTGAGAATCAGGACATCTTCGCATGGAAACCTTCCGACATGCCGGGTGCGCCGATTGAGCTCGCAGAACACAAGCTCAATGTCGACCCAAACATGCGACCTGTGAAGCAATTCCTGCGCCGTTTTAACGGCGAGAGACACAAAGCTATCGGCGAAGAGATCGCCTGGCTCCTAGCTGCCGGGTTCATCGCCGAGGTCATGCACCCGAATTGGCTTGCCAACCCGGTGCTTGTCCTGAAGAAGAACGGGACGTGGCGGATGTGTATCGACTAGACCGGCCTCAACAAGGCCTGCCCCAAAGACCCGTTCGCACTACCCAGATCGACCAGTTGATCGACTCGACTGCCGGGTGCGAGGCGCTGTGCTTCCTGATGCCTACTCCGGGTACCATCAGATCAAGATGGCACCCGAAGATTAGGAGAAAACATCCTTCATCACTCCCTACGGAGCATTCTGCTACGTATCCATGCCTTTCGGCCTGAAGAACGCCGGGGCGACGTACCAGCGGTGCATTCAGAATTGTTTGCACGACCAGATCAGTCGCAACATCCACGCCTACATCGACGACATCATGATCAAGTCGCGACAAAGGTCCGACTTGATCGTCGACTTGACGGAAACCTTCACCAACCTCCGCAAGTACCAGATCAAGCTCAACCCGGAGAAATGCGTCTTCGGCGTACCCGCGGGGAAGCTTCTGGGCTTCATCGTCTCCGAGAGAGGCATTGAAGTAAACCCAGAGAAGATCAAGGCGATTGAGGCCCTACAACGGCCGGAGAAGTTAAGAGACGTGCAGCGGCTCACCGGGTGCGTCGCCGCCTTGAGCCACTTCATATTGCGACTTGGTGAAAAGGTGATGCCTTTGTACCGACTCCTAAAAAAGTCGGACATGTTCACCTGGAATGACGAGGCGGAGGCGGCCCTCACGATGCTGAAGAAGACACTGGCCGAGGCACCTATCATTGCCTCTCCACTGGAAAACGAGCCGATGATGTTGCACATCGCCGTGACCAATCGAGTCATCAGCACGGTGGTCGTCGTCGAGTGCAAGGAGGAGGGCCAGGACCAGCCGATCCAGCGGCCGGTCTACTACGTCAGTGAGTGCCTGACGGAGTCGAAGCAGCGGTACCCGCACTACCAAAAGCTTGTATACGGGGTATTTTTTGTCTCAAGAAAGCTTCGGCACTACTTCATGGGCCACCCGATGACGGTGGTCAGGTCCTCCCCACTAGCGGATATAATCCGCAACAGAGAAGCAACGGGGCGCGTTGCTAAATGGGCCACAGAGATCCAACCCTTCGGACTCCAGTACGCGGCGCGCACGGCGATCAAGTCGCAGGCGCTCTCAGACTTCCTTGTCGACTGAATGGAGACACAGCTGCCACCTCCAACCTACGAAGGAGGGCGCTGGGTACTATTCTTCGACGGGTCCAAGATGTATGAGGGCTCGGGGGCTAGGATAGTGCTCATCTCCCCCCAAGGCGACAAGATGCGGTACGTTCTGCAGATTCACTTCACCTGCACCAATAACGTCGCCGAGTACGAAGCCCTCCTGCACGGTCTGCGCGTGGCCAAGGAGATGGAGTTAGCCGCATCCTCTGCTACGGCGACTCCGACCTCGTCGTCCAGCAGACGATGGGTACCTGGGACTGCAACGACGCCAACATGGCGTCTTACCGCCGACTCGTCGATCAAGTCGGTGGCCACTTCGACGACATGGAGTTGAAGCACATCGACCGAAGGAAGAACGAAGCCGTTGATAAGCTATCGCGCTTTGGGTCCAAACGGGACCCGGTCCCACCAGACGTCTTCCTCAACCATCTTCACAGTCCCTCCATGAAGCCGATCGCCGAAGTCGACATCGCCAACCCGCCACAACCACAACTCGTCTTAACAATATCAGACGAGGTCGACTGGCGGATCCCATTCATCAAGTACCTGTCCACGAAGGTGCTGCCGACCGAGGAGGTCGAGGCACGGTAGATGATACGCCGAGCCTCCTCCTACGCCATTATCAACAACGAGCTCTACAAAAGAAGCGTGTCGGCCGTTTTCCTCCGATGCGTCGAGTCGGCGGAGGGCAAGAAGATTCTCCATGAGATACACTCCGGAGACTGCGGCCACCACGTCGGTGCCCGCAACCTAGTCGCCAAGGCGTTTCGACACGGCTTCTTCTGGCTATCCGCACACCAAGATGCTGTCGAGATCGTCAGGCGGTGCGTCGGCTGCCAGAAATACGCACGGCAGGACCACCTCCCGGCTGCGGCTCTCAAAACCATCCCCCTCACCTGGCCCTTCGCGGTCTGGGGGCCCGACATGGTGGGGCAGTTCAAAACTGCCTGTGGTGGCATGACCCACCTCCTGGTAGCAGTCGACAAGTTCACCAAACGGGTGGAGGTGAAGCCCATCAAGAAGCTCGATGCCAAGACGGCTACCAAGTTCCTCCAGAAGATCATCTTCCACTATGGCTACCCGCACATCATCATCACCGACAACGGCACGAACTTCGCCGAAGGAGAGATGAAGGCCTTCTGCCAGGAAAAATTCATCCGCCTCGACCTGGCCTCGGTGGCTCACCCGCAGTCCAACGGGCAAGCGGAAAGGATGAACCAGACGGTGCTAGCCGGCATCAAGCCACGCCTTGAAGTCCCCTTGAAATGGACGCCAGGGTGCTGGCTGGATGAGCTGCCATCGGAGCTGTGGGGCATCAGGACGACTCCGAATCGCTCCACGGGCTATATGCCCTTCTTCATGGTCTACGGCGCCGAAGCCGTCATGCCGACCGACCTGGAGCACGACTCGCCAAGAGTCGCCCTCTACGACGAGGAAGAAAACGAGGAGTCCCGCCTCGTCGGCGTTGACTTACTGGAGGAAGCTCGCGAACTAGCGCTATCCAGGACGGCGATTTACCAGCAAGGCCTGCGCCTCTACCACAGCCGCCTGGTCAAAAGTCGCTCCTTTCGCGAAGGCGACTTGGTTCTTCGACTCATCCAGAAGTCGAAAGGGATGCACAAGCTCTCGGCACCATGGGAAGGACCGTTCGTCGTCAGCAAGGCGATAGGGAATGGCTCCTACCACCTCGTCGACTTGCGTGAGCCTGAAAACAGCTTCAAGTCGGAGGAGGAGACCAAGCGTCCATGGAACATTAGCCTGCTTCGCCCATACTATACATAGGTTACATTTTAATGCTATGTAATCAATCAAGGAAATAAAGCCTGTACGCCCTTGACACGCTTGGGGGCTACCGTTTCATCTCAAAACATTGCTTTCGAGTCTTTATTTTTCCTACTCTCACGTTACATGATTGATGGGTCGTCAAAGAGAGCCGGACGCCACGATGCGCGACTCACCACTGGACTCCCTGCTCACGCAGCAAAATTTCAGAAAGTTTTGTTTTCTTCCAAGTCGTCTGCGACTCGCTAAACGTGAACAAGTAGTACCGCCGGGTCGAACCTAACTTGACATCGAAGCCGTAACCAGAATTTTTCACCCTGGGTGCCGCGCGCGACTCGAAAAGATTTCACGCGAGGGCACGCTTGGCAAGGTCGCATGCCCGACTAGCTTCCCACAACCGAAAAACAAAACGGGTGACAAAAGCGCACAAAAACGTAAAGACTAAGTCGACGATCAAACTTAAAGCCGTGGAAGGCACAAAATAACGCGGCGAAGTCACAAAATACTTGTTCATTAAAATAACACTCGCCAACAGGCGAGTCGACCTATCTACTTATAAATTTTCTCCCCTTTGAACAGGAGAGGACATTCAAGACCCGTGGGTTGGAGGCGCAGAGGACGTCGACGGCTGGGACATCCGGTCCGACAGAATCGAAGCCCTCGCAAAGAGGTACTCCGAAGCCAGCTCCTTGTCCGCCTTCTCATTCAGGTTCTTGCCCGGGACTACTTCGTCGTAGATGAAGTCCTCGTGGCACACCATCTTGGCGGCGCGGCAGGCGAACGGCGTGACGGTGGCACACACCGCCTCCAGGTCGATCTCCTTGCCGTCGGGTCCAGTCGGGATGCTGGCCGTGATCTTGTCGAGCTTCGTCTGCGGATAGCGACCTCGTACAAGGCCAAGCGCCACGCTAGCACCGGATCGGGAAGACGAGCCCTAGCCCAGGTGATAACTTGCGGCAGCAGCTGCAACACCCACAGCACCCGGCGGAGCGGCGCTGGGACACACTCCTTCGGCGATAGCTGCTTGACCACCGTGTTGGCCAAGTCACGCACCTCGCGGACGAACCCGCCGAGCCGCCCGATGTGTTCCAGCGCCGTCAGGCTGTTGGCATCTTCACCTGGCGCGGGACAAAAGGAAGATACAACCCGGAAAACAACACGATCAGCTACAACAAAATGCCAAGAATCTGCGGCTTACCCCAAACTTCCATGGCCAAGTGGGCCAGGGGACCCGTCAGCTCCTTCATCTCGCACTCGTGGGCGGAGGCCTTCCGCTCAAGCTTCTCGAGATCCTCGGCGTACCCCTTGGTCGTCGTGGTCACGGCCTCCTCCGCCTCCTTCTTCTCCTTGTTGAGCTGGACGCAGGAGGTCTGCAGCGCCTCGAAGGCCTCGGCGTGGCGGCTCTCCTGGGCGGCAAGGGCTTGTTCATGCTCCGTAATGGAGATGAAGCCCTCGCGCGCCTTCGCCAACTCGGCGACGAGACACCGAGTCTCCTGTTGCTCGGCCTCGTAGAGGAACCCCAAGCTCTGCAGAAGAAAAAGCAGGCGCCGGGTCAATTTCCTGCGCTACATCCAGACGTTCTAAAATGACCCGAGCCGCCATGACATAATGACTCAGGCCTTGGGGGCTACATACAGGAAAAGGAAGCGACCTAAAGACAGGTGAAATTTACATACCTGGTGCGCGTTCATTGCTGCCTGGATGGCAGCTCGGAAGTCGGGCATGGCCACAGTCATGGCCGCGCCTGATCCTGGACCCGAACTCGGGGGCTGAGCCGCATGCTTAGCCAAAGGCTCCGCCACAGCCGGCACACGGCTGGAAGTCATCACCAACGTCGTTTCCGGCGCTGAAACCGTGTTGTCCGCGCCGATTGGCGCGACTTCCCCGGTGGCAGCCGCCTCGACGACGACTTCTTCGACAATGACTTCCGTGTGCGGCGGAGTCATTGGGGCGTCGTCGTCATCAACGAGCTGGATGGGAGGCGCCACCTCCCTCTCGACATGCGCGCCGACCCGCGCGTCGGCAGTCGACGCTCTTTCGACACCCAGGGAGGCGTCGATGGCCCTGTGACATAGGGGCCTCAGTCACAAGATCAAGATGACGAATGAAGGAAAAGATAACAAGGGCGTAGACGCTAACCTGTCGACCACGGATGGGCGAGCGGCGAACCGAACGCCACGCGCCCGAGGCGCGGCGGGCGACGGGGTTGGAGCCACTGCGGGCGCGATCCGCAGGGCTTTCTGTTTCTGCTCGGGGGCGACAAGGCGCAGAGCCGTCACCTTCGAGCGTTTGGGCTGAGACTCCTCGCTCTCAGCCCCAGACTTGCGCTTCCGCCTAAAGCAGAGAGGCGCATCATCCACATTGTGTTCTTCGTCAAGCACCGGGTCACGCGACCCGGCGCCTCCTCCTGCTTTTCTTCCTTCTTCTCCTTCCCCCTCGTCCTCTGACGAAACGGGGATGGGGTGGTAGGAGGCACTAGTACAGAACGACACATCGGAAACGGGCCAAAAACCCCTTCGGCAACGGAGAAAGGGTCCGTGTCCCCGCTTCTGTCACTAATGTGAAGGCCTTCATCGGTAACGGAGGCCAAAAACCGTTTCCGATGAGGTCTCTATTTGGCAACGGTTGTGCGCAGACCTCCGTTGCTTTAGTTTTCCTACATCAGATACAGAGTTTTCCATCTACCCGTTTGCACTGAGCTTTTCTCATATTTCGGTTATATGCCATAATACATGAAAGGCTGATTGCACAATGCACTAAAACGTTATTCAATTCATAACATAGAACAAATGCCATCATTACATTGGTATACAATAATATCACCGTTTTTTACAATTTGACTACAATCATATCTATCACACATTGGCATAATGTAATATCACCTATTACACTTTGACTACAATCATGAACTCTAAACCTATAAGCAACAAACCTAATAAGATGGAAGGCTGGCTTAATTAAGCCAGCGTTCCATCTTTGACTTGGAGCTCACCTTCTATGAGCTCTCGGTCGTCGCTGTACCCACTCCGAGACCAGTATCCATGAAATTTCCTTGCCTTAAGTTTTTTGGTTCTCGGAATGGTACATTGGTACTTTATGCAGTGTTGCCGAAATAAACTTCTGCGTGAAAGAAAAAAAGATTAGCGAAATGTACAAAATACATCTGGATATAAAAAACCGGTGGCTATTTTCCAGCAACTGCTTTGTTCGGTTGCCATTTTTGAGAAACTGCTAAGATCGACGGCAAATATCCAGGAACTGCTCTGTTCGGTGGCAGACAGTTCGCATTCCTTCCTTCTCTTCTTCCTCATTCCACCCCAATCCCCCACCCGCCATGGACGACCACAACAGAACAACAGAGACAACTACCGTCCGTACCCACGGCACCGTTCTAGAGGTGGTGTACACGAACGAGGAGGATACTGTGGAGCAGATCCTCAACAAGTACGAGGAATGGCTAGCAGAGGAGAAGCATCGGTTCATCGGCCTTGATATCGAGTACACCCGTAATCGTCGGGACATGTCTGTCCTGCAACTCGCCATGCGCCAGCATGTCCTCGTGTTCCACTGGTGCAAGTCCAAGAAGAATTGTCCAGAGTTGGGCAAATTCTTTGAACGCAAGAATATCACCTTCGCAAGCGTGGACATCACCAACGACAGCAAGGTGCTTTCTTCTGTCGGCTTCCACATTCCACCGGAGTACTGCGTGGACATCCAACACGTTTACAAAATCAAGGGTGGAGACGAGAGGGACGGAATGAGTGATCTAGCGGCAGACCTCATCGACAAATCATACGCCAACATGAAGAAGGAATTCCCATCCAACTAGCACGATTTTTGGGAGTGGATGCCGATGCACAAAGTTAACCTCGACTACGCAGCAATAGATGGGTACGTGACCTACGAGTTGTATCGCAAGATCCTAACCTTGAAGGACAGGCTACGTCCAACATGGCAGTAAATGCTCTGCCCTAGGTGCAAGAATGCCCTAGGTGAATTGCAATAGGCTTTGGATGTGGGTGTTTAACTAGTTTGTACAGTTGGTGCTTTAACAATAAGTGTTTGTAATTATCAGAACATGTATGTGTGAATTTGCACTAGGAATTTGTTTATGTGATGAAATGCTCATACGTAGAACCTAGTTCATCGGCATCACAGCCGGTCACAGAAAGATTTATACCTTTCACCCGGCGGGAGAGGAGGTGCAGGCCTCTGCCAGATACGCTGAGATGCTACCAGCGCGCTGCGACGCAATCACCTCCTCCTCCTTCTCCTTCGTCGACATCCACCTCCTCCTCCTTCTCCAGATCAGACACCACCTACAGATCCTCCACCACCTCTAGATCGGCCACTTCCTCCTCCAGATCATCCACTTCCTCCTCCAGATGGGTTTCTGCTGGTAGATCCGCCGGAGGTGCTGCACCACCACCTCATGAATGACCTCCTCCACATCGGCCTGGCTCAGAAGAAGCCGGGCATCACCGGAGGAGGAGGGCGTCAGATGGTGGCGCTGCCGCATCATTAGCGGACGCATGGCCGCCTCCAGATCGACCTTCCCCTCACGAAGGGCTGCCGCTAGAACGGTGCTGCCGCAGCGGCTAGAGCCGCGGCCGCGATGGCCGGATCTAGAAGCGCCGACAGAGGAAGCCATTAGAGAGAGTGAGGAGAGTTGAAAGCCACAGTGTGCGACGGCTAGGGTTGGAAGAGAGACAAGTGAGAAAGTGATAATGAGACCGAGCCGGCAGTATATATAAGCGCCACATTGGCAACGGACATTTTATATAACCGTTTCCATTGATTTTACACCAGCGAGAGACCACTTAGCAGCTTGATGAAGAACCCGTTGTCGCCGTCGAACTCAAAGCGCAAAAAGTGCCCCTGCTCAAGCTTGTACGCTTGGGCGAATGACTTCCATCCCTGGCCGAGGTACAAATTCCCCCGGCACTCACGGCCGTCTTCACCGCCCAGCTGCCGTTCTCGTAGTCCTCCATCTTCAGATGCATGGTAGCTGCCACCATGCCTTGGAGCTTCTCTGCGAACGCCCTCGGGAGCCTCAGGCGGCTCTCGATGCACTTGTACAGGATAACCAAGAACTCGAAGCCGCGCAGCTCCGGGGACATGTCTTCAGAGGATGGTGAGGGCGACACCGACGGCGTGGTGTGGCTGCGCCCCCTACCACGGCCGCGCCCTCGTCCACGGCCGCGCCCACGTCCACGGCCGCGACCGCTGATGGTACCTCTCGCCGGGGACATGTCTTCAGAGGACGGTGAGGGCAACACCGACGGCATGGCATTGCCGCTGCGCCCCCTACCACAGCCTCGCCCTCGTCCACGGCCGCGACCGCTGCTGGTACCTCTCGCCATGGATTTGGACGGAGGGGATCTGGCGAAGTTTGAATAACTATAGGCGATGGACTGGGGCTTCAAAGAGACCGCTGCCTGGTACCTCTCGCCATTTATACTCGCGGGTCTGCTCCGCCCACCTCCCCATCTGCCCATTCGCTAGCCTCCACGTATCAACATTTTCAACGGTTGGAAATTTCTATCCGTTACCATAGAGTCAAATATTGGAAACGGACAATTTTATTAACCGTTGCCAATATAATAGGTGACGGAGATTGGAAAGGGTCCGTTGCCAATGTAGGCGGGCCTGGTTAGGTTTGTGCGCACCGGCCACACGGAAAGCGCGATTCTCCATCGCCTAACACCTACCGTTTCCATAGAGGGGTATCCGATGTGTCGTTCTGTACTAGTGAGGAAGGCGCGACTTCAGGAGTCGCGACCGGAGTCTCGGACTCGTCGTCGGAGTCGTGCTCCACGATATCGTTGGCGCCAGCCGGCACCATGGGAGCCTCCTCGTGGATCGGAGGGAGCCCGACGAGTTGCTAGAACTCCTGTGGTAACAGATCAAGCGAGGAAGGAATCAATACAAGACAGGAGAACAAAAAATACAGAGACATAACTCGTAAAGAACCTGGACTCACCTCCGGCACAGGATGCTTCGTGACGTGGGCCCTCAGGCCCCCGACTTCCCAGTCCAGCACCGGGTGGGCCGTGATGCGGTGCATACGGCGGGTGAACTGCTCCTGCGTCTCGTAGGGCTGCGGGTCGTGGCGACTCGGGTCATGCTTCCACCGATAGTCGCATATTAGGGTTGGCCGAGCTGCCAGCGGAGCAATCTTCCGCTTCACCCAAGTCGCCATCAGGTTGAGACCCGTCAGGCCCTGGGTCTTCAGGTCCTGCAGGTGCTCCAGCATCCGGTCGACAGTCGGCATGTCACCGGCGCTGGGCAGCTCCTGGAGATTGCGAGGGCGACTTGGCGCTGCGGAGAAAGGAGGGATCCCCACCTCGGCATCGGGAGCCGCCTCCCGCATGTAGAAGGCTGTTTGCCTCCAGTTCACCTTCTTAGGGAAGCCAATGTCGACGTACTTGACATCGCTGAGGACCTAGAAGTTTAGGCCGCCGCAAGGCAGCATGGCGCCCGTCCTCGACAGCTTGTCGTGGAAGATTCTCAGCCACAAGGAAGTACGGCGGGCAGCCGTAGTACTCCTCGCAGAGGCAGACGAAGCAGGCAAGATGGAGGATCTAGTTGGGAGTCAGGTCGTGTACCTGGATCCCGTAGAAGTTGAGGACGCGGCGGAAGAACTTCGACGTCGGGAACCCGAGCCCGCGCTCGAGGAACGCGATGAACGCCACGAACTCCCCGGCCTTGGGCTGGGGCTGCGGGTCCGCCGACGTGGTGCGCCACACGCGCTCCGTGGGAAGCAGGCCCTCCGCCGCTGCCTGCTCCAGCACTCTAGTCACAACCGTTGAGCGTGCCTAGTCGCACTTTGGAGCTACCATCCTGGACATCAGAATGCCAATAACGGCGGTGTTGAAGAAGAAGGAGAGGAGGCGGCGACGAGCTCGATGAAAACGAAGAGGGAGCGTGGGCGAAGGAGCAACGGGAGTGAGCAGTGTGCTCGCCGGCAGCTTCGCCCCCTCTAAATAGGCGCACTGATGGCCCACTGGCCGCAGTTAATGGGGACGCGCACGTCGCCCACTAACGCCACGTCGCCCGTCGCCTCGATTCCCGCGTAACCGACGCCGGGATTAATGGGCACGATGGGCGCCACGTCGTCACGCCGATTCGTATTTAGCCGTCGGATGAGAAGCCAGCGGGTCGTGGCCGTCATCATTACAGTCGCTCTGTCCCGAGGGCGAGGCAGTCGATACACCGTCCTGTCACATCGGTCTACTCGGCGTCAGGCGGACAACCGCTACAAAACAAACAGTCAAAGATGTCGTGACGTCATCCGGAGAAGCCGAGGAGTTAACCCGGTAGGGAGTCGACCCGGCAAGGAGAAATGCGACTTGGAGAAACGCGTCCCACCGGGCATGAGTCGGCATCAAACAAAACTTGAGTCAGTCCGAGCGCGGAGTACCACCGGTCATAACTTCGTCCTTTGTTTTCTCTGGCTTTTGGAGTTCACTCAGCGACTCGATTTGGCGACTGACGAAGATAGACCAAGATCAGTCCCTGGTGAACTCGGGGGCTACTTATGGGGGGGTGCCCAACCGGGTAGGCCCAAGACCACGAGTCGGACCACAAGGCCGGGTGGCCCAGAACCCACCCGGAGGCCATCTTCCCAGGATGCCGGGTCCTCAAAGCACCTGGTGGGCCGGCTCGAAGAAGGCGGCAAGCCGATATCTTCAAATCAGAGAAGGATCTGCGTATCCCGTAAAGTGCGCTTCACGAAGCCGCACTTGTAGCGAGTTAGCTAGCGCCGCCTAGGTCACCCGTCGCTCCCTGTAAACCCTAGCCGACTCCCTATATAAAGTCGGCTAGGCGCAACCCTAGAGACAGATTCATCTCATTCCACAGCCGCCAGAGCACCCGCAAGCTCTAGCGCGCACGCCATTGTACACCCCAACACATTTCAATACATATAGCAGGAAGTAGGTATTTACCTCGCAGAGTGGGGCCGAACCTGGGTAAACACTGCGTGCTACCTCTCCGTGATCCTAAGTCGCCTGGCTCACACCTGACTTAAGCCACCCCCCATGGTATCTGCCGTGACGATACCACGACACAAACATTCACTTGGCCAGAGTTTCAACAAGTAACGGAGAGCATGCAAGATCATAAAAGACATAGACATAATATTCAGTATTCAACTTGGCATAGTATCAATATTCATCGGATCCCAGCAAACACAACATGTAGCATTACAATAAGATGATCTTGATCATGATAGGCAGCTCACAAGATCTAAACATGATGGCACAAGAGGAGAAGACAACCATCTAGCTACTACTATGGACCCATAATCCAAAGATGAACTACTCACATATCACTCCGGAGGCAGGCCTGGCAATGTAGAGCCCTCCGGTGATGATTCCCCTCTTCGGTAGGGTGCCGGGAAGAGCTTCAGAACCCTCCCGATTTAGGGTTGACGTCGGCGGCGGCTCTAGAACTTTTCGTGGAATATGACTCGGGTATTTAGGATTTTCCCGAATAGATGAATATATAGGCGAAGGGTAGGCGTCGGTGGAGGCCCGTGGCGTCCTCACCACGTGGCGGCGCCGTAGGAGGTGGGACCGCGCCACCACATGGTGAGGGCGGCCCACAGCCCCCCTTCGTCTCCCCTTCGGACTCCGTGAACGTGTCAGAAAAATAGGGACTTTGGCTTTTGTTTCGTCCAATTCCGAGAATATTTCCAGAACAAGTTTTCTGAAACCAAAAACAGCAAAAAACAGGAACTGGCTTTGTGGCATAATAGGTTAGTCCCAGAAAATGCATAAAAATGATATAAAGTGTATGCAAAACATGTAGCAATTGGCATAATATAAGCATGGGACATCAGAAATTATAGATACGTTGGAGACGTATCATTGGGCAACATGTTCATTATCAAATTGTTTTAAATTGATAATGCTACTTCTCAAGGATATAATCTTAGCAGGAGGATAATATTTTCCAATGAAAGCATCTTTGCATTTAGTCCATGAATCAATACTATTTCTAGGCAAAGATAGCAACAATTCTTTAGCTCTTCCTCTCCAAGAGAAAGGAAATAATTTCAGTTTAATAATATCTCCAACTATATCCTTATACTTTTGCATCTCACAAAGTTCAACAAAATTATTAAGGTGAGCAGCAGCATCATCAGTACTAACACCAGAAAATTGTTCTTTCATAACAAGGTTTAACAGAGCAGGTTTAATTTTATAAAAGTCTGCTTTAGAAGCAGGTGGTGCAATAGGAGTGCATATGAAATCATTATTATTTGTGCTAGTGAAGTCACACAACTTGGTGTTCTCAGGAGTACTCATTTTAGCAAAATTATGACAAAACCGAAATAATAAAATAAATGCAAGTAACTATTTTTGTGTGTTTTTGATAAAAATAAGCAAACAAGACAAAATAAAAATAAACTAAGCAAGACAATAACAAAGTAAAGAGATTGGAAGTGAGAGACTCCCCTTGCAGAAGGTTTGATCTCCCTGGCAATGGCGCCAGAAAAGTCACTCGTTCGTTGGGAACCCGAAGTTATGATGAGTGCACCAGCAAGTTTTCCCTCAGCATGAAACCGAGGTTATCAAACCAGTAGGAGATGAAGACACTTCTGAAGGTGTCAACGGCGCCAGAAAAGGTGGTGTTGTTGGAGTGCTTCTGCTTCCTAGCAATGGTGCCAGAAAGAGTTCGGCGTCGGAGGGGAGGTCCTGGCGGTTGACTTGGAAACCAAAACACTTTGCCCAAACTTAACATTGAGGTTGTCAATCTAACTGGCTTGCTGAAAACAAAGGATTAGATGTATAGTGTGGAAAATGATGTTTGTTTGCAGAGAATGAAAGAAAACAATGATTGCAGTAGGTTGTATTATCAGATGTAAAAGAATGGACCAGGGTCCACAGTTCACTAGTGGTGTCTCTCCATAAAAATAACTAACATGCTGGGTAAACAAATTACAGCTGGGCAATTGACAATATTGAAGAGTGCATAATAATAATGCATGTACAAGTAGTGTCTACTATGAGATTTAATTGGGCATTACAACATGGTACACACCGCTATCCAGCATGCATCTGTGCCTAAATAGTCCACCTTCAGGTTAACATCCGTACCCCTTTCAGTATTGAGTTGCAAGCAACAGACTATTGCATTAAGTAAAGTGCATAATGTAAGCAACACAATTATCCTTAGACAAAGCATCACTGTTTAACCCCTAGTGGCAACAGCACATCCACAACCTTAGAACTTTCTGTCACTGTCCCAGATTAAATGGAGGCATGAACCCACTATCTAGCATAAATACTCCCTCTTGGAGTCACAAGCATCAACATGGCCAGAGTTTCAACAAGCAACGGAGAGCATGCAAGATCATAAATAACATAGACATGATAATTCAATATTCAACTTGACATGGTATCAATATTCATCGGATCCCAGCAAACACAACATGTAGCATTACAATAAGATGATCTTGATCATGATAGGCAGCTCACAAGATCTAAACATGATGGCACAAGAGGAGAACATAACCATCTAGCTACTGCTATGGACCCATAGTCCAAGGATGAACTACACACACATCACTCCGGAGGCAGGCATGGCGATGTAGAGCCCTCCGGTGATGATTCCCCTCTCCGGCAGGGTGTCGGGAAGAGCTTCAGAACCCTCTCGAATTAGGGTTGACAACGGCAGCGGCTCTGGAACTTTTCGTGGAATATGACTCGGGTATTTAGGATTTTCTCGAATAGATGTATTTATAGGCGAAGGGGTGACGTCCGTGGAGACCCGAGGGGCCCACACTACGTCATGGCGCGGCAGAAGGCAGGGCCGCGCCGCCACGTGGTGTGGCCGCCTCCTCGGTCCCCTTCGTGTCTCCTTCGGACTCCGTGTACGTGACAGAAAAATAGGGACCTGGGCTTTTGTTTCGTCCAATTCCGAGAATATTTCCAGAACAACTTTTCTGAAATACAAAACAGCAGAAAACAGGAACTGGCACTGTGGCATCTTGTTAATAGGTTAGTCCCAAAAAATGCATAAAGACGATATAAGGTGTAAATAAAACATGTAACAATTGGCATAATATAAGCATGGAACATCCCACATACTTCCTCATGAGCTAATAAGCAGTGACACAAATGAGAGATAATAGTTTTTGAATAGTTAAAGGTAGCACATGAAGTATTTACTTGGAGTGGCAGGAAATACCACATAATAGGTAGATATGGTGGACACAAATGGCAAAGGTTTTGGCTCAAGGTTTGGATGTATGAGAAGCATTCCCTCTCAATATAGGTTTTGGCTAGCAAGGTTGTGTAGCAAGCATAAGAGTTGAGGGATCGAAACAAATATACATGTAGTAAAAACAATCATGCAATCTTCCATGGAAGCACAAATAATTTAACTTGAGAATAATAGCTTATGAGCCAACAAGAAAGAAAGATCATGGAATAATATATCTACATGCACTTCCCTCTCTCTACTTAAGCATCAAAGTACTGTAGCTACTGACCAATGCTAAGTTTGCCAAAATCAAAAAGATTTACTTGATGCTCCCAAAGTGATAACAATACTAATAACATGATCATCCATATGACAAAATTTGCAAACTAAAATAAAGTGTGCAGAAAGTAAATGATAAAACTTCTCATTAATATTCCATAACGGCAACTCACACCAAGGGATACATAGATAACCAACTAAAAGAGAGACACTTTCACACTGCAAACTGATACGTCTCCAACGTATCCATAATTTCTGATGTTTCATGCTTATATTATATCAATTTCTACATGTTTTATTTACACTTTATATCATTTTTATGCATTTTCTATGACTAACCTATTAACAAGATGCCACAGTGCTAGTTCCTGTTTTCTGCTGTTTTTGTATTCCAGAAAAGTTGTTCTGGAAAAAATCTCGGAATTGGACGAAACAAAAGGCCAAGTCCCTATTTTTCTGTCAAGTACATGGAGTTCGAAGGAGAGACGAAGAGGGGCACTGAGGCGTCCTCACCATGCCACGGCGCGACCCCACCCCCTGGCGCACCGCCACGTGGTGAGGGGCCCACGGGTGTCCACCAACGCCGCCCCTTCGCCTATAAATTCATCTGTTCTGGAAAACCCGAAATGCCCGAGCCATATTCCACGAGAAGTTCCAGAGCCGCCGCCGTCAACCCTAACTCGGGAGGGTTCTGAAGCTCTTCCCGACACCCTGACGGAGAGGGGAATCATCGCCGGAGGGCTCTACATCGCCATGCCTGCCTCCGGAGTGATGCGTGAGTAGTTCATCCTTGGACTATGGGTCCATAGCAGTAGCTAGATGGTTGTCTTCTCCTCTTGTGCCATCATGTTTAGATCTTGTGAGCTGCCTATCATGATCAAGATCATATTATTGTAATGCTACATGTTGTGTTTGCTAGGATCCGATGAATATTGATACTATGTCAAGTTGATTACTTAATTATCATATACATGTTATTTATGATCTTGCATGCTCTCCGTTGCTTGTTGATACTCTGAACAAGTTGATGCTTGTGACTCCAAGAGGGAGTATTTATGCTAGATAGTGGGTTCAGTCTCCATTTTATCTGGGGGAGTGACAGCAACCTCTAAGGTTGTGGATGTGTTGTTGCCACTAGGGGTAAAACAACGATGCTTTGTGTAAGGATAATTGTATTGCTTACATTATGCACTTTACTTAATGCAATAGTCAGTTGCTTGCAACTCAATACTGAAAGGGGTGCGGATGCTAACCTGAAGGTGGATTATTTAGACACAGGTGCATGCTGGATAGCGGTCTGTGTATCATGTTGTAATGCCCAAGTAAATCTCATTGTAATTGTCATAACTTGTTCATGCATTGTTATGCACTTCTCTATTTGTCCATTCTTTTACATTGATAATACAACCTACTGCAAACACTGTTTCCTTTCATTCTCTGCAAACAAACATCATTTTCCACACTATACGCCTAATCCTTTGTTTTCAGCAAGCCGGTGAGATTGACAACCTCACTGTTAAGTTGGGGCAAAGTAGTTTGATTGTGTTGTCCAGGTTCTTTTTTGCACCGAAATCCCTGGTGTTGCGCCGCACTACAATCCTTCACCAACAACCTTCATAAGTGTCTTTGATTTCCTACTGGTTCGATTAAACCTTGGTTTCTTATTGAGGGAAAACTTGCTGCTACACTCATCATAAATTCCTCTTGGGGTCTCTGATGCATGTAAAATGCATACATGAACTTTGCACTATATCACTCATATTCCAATCATATTTGCATCATATAGGGGTTATATCACTGTTATATAATGATTTTTGGGAATAAAATATTTACTTCCTATTTTTATGGAATTAACCATGCGCAGGCAGAAAACCCTATTTTTTCCTTTTAAGTTTCAGGGACCCAAACGATGTCCAAATAATTTGGAAAAATACAGGCGTCAATATTTTGGAAGGAGGAAGACTTGGGAGCGAAGGAAGCAAGCAAACGGAGGCCGGAAGCCCAAAAGAGGGTGGCCCACGCGGCCACTGTACCTGGCCGCGTGGGGCCCACCATCTTGGGCCTCGGGGCTCCGCAGTCGTCGATCTTTTCTCCACCGCCTTCGTCTTGACCTAAAAACGCCTATAAAAATAGTCCCCCGAGGGTTTTCGAGAGGAGGCGGAGGAGAAACAGAAAACCACGAAACAGAGAGTCAGAAGGCTACCGCCGGAGAAGACCGGAGGGGGGAAACACCGCCGGAATCACCTCCGGAGTGCTCCACCCCCCTCCGACATGTACATCATCAACATCTACAGCAAGATCATCTCCATCTGCCCACTGTAAACTCTTAGCAAACATGATGTATGATGCAATATACTTTTCCCTTGATCTATTGTGTCTCTCCATCTATGTTTGAGAAGTGATTTGTTCATGGCAATAGTGAAATAGTTCGTTGATTGGTTGCATACAAGTATTGTTATCTTTTATGATTGTCTTGATGTACAATGTATGAGTGCACGCATATGTTGGGGAATGCATGTAAGGTGATCACCGTAGTGTAATGGATTGAGTAGGACCAGTCGGAGTAGAGAGAAACCGTGGTCTAAGTCTTGAAGTTACTTTATGGGGGATATGTATTGGGGACCCTAGAACTTAAGGCTATGGTGGGACAATTATTCTTAATAATTCTTGTGCTGCACATTTATTTGGCCATGAGATCCATCATAAGAGTTGTGTAATTTGTTCATTTACTTGGCTACACCTATTTATGGCTCCCTCCTAGAAGAAACAATTAAGACTGAAACATGTGCTTCACTAATTGTGACAACCACACGAATGAAATAACAATTGCCAGAACATTTGCTCCCTTGAGATATTTGCTACTTGAGATCTTTGCTACTTTCTACTTTGAGAAACTTGCTCTAAGAAACTTGTTACTAGATAAACCCATTCCACATCACTTGCTTCCATTAGTTAGTTCCTTTCATATTCAAATTTATTGTTTTGCATAAAAGGCCATATAAGAGGGTTATAGGGCTTTAGAGAATAGATAGTTTACCTTCAGCTCCTCGTGGGTTCGACACTCAAATACTTATCGAATAGTGCTACAGTGATTCCTTGCTCTTGGGGATTATCAGTCTCCCAATGAACGTGTGTTCTGCACGTATCACAAACCATCTTATAAGATAACTTCCATACTCATGATATGACTCTATTGAAAGGTAAAAGGTAAAAGATAATGGTGTGATACCGCGGCACTCCCCCCAAGTTTGGAACAAGCCAAGGGGATGCCAATACCAATGATGAATTACCCCTTCGGTGGTGGTGGTGAATCCTTAATAAGCTTATCAACCAGCTCCTTTAGTTCATCAATCTTGTGGGTGAGAATACGAATCAACTCCGTGTTGTGCTCAATACTGTTCATGAATTTGTCAGACTGTGAATCCCAGCTTTCGGAGTTGTTTCCCCGCCCTTCTTCAAATTGAGAGTTCTTTTTTCCTGCATTGTTAGAGCGATCCATGTTCCAACCAGAGGGTAACTCTGCCTCAGGCACCCTTTGAAATTGATGTTTATGGATTAGAGTGTGGAAGGGGTTATCGTTGCCTGAAGAAGGTGTCCTTGGAGCTAGGAAACGTCGTGGAACCTTCCCTCCAGTGCTCATCCACGCGCCTCTCTTGAGGTTGAAGGGGTTCGCTACCACCCCAAGGCTCGCAGTGGTGGCGTGAGGGTATGAACGTGGATCTTCTTCTACTTCTTCAGCTTCACTCTTGACCTCCTCCAGCTTAGGATCTTGGGTATCATCTTCCAAAGGCTCCTTGCCCTTGTTGTTGTTGGTGGAGACCGTGGTGCTTCTAAAACTGAAGATCAAATCTGGCAGAAACAGATCGAAATGAAAACACGGCGAGAAGACGATATACGAACCTCGGGGGATCCGGGGGATTATATGGCAAAAAATTCGCAACAAAAGGAAGGTACAGGAAGAAACCTGGTCGGAGACGGGCTCCGAGGCGCCCTCACCATGTGGTGGCGCGGCCAGGGGTGGGCCCGCGCCACGACGCGGTGAGGTGCCCTCGGGCACTGTTTCCTACCCGTTTTTGTCTCGTAATTTTCCATATTTAATAAAAATGACAAAAAATAACTCTTGGAAAGTAAAACGCGAACTTTTTCTTACCGAAACTATTACCTATTTGAAAACAAACTCTGTAGTTTCCTGAATTTGCTTCTCAATGAAAACTTTCGGAGTCACCACTTGAATAATATCAACATCTTCATTATAAGAATCTCTAGAAATATAATGTTTAGTCTTTACCATTTACCACTTGTGTAGAGTTATCTTTGAGTGAAGCAATCTTTATTGCACCTGAACGATACACCTCTACAATAACAAAAGGTCCTTCCCATTTTGAGAGTAATTTTCCTGCAAAAAATCTGAGACGAGACCTATACAATAGAACTTTCTCACCAACATTAAACTCTCTTTTAAGAATTCTCCTATCATGCCATTTCTTAACTTTCTCTTTAAAAAGTCTAGCATTTTCATAAGCCTCACTTCTCCATTCATCTAAAGAACTCAAGAAGCAATCTTTTTACCAGCAAGTTTAAAGTCTCTATTAAGTTCTCTCACTGCCCAATAAGCTTTGTGTTCTAATTCTAAGGCAAGTGACAAGCTTTACCATAAACCATTTTATAAGGAGACATACCCATAGGGTTTTTATAAGCAGTTCTATAAGCCCATAAAGCATCATTTAACTTACTAGCCCAATTTTTTCTAGATTTATTAACAGTCTTTTGCAAGATAGATTTAATCTCTCTATTTGATAATTCTACTTGCCCACTAGTTTGGGGATGATAAGCTGAAGCAATTCTATGATTAACACCATATTTAGCAAGGGTCTTTCTAAAACCACCATGAATAAAATGAGAACCTCCATCAGTCATAAGATATCTAGGCACACCAAACCTAGGAAAAATAACATCTTGAAGCATTTTTAAAGAGGTCTCACCATCAGCACTTTTTGTAGGTATAGCTTCTACCCATTTAGTAACATAATCAACAGCAACAAGTATATGAGTATTACCTTCTGAAGGAGGAAAAGGACCCATAAAGTCGAATCCCCAACAGTCAAATGGTTCAATAACAAGAGAATAATTCATAGGCATTTCATTGCGTCTAGAGATATTACCAACTCTTTGACATTCATCACAAGATAAAATAAACTTTCTTGCATCTTTAAAGAGGTAGGCCAATAAAAACCTGATTGTAGAACCTTTTGTGCAGTTCTATCTCCAGCATGATGTCCTCCATAAGCACTACCATGACATTTTCTCAATATCTCTCGTTGTTCATATTCTGGAACACATCTTCGCATAATACCATCCACTCCTTCTTTATATAAGTGTGGGTCATCCCAAAAATAATGCCTCAAGTCATAAAAGAATTTCCTTCTTTGCTGAGCTGAAAAGGTTGGAGGCAAGTACTTGGAAACAATAAAGTTAGCATAATCAGCATACCAAGGACTATCTCGCGAACTTACCCTTATTGCAGCCAACTGTTCATTTGGAAAACTATCATTAACAGGAATAGGATCATAAGCAATGTTTTCCAATCTAGACAAATTATCAGCAACAGGATTTTCAGCACCTTTCCTATCTACAATATGCAAATCAAACTCTTGCAAAAGAAGCACCCATCTAATAAGCCTAGGCTTAGCATCTTTCTTTTCCATAAGGTACCTAATAGCAGCATGATCAGTATGAATAGTGACTTTGAATCAACAATATAAGGTCTAAATTTGTCACAAGCAAAAACTACAGCTAGGAATCTTTTCAGTAGTGCATAATTCTTTTGAGCAGAATCAAGAGTCTTACTAGCATAATGAATAACATTCAACTTCTTATCTATCGCTGTCCAAGAACAGCACCAACAGCAAAATCACTAGCATCACACATAATTTCAAAAGGTAAGTCCAATCAGGTGGTTGAACAACAGGAGCAGTAATTAAAGCTTCTTTAGAGTTTCAAAAGCTTCCTTACAATCATCATAAAAACAAAAGGTACATCTTTTTGGAGAAGATTAGTAAGAGGCTTTGAAATTTTAGAGAAATCTTTAATAAACCTCTATAGAAACCAGCATGACCAAGAATACTACGAATACCTTTGACATCCTTGGGGCAAGGCATTTTCTCGATTGCCTCAACTTTAGCTCGTCAACTTCAATGCCTCTTTCAGAAATTTTATGTCCAAGAACAATTCCTTCATTGACCATAAAGTGGCATTTCTCCCAATTAAGAACAAGATTAGTTTCCTCACATCTCTGCAAAACTTTATCAAGATTGTGCAAGCAATTATCAAAAGAAGTTCCATAGACGGAGAAATCGTCCATGAAGACTTCCACAATTTCCTCACAAAAACCATGAAAAATAGCAGACATGCATCTTTGAAAAGTAGCAGGAGCATTACACAAACCAAAAGGCATACGTCTATAAGCATAAGTTCCATAAGGACAAGTAAAAGTGGTTTTCTCTTGATCTTGCTTTCTACAGCAATTTGAGAAAACCCAGAATAACCATCAAGGAAACAAAAATGAGTTTTCTTAGACAATCTCTCTAACATTTGATCAATAAAAGGTAAAGGATAATGATCCTTCTTAGTAACTTTGTTAACCTTTCTAAAATCAATGCACATTCTATAACCAACTACTACTCTTTGAGGAATAAGTTCATCATTTTCATTTGGCACAACAGTAATTCCTCCTTTCTTAGGAACACATGCACAGACTTACCCATCTACTATCAGCAATAGGATAAATAATACCAGCTTCAAGAAGTTTCAATACCTCATTTCTTACCACTTCCTTCATCTTGGGTATTAAACGACGTTGATGTTCAACAACTGGCTTTGCATCAGGTTCCATATTAATAGCATGTTGACAAATAGCAGGGGAGATCCCTTTTAAATCATCAAGAGTGTAGCCAATAGCTCCACGGTGTTTCTTCAACACTTCCAACAATCTTTCCTCTTTCTACCTGAAAGTTTAGAACTAATAATAACAGGATATGTTTTCTTATCATCAATATGAGCATATTTAAGATTATCAGGTAAAGGTTTTAAATCGAAACAGGATCCTCCTTGGGTGGTGGCGTGGTACCCAAATCTTCCACGGTAATTATGTTAAGTATGGTTGACGAAGAAATTTTCAAGCTCATTCCTTTCTTCCATAAAGACCTCACTTTCGTGGTCCTCCATGTGTTGCTGCAAAGCATTGTTAGGAGCAAGAGCAATAGAGGCAAGCTGAGCAATTTAAAATCTTCATTAGGCAATTCGGTTTCATAAGGAGCTTTGCAAATTTAGAGAAATTGAACTCATAAGATTCACCAGCAAATTTAGTAAAGATTTTCTCTTTCTTACAATCTATAACAGCACCACAAGTATTCAAAAAGGTCTACCAAAAATGATAGGACAAGTTTTACTAGCAGCTGAACCAAGTACTAGAAAATCAGCAGGATATTTAGTCTTACCACATAAAACTTCACATCTCTAACAATACCAATTGGAGAGATAGTTTCTCTATTAGCAAGCTGAATAACCACATCAATTTCTTCAAGTTCACAAGAAAATTTCATGCATATTTCCCTGTAAAGCTCATAAGGAATAGCACTTGAACTTGCACCAATATCACATAAACCATAATAGCAATGATCACCTATCCTAACAGAAAGCACAGGAACACTAGTTTTCCTAGAGCTTTTAGGATGTGAAACAATATTAGAAGCATCTTCACAAAAGATAATGCCCATCTTCTATATTTTCGGTGACAAGGTCCTTATTATTGCTACAACGGGTTCAACAGTTATTTGTTCATCAGGTTCTATAGCTTTCTTTGTACTTTTGTTAACAACACTAGCTATAATAGAATGTTCCTTTATTTTAGCAGGAAAAGGAATTTTTTCAATATAGGCTCAGGAATAATGTGATCAACAATATTAACTTCAATACTTCTAGTCATAGGAGAAACGTTTTATCTTTATAAGGTTCATGATATTTCTTAAAATTCTCCTTAGGCATACTGAAATAAGAGGCAAAAACTTTATAGTAATTTGTAACAACTTGAGAGTCAAGACCATAAATAGTACTAATATTGCGAAAATCATCAGTGTTCATGAAAGTTTTAATACATTCGAAATCATATTTTATACCTGACTCTCTACCTTTGTCGTTCTCCCATCCTTCAGTGTTCTCCTGAATCCGGTCAAGAAGGTCCCATTTAAACTTTTCTTTATTACGAGTGAATGATCCAGAACAAGCAGTATCCAATAAAGTTTTATCCTGAAAAGAAAGCCTTGCATAGAAGTTATCAACAACTACATTACCAGGAAGCTCATGAATGGGTCATTTGAGCATTAGTGACTTCAATCTCCCCCATGCTTGGGCAATACTCTCTCCATCATGAGGCCAGAAATTATATATAAGGTTCCGGTCTTGGTGAATCTCACTTGGAGGATAGAATCTATTATATAATTAAAACACAAGACAATGGATGGCTCAGATTCAACTTAGATTGAACAACCTTAATGAACGGTTTAGATTTAAAAAGAATTCCTTGGAATATGACGTGCGCGGTTACACGCGTTTAGAAGGAGGACACGACAATCCAAGACGTACGCGGCACGTTTAGAAGAAAAACAAGGTAGCAATCCGTGTTGGAAAGGAATAAATAGACCTACACCTAGGCATTAACGGCGGCGGCAATCAGGATTCAGGAGGCGACGTATCGTCCAGGCGGCCACCAGTAGTGTAATTGAGAAGCGGAAGATGGCGTCGTTGCCGCGGTCGACGCCAACGCCATACACAACGGATGAAGCCTGCATTTGTCCATCACCGACGTGCTAGAGCGTGCAGGCAAGTCTACAAGACGAATCTGATCATCCACGACTGATATGATAGGTAGAACAATTTTTCAGTTTTTCTTACGTATGTTAATGGCTACAAACCTCGATCTGATCCTCACCGCGTCGGCGTCAGGTAAATATGCATACCCAGTGCCCACATGCCCACTGTCTTCTATATATGTACTGCAGTGTAGACACGGTCGAGCTGATCAATCTATGCGCCGGTACGTGCAAATATATCTGGACTCTATATTCGATTGCATCAACTATTTGGAGCAGAGGAGGAGCCACATCGACAGCAACTCAGAATTAAATCGGGCGTCCGAGGTTTGGTGAGTGCTGTGGCTGCAAATTAAAAACGGACTGACGGGGCTGCGGTTCACCTTCCTACGTCCGCTCATCGTTCCATGTAAGTAACCCATCATCAGATTCAAGTCATGCTCTCTTCTACAGTTTCTTGAATTATTCACCGAATTCCCCAAGGAATAAAACTGCTCGCGAATTTATGTAAAAAAATTAAAGTTGGTATTTGTTGATGCCCTATCTGTCTATGCATTACATTGACGGAATACGGCAAAAAGGTTAACAATGCATCCTAAAACTATTTGGAGCAGAGAGGGAGGCACCATTTACTCCAGGGCTGCTACACGAAGACAATGACGCACCGAAAAAAAAACTGCACAATTCGGTTTGTGGTTTACAGTAGGGTTTCAGATGTTTTCCTATGTTACGCACCCAGTGTTAGCCAACAGAGTTAGTTGATTTTTTTATGGATATAGGAAGTTGGATATTTCCTACTGTTTCTAGCGAATATAAACTAGATCTCTTATTATCTGCAAGGTATTTCTAATCTTTCAGTCTTCCAGCGCAAAGCAGAGGTATGGTGCCTCGATTTCCAGTATTTATCATATACATTTTACATTAAGATATACAACGTTTCCAGACTTCTCAATATCATGTCCAATAGATTTATAATCTTTTTCGTTGAAGATCCGTACCCAGACTTCGAAATGTTTTAATAATCCGCTGAGGGTGTGTGGTGTCAGATTTTCACCATCAATGAGGCAGGGCAGCGCGCGGGATCAGAGTCTTCCGGTGCGTTGTGTCGTGGAGGAAAAAATCATGAGTAGATTAATCAAGTCCAATATTATTGGTATGGTCAAGGTCTGATTGGTTTTTTCAGTGTGTCGTTTCTTGAGAAAACAACTTAATTGTTATTAGGAAGCTCTTCATTGCTATGATATACCCTGACAAGAGTATTTTGTGAGTATTAATAGGCAGCCAAGAATTCTTTGATTGCAGCCTTGCAGGGCACTAAAACTACACGCAAGGAGCAGAATCGTGTATTGCTGTACCTCGCTCTCAAGGGAAACATTGCTATGGTAACCTCAAGAAACTCAAGGTCGAACGTGGACACAGCAAGTACACAAGCACTCATTTCATCGGAATCAACTGTGCTGGCTGCATTAGGATATACAACCTTGAGCCGTGTATGACGTTCAGTTAGCGGCACTAGGATTACTTCAGATCCATAACCCGAGAGCTACCACAACCGATGTTAGCCTGCAGCAGTATAAATGTGGTAGCTGATGGGTAGTACTCTCTTGCAAGGATGTATATGACAATATAATTACAGTAAAATCTAACGGGCGAATATCAGGTAGATTTACTTCTTTGTTTTCATTTGTCTTCCAAACAACAATTGCTTTTTGGTTGCGGATCTTTAGTTACACATCAGTATACATATTTAGTGGCATTGAGTTCTCCCATAATCATGTGAAAGGATCAGGGAGACTAAGTACCGAGAAATTTTGTAATAAAGTAATCAGAAGTGCACTAATATACAGAAAATGGTAACATTCTATGAAGCTTATATTTACACAAAAGAAGTCCAGGCCATACTACGGTAAGGTACAATATTTCCTAAACTGTACATACTCATTTCAAATATATTTTAACGATTCTTTTTGGAGCATTGGGGATGCACACAATTTAGGGGTGAATAAATTATATTCAAGTAGGGGAGGTAAAGGTTTGGTAAATTGTTGTCAGAGGGAAAACATCATTAATTGTGAATAATAGTTTCAGACTTATGGTGTCAGGTAATGTGCCAGACTAATAGTATTTGATATATGCTATGCTTCACTTCCGATTCATGATAGTGGAACTTGATTAATGCACAACACACGATAATAAAAAACCTTTATAGATCGCTCTGTGAATTTAAGAATCCATCCATAATGGTTTTTTAACCTTGGATAATCTACCCTTTGCATGAATGAAATTTCATTACATTAGTTTATGTATTTCTATCATAATGATAAAAGAATTGGAAAATACCACTAGAGATATTATAATTCAGATGACTGATCAATGACCATTTATAATTCGTAGGTTTTGTCCATCATGTATCCAGGTTTATGTATTTCTATCATAATGATAAATGAATTGGAAAATACCACTAGAGATATTATAATTCAGATGACTAATCAATGACCATTTATAATTCGTAGGTTTTGTCCATCATGTATCCAGGTTATGAACATAACTGATATTTTCTAATGCAACATGACATGGCACAATCACTCCACGAGGGCCGAGAAACAGTTGATTGTTGGAGTTTCAAACGATAAGAAAATTAATGGTATAGACGTATAGATCACTGCTTCATAAGAGGAGTTGGAGGCCTAAACAACAAAGGTATATAGGTTATGCATTTTTTTGGATGTACATATGCTTTATCATGTAGATTCAAGAGAGAAAGCAATTGGAAGCTTAACAAACTAACTATCCTACATCGTTCTTATACAATAAAATTTTACTTAAAATATAGTACCGAGATCAAAATGATGCATTAGATATTAATATTTTAATAGTATCAAAGCTAGCCGCGCAATTACGCGGGCCACCCAGCTAGTTTAGAATAAAAGAGAGGTACAATTTCCTCCCAACCAAGAGAACGCCTATTCTTCAGCAGTTTATACCATTGTGCAGCTCTACTAGTCAGCGATATAGAGAATAATTTCTTCTTAACTTCTTCCATTGAAATACCTGCACACTTGAACAGCTCGCACAATTCATGTAAAAATAACAAATGATCACCGAGATGGACAGTTCCATCCCCTTCATAGCGGTTATTCGTAACACGTTAAACAATTTTCATAGGTATTTTGAATGAGATTACTTGCACAGATGGCGCCTCCTCTACTACCTTAGCAGTGGTAGTAGTTTTTCCAAATAGGAATTCAAGAGAAGATCTCTCCATGATAAAATATAGCAGTACACAGAAATAAAAACAGCACGTACAGTAAGAGTTTCCCTTACCAATTCCACATACCAATAGCGCTTCACTCCCCGGCAACGGCGCCAGAAAATAGTCTTGATGACCCACAAGTATAGGGGGTGTATCGTAGTACTTTCGATAAATAAGAGTGTCGAACCCAACAAGGAGCAGAAGGTGTTGATAAACAGTTTTGATTAGGAATTCACTGTAAATACTAGCAGACAAATTTTTAGGGGTTTTTGATATAGCAGATAAATAAAGTACAAGTAAATAAAAGACAGTAATAATAATTGCAGCAAGTGGCACAATCCTTTCTAGAGCAAAGGACAAGCTGGTAGGTTTACTTATGATGACCAAACATTTTTGAGGACACACAGGAATTTCGTCAAGTGCTTTCGCTTCATATAGCTGATTAATCTTTATTGTTTTGATAGGTGTTGTGTGGGTGAACCTATGCTAATGCACCGCCCTTCTTAGGACTAATACATACTTGTGATTATACCCCTTGCAAGCATCCGCAAATACAAGAAAGTAATTAAGATAAATCTAACCACAGCCTTAAACTCTGAGATCTTGCTATCCCTCATGCATCGATATACCAACGGGGGTTCAGGTTTCTGTCACTCCGGCAACCCCACAATTAATATTCGAATACACAATGCATTCCCCTAGGCCCATAAAGGTGAAGTATCATGTAGTCGATGTTCACATGACACCACTAGAAGAATAGCACCACAACTTAAATATCAAACCATTAAATATTACTCAACATAGTTCACTACTAACATCAAAACTTCTCCCATGTCCTCAAGAACTAAACGAACTACTCACAAGACATCATATGGATCATGATCAGAGGTGATATAATGATGAATAACAATCTAGACATAAACCTTAATTCAACGGTTTCACTCAATAGCATCAACCACAAGGAGTAATTAACACCGGGAAAGTTTCCCCTATGAACTAGGCAAGATACAACCCTAGATGTTACAGCGGAACGGAGTGGAGCGGTGGAGATGATGGTGTCGGTGGTGGAGATGATGATGATGATCCCAATGAAGTTCAGCTTGATGACGGTGACAATGGCGACGATTTCCCCCCTCCGGAAAGGAATTTCCCCAGCAGATTTCTCCCTGCCGAAGAGCTTTTCTCTCTGGTGTTTTCCGCCTCGTGGAGGTGGAGGAATATTTCCTCGATGACTCCTTGAGGCTTAGGGTTTCCTGGGGATGAAGTACGCGAAGGGGCACCGGCAGAGGTGGGCCTGGGCCTCCTCACCACGTGGAGGCGCAGTAGCAAGGGGGGCCGCGCCATGGCATGGTGAGGGCCCATGGTGGCCCACCTTGGCCTCCCCTTTTGGCTGCCTCTGGCACCTGACAAAATAGGGACTTCTGGATATTATCTGTTACTTGTTGATCTTCATAAATATGGAGTCTTGACAGTCCTTTTTCCAGCAGAATCCAGACTCCGGTGGTTAATTCTCCAATAATCATCAAACATGCAAAATAGGTAAATAACATAAGTATCATCTCTAAATATGAAATATATCAATGAATGACAGTAAATTATGATATAAAATAGTGATGCAAAATGGACGTATCTAAGGATAATTATATTGCTTACATTATACACTTTACTTAATGCAATAATCTGTTGCTTACAACTTAATACTGAAAGGGGTGCGGATGCTAACCTGAAGGTGGATTATTAGTCATAGATGCAGTTGGATTACGGTCTATGAATCATGTTGTAATGCCAAAGTAAATCTCATAGTAGACATCATGACTTGTACATGCATTGTTATGCACTTCTCTATTTTGTCAATTGCTCAGATGTAATTTGTTTACCCAACATCTTAGTTATTTATTATGGAGAGACACCACTAGTGAACTGTGGAACTTGGTCCATTCTTTTACATTGATAATACAACCTACTGCAAACACTGTTTCCTTTCATTCTCTGCAAACATCATTTTCCACACACTAGTACAGAACGACACATCGGAAACGGGCCAAAAACCCCTTCGGCAACAGAGAAAGGGTCCGTGTCCCCGCCTCTGTCACTGATGTGAAGCCTCACAATGGCAACGGAGGAGATAAACCGTTTCTGATGTATTTAACATTAGACACGGAGTTTTGCTAATAACCGTTTCTAATAAGGGTTACAGGAAAACAAAAAAAACACGGTGACGGGCTGTGCCGTCGATGGAGCCCCACTCCATGTGACTAGACGGCCGCCCGGTCGTCACCGTATTCCTGTACGCCCTGCTTTACAAAAGTTCATCAGTGCGCGTGGCTGGAGCTCTGCTCCTATGTCTTCACGGCCGCCAGATGAACATCTACTGTCTTTCCTGCTGCGCAAAATGTACTGCTCCTGGTGACGGCACCGTGTATGGAGCTCCGCTCCTAGGTCTTCACGGCGGCAGCATCGTCACCAAGCATCCACCAAGCCCTTGAAACAACGAATATTCTTTGTTAAAAACAGCAAACAAAGCTAATTAACAGAGCTAATAAGCAGTAAACAGAGCAAACCGAGCTAAATACATAACTGAAGAGCTAACTAACAGAGCAAACCAAGCTAAATAAGTAGCTAACATAGCAAATACATAGCTGAACATAGCTAACTAACAGAGCAAACCGAGCTAAATAAGTAGCTAACATAGCAAATACATAGCTAAACAGAGCAAACCAAGCTAAATAAGTAGCTAACATAGCAAATACATAGCTGAACAGGGCAAACTAACAGAGCAACCCGAGCTAAATAAGTAGCTAACATAGCAAATACATAGCTGAACAGAGCAAACCAAGCTAAATAAGTAGCTAACATAGCAAATACATAGCTGAACAGAGCTAACTAACAGAGCAAACCAAGCTAAATAAGTAGCTAACATAGCAAATACATAGCTGAACATAGCTAACTAACAGAGCAAACTGAGCTAAATAAGTAGCTAACATAGCAAATACATAGCTAAACAAAGCAAACCGAGCTAAATAAGTAGCTAACATAGCAAATACATAGCTGAACAGAGCTAACTATAAGTAGCTAACATAGCAAATACATAGCTGAACAGAGCTAACTAACAGAGCAAACCGAGCTAAATAAGTAGCTAACATAGCAAATACATAGCTAAACAAAGCAAACCGAGCTAAATAAGTAGCTAACATAGCAAATACATAGCTGAACAGAGCAAACCGAGCTAAATAAGTAGCTAACAGAGCGGTCATTTACCTTAGGCGAGGCGGGGTCGCTTTCCGTCGCGGATTGCGTCCCAGGCGTCGACGCCGGAGCCACTGCCGGAGGAGACGTCAGAGGAGACCTCGTCCTGCTCGAACACCGGAGCGTCCTCCTCCTCCTCATCCTCCTCCTCCGCCGCCGCCACAGCTGTCGCCGCCGCATCTGGCCCAGGGCCCTGGCCAGGGAGAAGAGAGCGGTCTATGGCCGCCCGGAGCCGCGTCTGGAACAACGCCTCCTCGGCGGCTTCTATTGCGTGCTCGGCGGCAGAGATGCGGATAGCTCTCTGCATCGCAGACGCCCGAATGACACCCTCGGCGCGCTCGCGCTCAAAGGAGGCGTGAGAGAGGAGGAGACCGACCTCCAGATCCTCGTCCTCGTCGTCCAAGGAGGACGATGAGGACGAGATCCGGGCGTCGGTGGCCGTCGCCGCCGTGGATCCGGATGGGATTTGACGGCTCAGAATGAACTCGCGACTGCAGTCGCCGGGGATCTCGCCCCAGTTGTAGGGGAGATCCCGGCTGCGCCTCGGAGGGTGGGAGGAGGAAGATGCTCCATCCTAGCTTCCGTCGGCGCCGGAGGGGTTCGCCATCGATGTGCGGCTAGGGTTAGGAACTGAGGAGAGTGAGACTGAGAATGAGAGTGAGATACAGTACTGGAGTGGGAGATATTAATACCGGCACCACTTAATGTGCCTTCACATGGGAAACGGAGATAGACCGATCTCCGTTTCTGATGTGGCAATATCAACAACGGAGATATTCTTTCCTCCGTTGCCTATATATGAGCAACGGAGATCTTTTCAGCCACCGTTACCATTGTGTCGGGCCCATCGACTGACTAGCGCGCGCGCGCACTCGCGGAAGCGCGCGGAGCTCATTTTTTCCGTCGCCTAACTCTTGCCGTTGACATAGAGGGGTATCCGATGTGTCGTTCTGTACTAGTGACACTATACGTCTAATCCTTTGTTTTCAGCAAGCCGGTGAAATTGACAACCTCACTGTTAAGTTGGGGCAAAGTAGTTTGATTGTGTTGTGCGGGTTCCATGTTGGCACCGGAATCCCTGGTGTTGCGCCGGACTACACTCCTTCACCAACAACTTTCAGAAGTGTCTTTGATTTCCTACTGGCTCGGTTAAATCTTGGTTTCATATTGAGGGAAAACTTGCTGCTACACTCATCCTACCTTCCTCTTGGGGTCTCCCAACGAACGTGTGTCTGCACGTAACAAGCACCGCCGATCACCAACAGCAGTCGTCGAATCAAGATCAAACCGGAGCCTGGACGGTCGGCACCGCCTCCTAGGACCAGCGGTGTCACCATCCACGACTTCGGGCCGCCGCCGCCGACGACCACGAGTGCGTCCCGTGCCACAGTCAAGCTCGAGCCGGGGGCGTCCTCCTCCCGCGCCACGGTCAAGCTCGAGCCGGGGACGTCCTCCTCCCGCGGCAAAAAAGCGCGCCGCGACACCGCCGCCACCGCCGCAGCTGACGGAGGAGCAGGCCGAGGCCATCTACCAGCGAGAAATGGAGATCGCGATGAAGCTCTCCTGCGAGACGGTCCAGCCGGCGTCACTCGAGCACGCCGAGCACTGGTCGTGCCTCGACAACAACATCATCGACCTCGAGTCGGATGATGTTGTTCCCGCCGCGCCGGTGAAGGTGGAGGTGGAGGAGCCGGACAACGCACCGCCGTAGCAGGAGCCTGGCGAGTGGAACGTCGAGGACGCGGTGGCCTTGGACGAGTTCTAAGGCTACTTCACCGGTAATTAGACTAGGTTTAGTTTAAACTTCGTCGTATTTTGTAAAAAGTTTCAAATTTGAATGAAATGCGTTAAGTTTAAATGAAATGCGTCTCAATTTTTTTTCTCCAAAACCTATTAGGAGGACCAGTGGGGCACGCTGCTCCCAATAGACGGCAACCGATGCCGGCGCGTCCAAAAGCGCCTGTCCAACAACTTTATCGGACGTTTTATTGGGCGCGCCGGTGGAGATGCTGTAATGCCGGTGCGAACGCGTCGTTTCTAAACGCCACGACCACCCCAGTGCATCGTATCTATCCATCGTATCTAAATTATTTTGTATCAGATCTGTTCGTGGCCTAATTAAACTGCAGCTAGCTTTGTGGCTTCATCAACACCGGTGATTACCAATCGTATGGATGTGCAACGTCCTGGAAAGAGGTCCCTGAGTGGCTTGGACCACGGAGCATAATTTGCATTTATGTAGTTTCGGTTAACACGCCAAGAGTCGGTTCTTCCCATGCATACAGTCCTCTCTTTCGTCATTTATTCTACTGCCACATCGACCTTTTGCCTATGAAATTGTGTCAAGAGACCCGTTGGCACCCGTCTAAGCCTGCTCAAGATAGGGAGTAACTTAGACTAATACTCCCTTCGTTTTTATTTAGCTCACGTTCTGGGTTTAGTCAAAATCAAATTTATTAACTTTGATCAAATATTTTGGGAAAATACTAACATGTACAATGTAAAATTTCCATTATTTGAATGATAATAAAGCATACTTTCATACTATATGCATTTGGTGTTATAGATATTCATATTATTTCTTATATTCTTGGTCAAACTTGACAAAGTTTGACTTTGACTAAACCCAGAACGCGAACTAAATAAAAACGGAGGGAGTAACATGTATATGTTACTACTCTAAATTACTACCTCCATAGTGGGGAGTAACATGTTTGTAGTGTCATATTTAATATGTTATACACTCATCTTGCCTCGAAATGTGTGATGTTACGGTAACATAGCTACTTAACACAACCATCTCTCTCCTCATTAATTACCCGTCACATCATATTTTTTGCCTACATGGCACTAATGTTACTCCTCATATTACTCCCATTGGCACTAGTCTAATGAACGCTATGGACCTGGATGTTGGAGTTTAATAAAGATGCAACCACACTAATCTGACCGATGAAGCCATGAAGCATAACCATATACGTATGTTGTGAAAAATGAATTCATATCCTCAGCTTTAGGATGATGTTTTATTTTGCGAGCTAACTTCAGAAATCAAAATATTTTTTGTTAGATAAACAAATCACAATGTTCAGGTATTCACTGGGAATAATTGCACCGGAGCCGGTGTTCGGATCTTTTTCGGACATGGCACTTGTGAGCCTGGTGTTTGATGACTTGTTGGAGCAACCTTTGCAAGTGGGGGGACAACAGCACTAGAGGAATTCAAGTTTTGTGGCGCTCATCGAGTGTCGAGTCTTAACTTTCAGGTTGAAAACCTAAGGTCAGACTTTTTTTTGGTTGTGCCTACTAATGACCTTGTTGTAGGTATTATTTTGAGAGCTCAGACTTTATTCAGGGTGAAAACCTAAGATTTTGTATCGGGCAACGATAGCGCTTGTGTGTTTTCCTTATTGGAGGCGTTGTTTTGGGAGAACATTTTTGTATTCCGAGTGTTGGCTTCGGTGGTGGTTTGTTGGGTTGCTACTGCGAGGAGTTGGTCACCATGGCTGGGCATTTTTTTCTTTCTTTTTCAGGCTGTGTGCATCCTGTATGTCGTTTGTTACATTTTGTTGATGCAGATGCTAGGTGTATTTGGTATCTTCGCGATATTAATATATTCTCTTTATCAAAGAAAAACAGGAAATGATTGCAATAAGAAAGGAAAACACACGACAACATGCTGAGGGAGAATGATGTACTACGACTACGTACACACTCATATACAAGTAACAAGTTGCTCATAAAGGAACTTCATGTATATTTATTTTAGTCGTACTATCTTTTTTTATAAGTCATACTATCTGCTCAACAGTAATATGAAATGCCATGATACATTTGGGTTTTCTCGATAAAGGCTTTACGCCTTTACCTCTGCACAATGTCAGCCCGCGGTTTAACCTTCGGGACCAACGTGTGGGAGGTCACTACCACCACTGTACAAATTTCCGCAGACCAATAACTCCTCACATCGTACATTTTCGTAACAGGCACGAACTGCCGTGTCAGGTACCAGCGACAAAAACCTTTCATTAGCATGACGTTTACCATAACTGTGTGGACCACAAATCCACAAAGTGCTATTTTAAGCAGCCTAGTACATACTACTACATACAAATCTCAAAAGAAGTTCCAAGTGGTTTTAAAGATTCTCATGCACAAGATGAACAAGCTCGGCCAGGAAAAGAACCAATGTGTTGAACTTTAGTGTTGTGGAATATAAATCTTTTGTGACAAGTGTGTGTACGATATAGTTTAGATCACAACCAGGAAAATATTAGGGTGGACATGGGCACACCGGCCGGGTAGCCGTCTTGTACAGTGGCGAAGCTTGACCAACATATTAGGAGGGGCCAAAACAGATAAGATAAGAGCTGAGGGGGCCAGATTTAAGTATTTTGTGTTTTATATGGTCAAAAGTGGTAAATATATAGTACTAATATGCAAATTTTAATTAAGTTGGGGGGCCATGGCCCCTTTTGGCCTCCATGAAGCTCCGCCTGTGGTCTTGTAGCATTAGGTGATAGTTTGGAGCCGAGAGCCTGGGAATGCACGATAATCGATGCCCAATCTAGCCGAGGAATATATTTTTATAATGGGAGAGGTCCACGTCGTCGATCATCGTATGTCTTTCGGGTCTATTATTTTATTTATCGTATTAAAGATATCATCAGTTGTTACTACAATTCTTGTAGACGTACAAACAACTGTATATTTTGATGGAAGTGAATCTCGAGGTTATACTATATATAGACATGATCCTAATGATTTTTACAACTAATTGTCTAAGTTAGTCGCAGCAGCAAACAAGTCAGGTCGATACAAGGAGTAAGTAAACAACACAAATACTAACAGGTTGGAAAGCCCAAGGCAACTTCAATAAACAAATGATATGCTAAACATCGCAGAACAGGCAAAAAAGATTGTGAATACTACCGTTGCCTCACAAGAGTGGAGATACGAAAAGTGTGGCAAAATGTGCATTTTCTCGATATATGCAATTTCTTTTTACCACTTTCTTTCTTCACATATTATTTTTCTACGGTCCTAAAGTAGATCGACTCACAATGGGATGATAGCAATACTATAGTACTTACCGAATTAATTTCGGAAGAACAATATCATAGTCATATCTTATTTATTCGCTTATAGAATCTCAATACAAATACGTGCGCAAGATTTATTTTCTATTAAATATCTAGTCAAGATACTACTATAATCTTTTTCTTTATTAACAAATATGATACGCCAGATTTTTCCCAATTTAGAATGCATGATGCTATCTATAGTAGTCTCATCATGGCTAGTCCAGAAAAAGATCAAGTAGATTTTCATGGTCACTGCCAAAAAAATTGATTTTTTTTATGTTCCTTTACCCAATGATACGGTAAGATGTCAGCATGTTGTGGGGTAATTAATTCTTTAGTCATGTAATGTGCCATTCAGGTGTAAATGGAGGGATAACACATACGTCGCGCACCATTTTGTCAATGAAAGTAGTACCATAGACCGTGTTAGAAGGTTGAGAGCCCCGTCATCGGCATGCTCCACGCCATAAAACGTGTGTAGCAACATCAGATGACACAAATTAACAACACGAACCTGTCTCCTAGGTCGATCGCGCTAGCGACTATGGAGGCTTCCAAACCCTAGTCAAAAAACAACCCCACTCCCGTGCTTTAAGACCACTCTTCATGGGGAGATGAGGCATTTCGGCCTGGGTCACGCGATGTGGTGAAGTTAGGCGCAGCGGTGAGCTGGACGGCGCCCACCGAGGTGAGGCTTAACAATTGTTGCAACTATACTTTGGTGGAATCTATGAGGGCTGAAGTGGTCATGCGTCGTGGCCCATGAGTTTGTAGTGCCCGATGAAAGTGGCTGACTACATATGCTATTGAGGGTGGCCGTTATAGTAGTCTCTTGGTTGTCGGCACGTCATAGAGTCACGTGGCGGTAGATCGAGGCCTTCTCCGCTCGAAGACATGATAATCTTCTCTCTTCGATGGTACGCTTCCATATCTAATAAATCCATGTTTCGGGTTGATGATGGCACCACCACAGTAGGTACAGTCCTCTTTTTGAAGGCGACATCAAGAATGTGCATGTGCTTCCCTTCATAGAGCAAGGGAAACCCTAGGTCTAGCTCGCTGGACCAACAGCGATGGCGCATTGCATCATTCTCTAGTTTTTTTTTTGGTTGGTGTACTAGATATACATTCATTCGTATTCGGTGTATTTATCAGTAACTGCATATAGTTAGATGTATTTTGTTTATTCCCTCTAGATGCCCTTATTACCTTTTTTGTAGGAATTTTTTTTATCTCTTTCACGAATATCGAGCTTCGGTTATAGAAAAAGTAAGAAGAAATATCCTTACGTAAGTGACCTCATAAAAATAGGTGTAGTAGTAACGGAAGCTGAATGTGGTTCCCGAGCTCACTACAACCCTTTTTTATGAAATTCTGAAAATTCTAGTTCTATGTCTCAAAAATTCTGAAATTCCATATATAAATACAAATACATATTGCTCTCTCCATTTTTAAATGTATTGTTTTAGATGTTTCATATGGTGTCTAGATGCATACTAAAATGTGTTAACAAATTTTAGAATGGATGGAGTATGTATGTATACTAGACATTTCATTAAAAAAACATGTTTTTTCTAAAAACAAAAAAGGAGAAATTTCTTTAAAAAATATTAGAACTATTTCCCCTTTAAGTGCCCACAAATTTTGTTATTTTTATATGATCGAAATAGAACTTTTTGTGCACTAAAAATTTGCGTATAGATAGAAATCACGCGTATGTATCCAAGGGGAAAATATTTGAATATTTGAAACTCAATTTTTGTAAGTAGGCTTTTATAAGATGGGACTGGGAGAAATAGCAATTTGATTGGGCGAGGCTTTGTGCCAGACTGCCAGTCGCTCTCGCTCGTACAGATTGGCACGCGACAAGGGGTCCAGGGCGGATCTCCCGGATACGGTCCTGCACGCCTACGTGTCGCCGTCAGAACGGCCTGGCCATATAGGGACCCGGGAACGAGTCCGACTGGCTTCTCCACCATCGTACACTGGCTTTACCAGGATTGGGAACCCCGGTTTGGTGCTGCAACTGGGTGTAGGCCCCGGCGGTAATCTACAAGGGCATGCAAACGTGTAACATGAGCACAATGATGGAGGGTCCTCCGTACAAGAGGCCATGTATTGGGTGAAGTTTTTTGTTCATTGGTGAGTAACCTGGCGTCGATGAGAATTGTTGCTCGTCGAGGAGAATTATGGTATGGACAAGCTAGCGGACGTGCGGCACTTGGAGCTATCTTCGACTCGTTGTACTTTGAGGTTTGCGGTTCGAAAGCGGGGGCGGTGGCACCGGATGATGGAGGGAGCACCGACATCGCAGTTGATCACGATCTAGGCTGCTGCAGGTTTGAGAAGTTGCGATTGCCAGTAAAAAACACCCAAATAAGGGTGGACAATGGTGGCACATTTAAGGCGTTACCTTGAATACGTCGTTTTGCAGATCACGCTTTCCCGGCTGGGATGCTCTAGGGAAATTGTAGATCTGGCTCTCCCAAACAGGACGATGGCGGTGCACGTCACCATTTTCCCTCCTAGGGCATCATTTTCCCTCATAGATCACATCTATTGTTAGGACATCTCCACTCGTTCGGCCTCCCCATGCTGAAATACAACGCTATTTTGGGCCGCCTTGCGGGGCAACGACGCTATTCCACGCACTGGGGGCGGAGTTTTCTCAACCGTGCCAAACCCAAGACTTGGGCCTTCTCGTCGGTAAGGCCGGCGAGCACCTCCTGGATCGCCTCCACACGGTCCGCCCCTTCTAGCGGCGGTGGCACGAGAACGCCACCCGCGCTCAGAACCCACGCGGCTTGGCCGCCGGAGGCGCCAGAGACGCGCATATCCGGCGGCGCGGGTAGCCCACCTTGTAGAGCATCCGCGCTTCCTTTTTGTGGAGGTGGCGACGGCCGAACCCGTTCGCGGCAACGTCGTCATTAGGGAAGCGCTCGGCCATTGCACATGGGAGCCGGTGTGCTTTGTGGGGGAGATGAGAAGGTGACGGCGAGAGAGAGCTGTGGCTGTGCATGGCGAGAACGCAGGGTTTTATAGCGGCGCGGAAGGCCAGACGGAGGGGCGGTGGCGCGCCATTATTCCGACGTGTGACCCGCAATTGGACTCGTCAGCGACGGCCCTTCACTGGCCGCTGGCCACACCATTACTCCGGCAGCTTTTGACCGGCGCGGGAGCCGAGAGGATGAGAATGCCGCTCATGGGCGTTTCTGTTTCGCGCCTTTTCATCTGGGTCGCTGCCAGTGTTGGCTCACCGTTTTTGCACGCAAGCCCCCCCCCCCCCCCCCCCCCCTAGGCGAAACCCAATGATCTGGGTTTCGCCTGGGTGCGCCGACTCTAAATTTCATTGAAACGACGCTATTTAGACTCCTGGTGTTTCTAAGAAAATGACGGTATTTAGGTCAAAACGGCACAAAACGACGCTATAGGATGAAGATGCCCTTACCCCTTTGATACCTTGCGTCTCTCCGGCGGCCTCCCCACCCCGTCCACCAATGGGCAAGCCGCGCGAGTTTTTTCCTCCCCACCTTATAAATCCTCAGCACAGTGCCAAACCCACCCCCACACCACTCTCTTTCCGCTCCGGGCAACACGGCCGAAAGGGAAGCAGCGACCTCGCCGCCCCACTGCTCCGTTCTCCTCGTCTCCTCGCTTTGCCATTTGTGGTGTGCTCCCTCAGATCTACCCACTTTCGTCTTGTTGCATCTCTGCTGGCTCGAATTTATTCACTTAACTATTTCCGTTGTTTGATTGCTCGCTGCGCCGAAGGAGATTGGGTTGGATTCCGTTTTGGGGAGCAGAAAGGGATCGGAGGAGGAAGGATGGTGCGGGGGAAGACAGAGATGAAGCGGATAGAGAACGCGACAAGCCGGCAGGTGACCTTCTCCAAGCGCCGGAACGGGCTGCTCAAGAAGGCTTTCGAGCTCTCGGTGCTCTGCGACGCCGAGGTCGCACTCGTCGTCTTCTCCCCGCGGGGCAGGCTCTATGAGTTCGCCAGCGCCACCAGGTACTCCAATCCCCCGATCCGAACAATAAACCTCGAATCCCTATTTGCTGCTGCTAGCTGCTGCCGTTGGAAATTGGGGTTGTTTGAATTGGGGTTTTTCCGTTGGTATTTTTGTGTCGGTTGGAGGCGACGGCACAGCTGGTAGGCGTTTGCCATGCTACGGTTCGGCTCCTCAAAATATCTGTACGGACTTATGCACACACGATTCCTAGTGTAGCACAGTCCTCCTAGCTTCCTCTTTCTCTTTCTCCATCTTCTTCATTCTCTTTCTCCCACACGCACATCCTTTGACTTCCCCCCTCGCCTCTCTCAGTTTCTCCGGTCTCTCATTGAGTATCACAGCTCATGCAGTCTTGCTGCCTTTTCTTTCGCCTCTCCTATCTCTGTCCTCCGTTAGATCACGTGCGGGAGGCAGAGGTAGGCTGGTAGACTGATTCACTGATAATACATGGAGATATATCAGTGTGCAGCCTTGGGGATCCAGTAGAATGGAATTATGGAAAAGGAAGCAGCCGTCCAAGTAATAGCGGTGCGGCCGGGGTCCGGGGAAACCGGAAACCAGGCTTCAGCTACAAATGGCGAAATGGTCATGTGATGCCCGGACTCGGGACAGTGAGCTTCACTAGTGAAAGCAAAACAATAATTTCTCTTGTGTTAACAATTGGCGGTACTGCCGATTTGACCTGCTTTACTTCCGCACTCCCAATCGCGTCAGTTCAGGTACCGGGATGGCCTTCGTCTTGCACTGTGACGTTGGGCACAGTAGCTGCCGTAGCCTGATTTCTCGCTACATTTGTTGGGGTCCGCGCTCCTTGGTCAAGCTGTCGTACATGCGATAGTGTCGTTCCGGCGAGTTTTCTGCTCCAGACTTTTGGTTCTAGCTAGTGCAAACTAGCATTTCGCGAATTTCAGTCTAATCATGCGTCTTCTCCTGCACCTAGTGGGTGTTGTGCGCTGATTCTCATATGTTTATTTGGCTTAATTTAGATGTACGATTGAGTACTTTGTTTGATCTTGGAAACATCTGTATGCAATCTTACTTGTATGGTTAATGCTGAATTTTCCATCTTACTTCGTACAGTCAATAAGCTAATGCTGAAGTTTTTTTTGCCGGGGAAATGCTGACCTTTGTAAACACATAAATTGTCCAATTACGTATACACTAAGGCGTCTCAGAATGAATATTTTCCCATTGTTTGTGTGGCCTTTAGATTTGGTTTCCACGGATAATTTGTTGTTGCATTAATGACTGTACATGCATACATCCTTTTATACGCTGATCAGAAATGTAAGCAGTACTTTACAGTGTAGAGCACCGCTTGATCGATCAGCTAGCTCTCCTTTTTAAGAAGGTACTACGTACAAGTAACGGATTTAAATAACCAGCCAAAGTTAGAATTTAGAAATGTCCATATAATACTGTTTTAATAACAAGACTGATTAATTCGAAAAGTTTACAAAGAGTACATCATGCATGGAAGATATGCGGTTCAATTTGTTCAATTCTTGTTTTTCCTGAAACCTCAAAACATGTTTTTTTAAAGTAACAGCTCAGTCGAAGGGATCGATTAGATAAACCATGACATAAAGAATCAAGAAACTACTTCAGTTGTACAACATTGTTAAACCTTCGATTCTTGGTCAAGCCAAGCGTATTCTCTATGCTGAGCTAGCTACCTTTTAGTATTTTTATATTATCCATACGATATGATTTAGCTTTCATGTATCTCAAAACAAAGATATATCTGTTACGTTGATCTATTCAATTTTATTGCCAAAAAATATAGTTCTTCCTACGTTTTGCTAGATTCAACCATGTGATAATGAAAATTCGTTTGATTTAACAAAATATGTTCCGATGGTATACTTAGACACCAGTCTATATGGAAATGGTTAAAATATGTTCTGTCATATTTTACCAAGTCATTACGCTTGCTCTAGAACAGACACATATCAAAGGAACGATTCAACACTACTGCATATATTTGTATAAGAACTGAGACGCCTTTCTTCAATATTTATAAGAAACTAGTCTTCTAATGGTCTAGAGATGGCACATGCAAAATCTATTGCTCGTGTCATGTTTCAGGAAAATGCACAGTGTTATTGGTAACGTAGCAAGGGTCTACGATGACTATTTAAGGTTTTTTGCCTTTCACCTAGAGTGCACGGCTCTAGGTAAAATTGTGGTTTCTGGTAGTGTTTGATTATTATTCTTCTCAAACAAGTTATCTTGTGTTGTTTGCCTCATTATAGATGGTTCTAATCAGTTGTGATGAGACCATGGCGTCACATGACCTACTCACAAACGGTTCAAAATACATTCATGACGCTATTCTGTAGCAGTGGCAACAAGGGCTACATAACTACTCTAGCTAATGATGTGGAATTAATCACTTCTAGTTATGAATAAAATGTACTAATAAAAACTTGCATTCTTGGAGTAGCTGACAAAATTAAAATAATGATCCTAAAATCATGTCTTAATAAACGCCGCCAATAGGATTCGGAATGCCGGTTTTATATGTAAGTATGCGGAATGCGTGAAATAGGAAGGAAGAAAGGGACATGCCAAGTGTTATCCCGATGACTCGAATGCATGCTAAACATCTTATATGCATGTACACATTGACGTCGTTCTGTGGCTGCATGATATGAAATGTACTATCTTGTATCACAGTTCATAAAATAATTACCGGTCGACCGACGTTGGTTAAGACTTAGTTTGACGTAGTTGAACCATGCTCTGCAAAACTTATATCATAATCTGCTATTAAATAGTTTGGAAAATTAGAAAAGTTGTTTAAATAAATTTAACTAGGAAAACAAGATTTTAGGTAAATGCAAAATCTAATTGAATGAAATTATCTTAACATACCGTTATAAGAAATAGAGCCTAAGGCACTACTACAGAAAAGTGCTTGAGCCGGTTCAAAAGGATCATAGCACATATTGTACCACCGACTATCAGGAAGGAGAGCTAACGTTCTATGTTTTATATAGCAAGTTGAAAAAGATACCATCATTTTAGTGTGTTAGCTATCCAAGCTAATTGAATGAATATAAATAAAGTTCTGGCATGGCCATTGCCATCGTGACTTGGCACCCGCCATCAAGGCTCGCTAGAATGCCACCGATGTCGTCAAGGGGATGTGAATATTTTTCCCATGCGCTATTTGGTCTCGGCCATGCATACGGTTACCCAGTTATTCACATGATGTTCTTCCTATAGGGCATTGAGCACAAAATATGCAAGACTGAATTGGCCCCTCTTCCATGCTAACTAGCCTCGACGTCGTCAGGATATTTGTCACGATCACCCGATCCTCAAAGTAATGACATATCATTTTCTTCTATAGCCAATTTAGAATACAAAAATATTGTTCCTCAAAGCATTGTTAGATAGCAATAATGTCCATGCCTACAAGAATAGGAAATTACAATCAAATGGCCAACGCTATGACCCATGTTCACTAGACAAGTGCTCTGAAAGATCAACCCACACAACCACATTCATGAATGCTATCCACAAACGCACTTAGGACGCCACACACTAACTATGAACTCCATATCGCGAGAGTGAATCAAGCTCCACAAAAGGAGGACAAAATTGGGTTGCTTCAGCTTGAAAATGACAACGGATTAACAATAGACAGGATTCCGGCTTCACACAACCTTGAACCTTCAAAAACATAACCATGTCGTGCTGAGGTGACTTAGCATTCCACACCTTACGGATTAGGCTAGATAGATCTTGGGACAATTGGCATGAAGAAGATGGCCCTAGCGTCCCCAAGGAGAGCACAATGGAGGCCCAACAAATGGGCTTTAGCTTACACCACTACATGTTGCCACACCGTCATCGTCCAAAGAAACAAATGCCCAAAACAACAAAAACATTGATAAACGGACACCCCACAACGTGGGAAGAATGTGCTGGCACTAGCCAACCAATGTCTACACTCAGCCAAGCTAATGTCTAAGAAACATCACCAAGACACAATAATAGGGAATTTTTTATGAGGCGTAGACCATTTAAACCAAGGTTGCAACCTTGAAATGTAGGTGGGCCCCAAAATGCAGTTGAAGCCAAGATGTTGTCTACCTGATTTGGTGAGCCTCTAAACAATGGTCTTCATGGGCACAATAGCACACTTGCCGCTGTGCGACAACCATGTCAAGGCAACATCACACTCTAGAAATTATTATATCTTGTTTGAAATGATTATACCTTAGGAAGGAGAGGGCGAGAATGAGATAATGTCGTCTAATGTTAATCTCACCCCTCTTTGACTTCCCAAATCTGCTAGAAGTGCAACGAGCATGTCCTAGGAGCTCCTTGTACTGACTCTGAATCATCAGATATTTTTTGTAGTGCCTTGTTCGAAAATAAAAATAAACTTAGGAGTGAGGATGGAATAATTTCAAAGGGTTTTGGGCAACGGTCCCTTCACATAGCAAGTTTGTTGGGATGACCTGTTCACATAGCAAGTTCATTGGTACGCCTGCTGTTCGGATAGCAAGCTAGTCACCCCAGTGTAGAAACATATTATTGTTCAAGGTCAACTGTAATTTTCAATACAAACTAGAACCTATAAGTTATTACTGTTCGTAGTTATATACTCAGAGCAAAGTATGTTAAATATTTATGAACTGATTCCGTTAATATAAGCAATTACTGCAGATTATTTGGAAGATGGCATGCCAAAAGGTCTGCGAACTTATAGTAACATGATTACATGAGTCCAAGGATGATGCTTGAACCGATTAACACACTGGTGACACGTATCAAAGATTAGGAACAATTAACTTGTTGTCGCATAATTTAAAAACCCCCGCGTCTGATACTATGAAATTTTAGATAGGATTCCTCTCAAACTAAGCAACACCTTTGCCTAAGCTTAGTTGTGACAAAGTTAGCTTTGAACAAACAGTTCGTGCTGGTCTCTTGGTGTGCTTTCTGGCCATTTGATGCTCGCATTCTTTCAGCTCCGGTTTACGAACACATGATATCTAACTGCTTTACTAAGTTTCTTCGTAAATTATCACCTAAGAACTCATTTGCATCGATCGATGAAGAAGCCAGGGCTTCCCCTTTCTACCCAAAAAAAGAACACTAACAACTCATTTACAACGTTATGCATTTATTCACAGCAACTTTGAGAAGAGCATACTTGTAGTATCAGCACGAATAATATATTTTGTAGAGTTAGCACTAGTGTTTAAACATGTGTCCATCGTGGGCTAATTAATCTCCTATATATGGCTTAAAACCTCAATAGTGGCACACAACACAAGACATCGCAGTGGATTTTTACGGTATCTCATTATTGACTTTATCTTCCTTAAGAATGTTAAGCATTTTCTACAATGTTTGTATATCTTTATGTCCATGGACTTTCTGACAAGAGACTACACTCTTGGCATTTATAGTCAGAATATGTCATAGAAAAAGTATTTTCATTGTAACTTTTAGTTTCTTATTCTATATTTAATTCAGCTTGCAAAAATCGATTGACCGCTACAAGGCACATACAAAGGATAATATTAATAACAAGGTTGTGCAACAAGATGTACAGGTAATTACATATCCTCAATATGAGTTTGCAGATTGATGAAGTAAATAATTGATAAGTAATTTAAGTTAAATTGATACCACTTCTCATCATTTTATATGAAACCATATTAAGAATAGTCATACCACAATATAGCAGTGATGCAATTTATTCTTGCATACAGTAGATATTTGACAGTAAATGGCCAACGTGACAATTAACCACATCCAAACTACTTTACATTCAACTGGTACAGGTAACTAAAGTAAACATATGAACGATCCTTACATGTACTATAATTTAGGAATATCATAATATGCTCTCGTTACAAGTAACTTACAATGTTGACTGGTGACTAAACGGATCTTGCACACTATACAATTAGTGTAGCTTAATATTTGCATATGGCCTGTGTATCTAAACCATGGAGGATCATGCCATGCTTATTTAACCTATTAAACATCCAGGATCCTACAATGTTGTTGCTGATAACTTTCGCCAGCATCAATCGCAATATGAGACACATGTTAAGTACAAAAACATGATATTGCTCATTAGGTGTCAGTAAATTAGGGCTACTCAATTATTTACTCTGAGCAGTATGACGTGCGACGTGATACGACTTTTAAATGCTGAATCAAACCTCTTAACTGCAGCAAATTAAAGCTGACACTGATAGCTTGGCAAAGAAACTTGAAGCTCTTGAAGAGTCGAAACGGTAAGGTATCTTGCCACTAACTGAAGATCAGATTGTACTTAGGCAAGCGAAAATGATGCCTAGTTATATGTGATGCAGAAAGATCTTGGGAGAAAATTTAGGAGGATGCTCAGTTGAAGAACTGCACTGTCTTGAAGTTAAAATTGAGAAGAGCATCCGAATTATCAGAGGAAAGAAGGTTGCTAGTTAAAAATTCCTGCATGGAACTGCTTAACCTGACACAAACTAATATATATTTTTTTGACCACGCAACTGCTACCAGATCCAGCTGCTGGAGCAGCAGATAGCTAAACTGAAAGAGAAGGTATACCACCAACTGAATCTTAGCACCGCTAGCCACAGTAACCTATGTGATTCTGCGTGTTTTTTTACAGATATCTATATACATAACTCACAACACACACCCTAGCTATTTCTGAATGCTTCTTGAATCTCTATGATCAGGAGAAGACTCTGCTCGAAGACAACAAACACTTGCGCGAAAAGGTCATGACTTACTCCAACTATCAGGGTCACAGTGCAAACACTAACTACCAGTCTGTTTTTTTCCCATGTAAAACTGCAGAGTGCATGATACCTCATGTTCCAGAAACAAAGAAAGCATACCTAGTTAATCTCATACCCACCTGTATTATACTCCCTCTGTTCCAATTAGATGACTATCATTTTACATCCACATGTGCATAAAGGAAAGTCATCTAATTTAGAACGGTGTATATATAAACTTAAACAGTCACTCATGTCTGTCACTGCTTTGTCACTGCAGGAGAGCAACCTTGAGGCGGCGCTCGTGGTTCCCGCCCTGAACTGTGTGGCGCCCTTGCAGCTGCGAGACACCGCGGAGACAGTGGCGAGCGACGAGGACGTGGAGACGGAGCTCTACATAGGGTTGCCCGGCAGGGATCGCTGTTCCAGTCGGCAGTCAGGTTAAGCTAAGTAGCCAACAGATCGATACAACCACAGCTGGCGACGCGGTACACAGTCAAATTAAACGGCAGGTCAAGCTCGAAGGAATAAGCTCTTTGCACCTGCACCTGGAGGAATGAAGTGCCCAGGCAGCAGCCCTCCATTTCTCTATATTTATTAGATAGTACTCCGTATCTGCAATCTTTTGCAGAAGGTAATTGGCTACGGCAATCGGGTGATGGTAAACCTGCAGCGAACCCCTCCGAGATTCGAAACTGAAACGCCCAGCGCACCAATTGTTTCTTCGTTTGGCTCCGTATGTATATAAAAGTATTACGATGTTGCTGTTCATCTTGCGATGAATTGATCTGCTAAGTAGTACGAGGCAAATAAAAGAAGAAGAGTAAGAAGAAAGGAGATCAAAAATTATCATCTCGGAAGTGTTGTACTCCTGACTAGCTGCCGATTCTGCTCCGTGTTGCTAGTTTGCAATAAAAAAAACCTAAGCCTCGATAAAAAGTGGTATTTTGGTTTAGAATAAGTTTGGCTGATTATTTTGTAAAACGTTTAGTCTGAATCGTTTTAAGTTGTATTTTAGATCGAATTGCTAAGGGCTCGATACATAGCACACTACGATGTAAATGGGATTCTGTGATGGCTATTTTATAGAAAACCCCCTCTATTTTTCTAGAATTCACGTGACGGTCCTCACTTTGGTTAAAACAGAGATGAAGCAAATCAAATTCCCATTCCCCGTCGCTCTTTCCCCTCTAGCAGGACCACGTGGCCATGAGCGCCGTCGTGGGGGACTATCGCCGCGGTGGAGAAGCTGGTCGCTGAGCTCCACGAGAGGACGGTCATGGTGCTCGATGTCTGCAATGTGGCATGAGACATCGTCGACCAAGTGCGGTGCTTTGAGCGCCTTGCCGATGTCGCGACATCTGTGCTGCTCGCGCCCGGTAGATCCACTAGGGGAGTTTCGTCGCACCAGTGACACAATCTCCGACCTATACGTCCTCATCATGGACAACACCATTGTGGCTGCGAAGAGCAGTATCGCATCCTTCGTCGCATCCCCGTGCCACACACGAGGTAGGATCTGATCGGTGCCTTCGTTGTAGCACCTCATCGTGAGATGTCCAGATCGACCCACGGTAGACCTGCGGTGTCGGTGCTCTCCTCCTGGTCCCATACATGTTTGACGTGATGAATGTCGTGGAAGAGCAGATCATATGGTTTAGTCAGGTTTATAGGTGACACTAGAAGTAGACCTTGACATTCCTGGAGAACGTCTAGGTTTCGGCCTGGGCCTGAAAAATTCGAACGTGCAACACTCAGACCCACGCCCGGCCCCGCCTCGAATGGAAACACGATAATGTAGGTGAGTTAAGTTTAAAGTTAGGGTTCCGTGGGGTCAAAGCCTCACCACGTTCTTCCTTTATATTGCATGATCATCTCACAATTACAATTGGGTTACAACATGTATAATACGTACATGTACACAAAAAGACTCTAGACCTATTTTAAAACTCCCCCTCAATCTGAACTTCTAGTATGAACAAGATTCAGATTGGTCTTAAAAGGGTCTAACATCTGTCGAGTGGTTGGTTTGGTGAACACATCAGCCAACTGATCATTGGAAGAAATAAATCTGACCTGAAGAGCTCCAGAGAACACGCTCACGCACAAAGTGAAAATCGATCTCTATGTGCTTGGTGCGTGCATGAAATACTGTATTAGATGTCAGATATGTAGCTCCTAAATTATCACGGGTGCACGCTGCTGTGAAACGCCAAGCTCCTTGAGTAGTGATTCTACCCATATGGCTTCAGCAACTTCGTTTGCCAAAGCTTTATACTCAGACTCAGTACTGGATCTCGAGACTGTGGGTTGTTTCTTCGAGCTCCACGAAATAAGGTTTGGTCCAACAAAGATGGCGAAACCTCCTGTGGATCGGCAATCATCAACACACCCTGCCCAATCCACATCAGTGAAGATACTAATGCTGGTGGAGACAGACTTCAGAAATTTTAGTCCTATACTCAATATTCCCTTAACATATCGCAGAATGCGCTTGACTGCTTCCCAATGGACATCGGTGGGTTGTGCAAGAAACTGACACACCTTATTCACCGCAAAAGAAATATCTGGACGGGTGAGTGTCAAATACTGCAAGCCTCCAACAACGTTGCGGTACCGGAAAGAATCATCGGGACCTAGAGGAGTGCCTGACTGACGTGCGAGACGCTCTGTCGATGGTGTAGGAGTGGGCTTACAATTCTCCATACTCACACGGTGCAAGAGATCTAATGCATACTTCCGTTGAGTCACTGTCATCCCCCCTCTGAATTGTAGGATGCTTCTAAACCAAGGAAATACTCCAGCCGGCCAAGATCCTTGATAGGAAAACTAGATGCAGCGATCGAACAAGGCCATCAACTGCACTCGGAGTAGAACCAGCAATCACGATATCGTCCACATAGACCAGCATATAAATCCGAACACCATGCTGAGAGAAGATAAACAGGGACGTGTCGGCCTTGGAGGAGACAAAACCAAGCTCAAGGAGACATGCATACCACGCATGGGGAGACTGTTTAAGACCATACAGAGCCCGCTGCAGCTTGCACACATGAGAGGGATATCGAGCATCCTCAAAACCAGGCGGCTACTGCATATAGACATCCTCAGAGAGAAAACCATGAAGGAATGCATTACTCACATCGATCTGCCGAAGACTCCATCCTTGTGACACCGCAAGAGAGAGAACCAGACGAACTGTGGCTGGCTTGACAACTGGACTAAAAGTATCACCATAGTCAATACCATGCTGCTGAGTAAAACCACGGGCGACAAGGCGTTCCTATCAATCGAACCATCCGACCGATGCTTGGTCTTGAAGATCCACTTGCTCCCAACGATGTTAACCCCCGGAGGACGAGGAACAAGGACCCACGTATTGGTATGACGTAGGGCAGATATCTCATCAGCCATCGCTGCATGCCAGGCGGATTCACGCAGTGCATCACGATGGGAAACAGTGTCGCAAGAACGCACGCCGATTAGGATCATACCTCACCGTCCCATCGGTGATCTGCTTCGCGCGCCAGGTATTGTCACGTTTACGCGTGACCATCGCGTGTTCAGGCTCAGCCGAAGGCGTCGCGGTCGAGGTAACAGAGGGACCCTCGACAGGAGGTGACGCAGGCTGAGCATGGACGACGACGAAGGAGAAGCAGCCGCATCGGAGGACTGTGCCGATGATGGGCCGGGCACGAGGCCGATGATGGGCCAGGCGAGCGAGCCGAAGGAGAGCTGGGGCCGGGACGCGTGCATGCGCCATGCACGTCGATCTCCAGCTCGGTACGCACGGGACGGACGTGCACGTCAATCACCGGCGAGCGTGTGTCGATCACAGGCGGCGGAGGAGTATCTCGCTCGACTGGAAATTCCTGCACATGAGAGACACTGCCTGAGGCAGGCGGGTCAGTGGACAAATAAGACAGGTCATATTTTGCATATTATCACCCGTAGCCGGTTCATCGGAAGGAAAGGAAATCGCATCCGCAAGAGTGGAGATGTCAATCGTAACACCGGGTGTGGAATATGGAAACACAGACTCATCAAAAACAACATCACGAGAGATATATATGCGTCCCGTGGAACGATCTAAGCACTTGTACCCCTTATGCATTGGGTGTACCCTAAAAACACACACATAGTAGAGCAAAAAGCAAGCTTATGTGCGTTATACTTGCGCAAACTGGCCAGCACGCGCAGCCAAAAGTGCGAAGAAAGGAATAGTCTGGTTTGACCTTAAGGAGACGATGCACGGGTGTGTCCTGTTGAATAACAGGTGTGGGCATTCGATTAATGAGAGCGGTCAGAAAAGCTTCATCCCAAAAACGCAAAGGAAGTGAAGAATGGGCTAGCAAAGCAAGACCTGTTTCAACTAGATGACGGTGTTTGCGTTCAGCAACCCCGTTCTGTTGTGACGTGTGTGGACAGGACACACGATGAGAAATCCCGGTACGCTGAAAATAGCGATGCAACTTGTGATACTCACCACCCCCCGACTGACATCTATGATTTTAGTGTGAAGGAGACGTTCAACGTGAGCTTGAAAAGCATAGAACACTTGCTCAACATCAGACTTATGCTTGAGGAGATATATCCAACAAAAACGAGAGTAATCATCGACAAAGCTAACATAGTACTTATACCCTCCCGAGGAAGCAATCGCAGGGCCCCAAACATCAGAATGAATTAACTCAAGAGGCATAGTAGAAATACGATGAGATAAATTATATGGCAATTGTCGACTCTTAGCACGCTGACAAGCATCACAAACTGAAGTCTGAATATCGGACGAACACACTAAACCATTATTCCTAACAATGTTTTGAACTACATTATTGGTGGGATGACCGAGACGCTGGTGCCACTGGGACGATGTGGTCTTGACGCTGGAAGACGCCTGTCGGATTGACGAGGTGGACGCACGACTAAGCGGGATGGGGTAGAGCCCTCCATGACTTCTACCGTGCAGAAGAATTTTCTTCGTGGCCTTGTCCTTAACAAGGAAAAACAAACGATGAAATTCCACAAAAACATCATTGTCGGAGACAAGACGATAAACGGAAAGGAGGTGCTGATTAATGTGTGGAACATGAAGAATATTGTGCAAACGAAGAGGTGAACCGGCTAAATTAGAGTGACCAATATGCGAAATTGACAAACCTGCACCATTGGCCACTTGCACCTGGTCCTTCCCGCCATAGCGCTCGTGGTAGTGAAGACGCTCTAGATCACTTGTGAGATGATCCGTCGCCCCGGAATCCATGATCCATTGGGGCGGCTCATGAGTGGAGGTAGACGCGGAGTTGCCGGCGCGGAGGCTACGACAGTCTCCTGCCTCGTGCCCCCAGTTCCTGCAGAGTTGGCACTTGGGGCGCCAGCGGTTGCGGCCATTGCCGCCTCCGTTCCCTCCTCCTCCGTTGCGGCTGTTGCCGCCGTTACCGCCAGGGCGACCCGACTGCCCTGGCCTTGACCACCTTGACCATGGCCGCCTTGGCCATAGCCGATCTGCCCATGCTGTGTATAATCACCAGCGGGACGGCCGCCACTAGGACGACCAGAGTCGTTGCCGCGGCCCGGAGTGGCGTTGTAGCCCGGGCGCGACACAACGTTGGCGGAGGATGTCCAATCCTCGGGCTCCGACTGCTGCTGCTGGAGGGCTTCATAGTGGAGGACACTCGAGTAGAACGCGGAGAGTGTGACAGGGCCCGCGAAGTTCATCGAAGCAGCAATGGGGTTAAACACCGAGCCAAGGTCGGTGAGCATGTAATCGATGATCTCGTCATCGCGAAGTGGGGAGCCGGCGGCGGCCATGGCGTCAGCTAGTGCCTTCACCTTCTGCATATACTCGCCAGCGGGCTTGTCCCCCTTCCTCAGCGCCTGAATTTGACGCCAGATATTGCAAACACCAGCGCAATTTTCTGCGCTGAACATGGCCTGCACCGCCGCCCATGCAGCAGCAGCCGTGGTGCAGCCGATCAACTGGGCTGAGATCTCCTCGTGCATTGATCCAAGGAGTATCCCGAGAACCTTCTTATCGAGGGTCCACCAGTGCTCGTAGTCGGGGTTGGACACGGTACGAGCAGCTTCGCCGGTTCCTGTCGTCACGGTCTGATCCGGCGCCTTCGCCGAGCCGTCGAGGAAACCGTGGAGGCGCGCTCCGGCGAAGTTGGGGAGGGCAAGTGCCCTCCATAGGATGAAGTTGTTGCGGTCCAGACGGACCGCGATGGGCGAAACAACTAGGACGGCCGCCGAGGCCGAGAGGGTGCGATGGTGGGCGCAGCGGGGGTGGAAGGAGACACGGCGAGCGGAAGAGGTGAACGACATCGCGGCGGCGCGGCGAGAAACGCGGCGGCGGCGGCGGCTAGGGTAGGAAGAGCTCTCGGCTCTGATACCAAGTTTAAAGTTAGGGTTCCGTGGGGTCAAAGCCTCACCACGTTCTTCCTTTATATTGCATGATCAGCTCACAATTACAATTGGGGTACAACACGTATAATACGTACATGTACACGACAGGACTCTAGACCTATTTTAACAAATTAATGTTCGTACATGAGGGTTTGGTGTTTGAGTTGCACATGCAGATACTTAGCTCAAGTAAGATCGTGTGATTGGCATGTTCTCAATTTTAGGCTCCCTGAAAGTAGACTCTTTGGAGCATGGCCTGTAAAAACAATCTTTAGCCAATGTTATGCATTTCGTTTGGTTGCTGGCATATGTAAATTTTTTAGCCCTTGGGTTATAGTGGGTGTGGCTGTTTGGTTGCATGCATGACAATTTGTAGCTTAAGCCTAATGCAGCCCACGTGTGTTTGGTTGTCTGCACAATGGCCGCAATCGCTATGTTAACCTCTTCTTAAGATCGAGTTTTGGGGTTACCAGGTACATGAAAACAAGAGATCAGATCAATAGCAGGTAACATAGTTAATTATGGATCATATATTACTCATTATATAATGGCTGGCCAGATTCGCGGCCTCTCCGCTGCCTGGCTACTGTTCATCGCACTGTTTATCTACAGTGTTGAACAGTAGCCGCGGTGGGCCCCACCTGTCAGGCTCACATCGCCACCGCATTTTAGGAAAGCGACAAGTCATCCCAGAAATTGCACCACAGACCTCCAGTTCCACGAAGCGAGGGACCTGACTGCAAATATCGCAAACCTCAAGGGCCTTCGTGCAAAACCGTCGGCACTTCTCCCCTTTCCCCTCTCTCCCCGCGCGCCGCCGAGGTCGCCGCCGGCCGCCGCGCCCGCTGCGGCCGCTCCGGCCTTCCCCGCTCCAATCGCCGCCCACGAAGAGATGCGCCGTCGCGTCCTCTCTCTTCCCGCCGAAGACAGCTCGCCGGGACGCCGCTGTGCCGCCGGAATCGTCCGCGTCGCTTTCCCCGACCGCGGCCGCATTTCCACGACGCCAGCGACGCTCCGGCGATGCATAATCGGCGGCGCCGCCACCTGAGGCCAGCCCGCGTCGAGGCGCGTCCAGCGCGCCCAGCCGCGCCTCTTGGGACGCGCTGGTTTGCCGCCGGCGACGCCGTCGCCGCTGCAGCGGCTCCGGTCACTACGACGTCACGCCGACATTTTTTTCCCACACCGACGTTATGGCGGGCCTGGGTCGGCTGAGCCGGACTTCTAGCTGGGCTGGGCCGCTTCGTGCGCGTCCAGCTCGGCCTTTTTTCCCCCCTACTTCTGTTTTAGATTTCAAATTTCCAATATTTCCAAAACTTTTCAAATAAAATTTCAAATCAATTGAGACCAAATTCATTAAAAAAAGGTAAAAATCAAAACAGCAATTTGGAAAACTTAGTGACTTCTTCCAGATTATTTCAATTTCCACACACACAAAAAAAATCCATTTCAGAAAACAATGTGAACTTCCCCAGTTTATTTCAAATCTTAAATTTTACACACAATTTGAATTCTGAATCTTTTTACACCTGCAATAAAAACCACAACAAAAAATTTAACCACTTTTGCCATAACGCAAACATATCTCAAAATTAAATTTGCTGAGTACGCGAAAATAAAACATATTCAGCTCCTCTAACAATGGATTAAATTTAATGAGACTCACACATTGTACCACCTCTACACCATCTTGAACTAAATTAATATTTACAGCTAATTTAAATTTTTTGAATGCATTTCAAGCACGAGCATTTAATAAGCGTAGACAGAGTTAAATATAACAAATATGTCAACATTAACACATAAAAAAACGTTTGCTACCTGCGCCACATGATTGGATTACAAATTTGAAAACTTCGAAAATTTAGATGGCTTCCGAGTCTGAGCATTTAGAAAACGGGGAAAAACCATACGAACAACTTCCCACTTTCACAAATTTTTGCAACTCAAAAAAATTATAAAACATTCAAACAAAGTACAGAACAATATCTCCGAATATATCCATTAGAAAAAATACGAGTAATATATGAAACCACACAGAAAAATATACAAACTACTTATGCTAAAGAGAAAAAATGGAATATTCAAATTGTGTCACCATTTGGAGGTAATTCAACTGCATTTCCACTAATTTGAGTTAAACATTTACACCAAAATACAACTACGTTCGACCATCTTAAATTTTACTGTTCAAATATTTAGTCGAACGTAGTTGTATTTTGGTGTAAATGTTTAACTCAAATTAGTGGAAATGCAGTTGAATTACCTCCAAATGGTGACACAATTTGAATATTCCATTTTTTCTCTTTAGCATAAGTAGTTTGTATGTATTTTTTCTATGTGGTTTCATATATTACTCGTATTTTTCTAATGGATATATTCGGAGATATTGTTCTGTACTTTGTTTGAATGTTTTATAATTTTTTGAGTTGCAAAAATTTCTGAAAGTGGGAAGTTGTTCGTATGGTTTTTCCCCGTTTTTTAAATGCTCTGACTCGGAAGCCGTCTAAATTTTCGAAGTTTTCAAATTTGTAATCCAATCATGTGGCGCAGGTAGCAAACGTTTTTTTTATGTGTTAATGTTGACATATTTGTTATATTTAACTATGTATGCGCTTATTAAATGCTCGTGCTTGAAATGCATTCGAAATTTTTAAATTAGCTGTAAATATTAATTTAGTTCAAGATGGTGTAGAGGTGGTACATTGTGTGAGTCTCATTAAATTTAATCCATTGTTAGAGGAGCTGAATATGTTTTTTTTCGCGTACTCAGCAAATTTAATTTTGAGATATGTTTGCGTTATAGCAAAAGTGGTTAAATTTTTTGTTGTGGTTTTTATTGCAGGTGTAAAAAGATTCAGAACTCAAATTGTGTGTAAAATTTAAGATTTGAAATAAACTAGGGAAGTTCACAATGTTTTCTGAAATGGATATTTTTTTGTGTGTGTGTGTGGAAATTGAAATAATCTGGAAGAAGTCACTAAGTTTTCCAAATTGCTGTTTTGATTTTTACCTTTTTTTAATGAATTTGGTCTCAATTGATTTGAAATTTTATTTGAAAAGTTAGACAAACCGTTTTTAATGTGAAGCCCAACTTCAACATCATAGCCTCAAGGTATTCCCACTCTACCCTGTCATATGCTTTCATCATATCTAACTTCAGAGCACAATGACTATCTAACTACACACATGTTCGAGCATTTCAGACCACTAAATATTTCAATATTCTACAAAATATTTAGAAGATGCTCACAAAAAATGCTACCTATTCATAAAAAAAATCACCACCCTAATTTGGCCTACGTTTTTACGAAGAAAGAACAAAAATATTGTACAAAGCAAAATCACCAAGACTTTTGTTTTTTGCTTCTCTTCTGCTTCGAAGTAAACAACATTGGAATAATAAACACCATCAATACAAATAATTGCAGGACATTTTTACTTACGAAACAACTGTAATTCCCTTTTTTGAGTTCCAATTTGTTGTAATAGAAGTTGTAGAAAACCACTGAAATTAAATCTTCCTAATTGCTTTCTTCTATTCTTTGCCTTTCTTCTGCTTCACATTAAAAACGGTTTGTCTCCACAATAACTCAACAAGTTCTAATATTTATTCTGCAGCTTCAAATATTCCAAAATGTAAAAAACCGTTTAGCTAGCTGCTTCACATTAAAAACGGTTTGTCTCCGCAATAACTCAACAAGTTCTAATATTTTTCCTACAGCTTCAACTATTCCAAAAATGTAATAAAACGTTTAGCCAGCTGCTATTTTTTACTACTTTAATGTTTTTATTGCGTTCCACCACTCATACTATAGTCACACATAAAAAGCCTTTAGGTTAATATACTACAACGTTACAGCTTCAACTATTCCAAAAATGTAATAAAACGTTTAGCCAACTGCTATTTTTTACTACTTTAATGTTTTTATTGCGTTCCACCACTTATACTATAGTCACACATAAAGAGCCTTAATATAGTACAACGTTTACAGCAGCAAATATCTACATCCCGCAAATGAGCTAATGGCAACATTACAAAAAACCTTTCGCTTCTTTCTTATAGGTCACATTGCCTACAAAAATAAACGTATTATACAAACAACGTCGCCATTTCTACCCACAAAATATATTACATAACCAAAAAAAAAATATTACAACAATATCCACCAACAATACACAAAAATCTAACTAAGGGCGTGGCGTGACGCCACGCAAAATTCAACCTATTCATGACAACATAAAAACATGTTCCAACATACCAATTTAGCTAACATTTTCATGAACAAAAAATATGTATATATATATAAATATTACACACAAAAAATCACCAAGGGCGTGCCGTGACGGCATGCCAAATTCAACTAGTCCTATCTTAACATAGCACCATAGCATATAAGTACCATAATTCATACGACACACGGACATAGTTCGCAACATCCCTGTAATTAAGAATAATAGTTCTTGTTAGCGGTAACTTCATCAGATGATACAACACGTTACACGTCGATCCTCATGAAAGATTGTGAGTGCTTCGAGCACTTCTTGACCACCTTACAACAAGAATGGTCAATGATCCACTCTACCATGTCAGACCGAGGTTCTTAAGTTTGACCACCTAAAATCCTTCAGTTTGATTCCGCAGTTTTCAGATGGACTCATGACGTGTCCTACTTGTTTCACACGCATACAACCGAGACACTACTTTGAGCTCCAACAGGCGTGGCTTTACGGAAACTATCGATTGACGGTTTTCAACAGGTCTTGTTCTGTACTTATTTAAGCTTGTGTGTATTCAGAGGACCTTGTGGATTTCCAAACGCTGGGAATTTGCAAACCGAGGGCCTGGTCTAGCATCGTACGGCTTACAAATAATGCATGCCCCAAATCTCCAAAGGTACAAACAGAGGTGCCAATGTCTAACACACGCGGCGGCAGGTACACACACGTGGCCATCAGTACTCAAACCCCTCCCTGATCTCTGATCGATCATCATCGCGCGATAAACACCAGAAATCCAAAGATACCACCCGCGGGAACATCCAGGCCATACAGCGCCCACCCCAAACCCCACATCTTATCGTTCTTCCCCGCGCAAACGTGTGGCGCCCATCCTGCGCATCCCCATTTTATCTCAAACCCCGCAGCTCCCTAACCTCCCGCAGCAGCAGCACGCCGGGCCGTCATTAGCCGCGGACGAACGCGTTGCGCGCAAGTGGTGGCACTGATCACCGAAGGCATCGGCGTCCATGGCCCCGACCGTCACCACCCCCGCCACGGGCGCCGTCGCCTCGCCTGTCGTGACCGAGGTCGGAAAGGCCGCGCGGTCCGCCGGGCTCGGCCTCCCCGCCCTGCCTTCCTTGCCCGGCCTCGTGTCCCATGGCCAGCCCCGTGTCGCCTCCTTCTGTGAGTGCCTGGCTCCGAACCTGCATGCCCAACGGCACAGTAATTCACGTTACATCGACGACACGCACGCACGGATGTGATACTAATGGTTTTCTTTCAGGCAAGAGGATGGCGAGGAACGTGGTGGCAATGGCCGCCGGGGAGCCGGCGGCGCCGCTGGCCGACAACGCCGAGCTCACCGAGTTCATCAACGCCTTGAAACAAGAGGTACGTGGCCTATCTCCGCATCTGAGGAAATATTTGCTAACCGTGTGCAGAACTGCGAGTGACTGGCTGACTGACAACGGGTTGCCGCGTGCAGTGGGACAGGGTTGAGGACAAGTACGCAGTGACTACGCTCGCCGTCGCCGCCACGATCGGCATGTGGAGCGCCGGCGGAGTAGTATCGGTACTGAACACACTCACCTCTCAACCGTTTATCATGGAACAAGTTGTTGAAAAATCGCTGGGTGATGGAAGTAATGAAATGTGGTATTGTTGGTGTTAACCTTGCAGGCAATCGACAGGCTCCCCGTGGTTCCAGGTCTCATGGAGGTCGTTGGCATTGGCTACAGTGGGGTAAGAAAGGATCAACACCTGCACAAAATTTCAGTACTATGATAAAGTTTATCATTTATAGGCTGCCATGTTTGATTAAGAATGACTGTACTGATCAAGCTGTACAAGTCTGGCACTCTTTCCCAATTTTCTACCGAGTTTCACCATCTGACCTCAGTTATGAATTTCGGATGCAGTGGTTTGCGTACAAGAACCTGATATTCAAGTCCGACAGGTAACATAACACAGCCTTTTTACCCGACCTGTACAGTGCCGTAACACTATCAAACAAGGACTCCAAGCGCTCAAACAACTCTACTGAATATTGCAGGAAAGCGTTCTTCGCTAAGGTCAGGAACATCTACGAGGATATAATCAGCGGCTAGATGACAAAGACAAAGTACTTAACGAGCGCATCCCAATTGAGACAAGCACAAAGTACTCAAACGGAGACAGTTGATGTACTTCTGTACTATATATATTTCAGCATAGCATCTAATTTAATCCTTACTGAATGTATATCGGAATATGTTGGACATATTGACGATAAAACACATTTGATCTGCTTAGCTACCATGTCTCTCAATATGCCCTATGCAATTTTGACCTTCCCACCTCAGCAATGTGTGTATCTATGTTGCATCAATTTAATAGCACGGAGTACTAAAAACGGCTAAAATTCTCTAAATTGGACAACCAAAAAGAATACAGGGGATCAAACATTATGAGTCTAGACTCGACAGGTGATATCTATTTAACATGACCAGTGCTTTGTCAGCATACTTCGGACTTTAATATGTGCAATCTGTAATCAGAGAGTTTAATGGCATGCTTGCTGTTTGTAGCGCGCATGAACCTGAAAGAAACAAACTTAATGGGATTGAGCGGTTGACAGCTGAATCTACCATAGGGAAATATATAGGACAAAATCCCCCTTTACTTCCGAGCTCACGTGTGCCCGCTTTCAAAATTCAATAAATGAAAACGCTTCAAAAAATCTGAAAAAGGGGAGCCAAACATATGCTACTGTTTGCAAAGTTTAGTGATGAAATGACATGTGTGGTGATCTGTGAAAAAAAAAACCGTATTCATTTTGGGATATGTTTGTTGCAAAATGAGCATTGATTTTGTTTTTTCATACGGAGCATCACAAATGTCAGTTCACCACGATACTTTGCACATACTTAGAATACTAGCATATGTTTGTTGCCCATTTTTATGTTTTGAAGTGTTTTCATATTATTTATAATTTGGAAAATGGGCAGTAGCCGATGAGCTCAGGAGTTAAAACGACGCTCAATAATTGGTTGAACGGGTAGGAGGTGGTGTTTTAGCTCATAAGTGTGTAGATGCACTCATTATAAAAAACATAAAAATTACATTTGAAATGTCAAAAATTCTGAAAACAAATGTGTGTACATTCGGACATTTTATGTTCACACATAAGTTTCGCGAAAAAGGGGAAAATGTGCCATGTGTAAAAACACACAAAAAAAGTCTTGTGAATAGTCATATTGGAGCATCAAAAAAAAAATCTACACAATCACATAAATGTTCCTTTTCCCCAAAACATTGTGTGTGAACATAAAATCTCTAGATGTACACCTGAATTTGTTTCAGAATATTTTGACATTTTGAAATGTACTTTTAGACAATGGGTTTATATACACGTAGGAGCTAAGTTTAATTTCCAAAATGGAATGGATTAGAGCTGGCATCCCTATATCTTACCCTGTGAATATATTTAAAAATCTTCACAATAGATGTTGCTTGACATTGCTCCTCCCATCTACATGATTTCCGCATAAAACAATTGAGTGTAATGAATGCCTTACAAGGGGATGAATGGATTGCCAAGATGTCCAGGAATTTTCTTTGTTACATGGAGTAATATGTGGATATTTCAATCAAAATTCCAAGATCCTACAAATTAGGATTCTAGGAACACCAACTACACACCGATTCATTGAATCTCTAGCATGTATATCCATACAAAATATTGAGAAAAGTTCACAGATCTATCAGAGTCATATACTGGCACACATATCTGTTGTCGACGATGTTGTGCAAAACGGTGGCATGTAAGCAGCCACCGGCCTTCTTGCAGGGATGTCAGGGTGGGGCACATTGAAACGTAATGCACCGAGCGCTTGTCTGGGGCTGAGGGTGCAACTAGTTGAGAACTGAACAACCCGGCGATTATCACGAATTCCATGCCTCGATCGCATTGCCACGACGGAAGAAGGAACAAACCATTGTATTTGAATATCCATTGCACATAAATATTTCTAATAGTAATGTGTAAGATTCAGCTGACAGCTGTAGTTGATAACCAAAATTTTAAAATCATGAAATGGCCGGTTTTGTATTTGAATTAAATTTCATCAATGATATACATTCATTCTGCTGGTTTCTAAGACATCCCTTTTTGTTTATTATATTTTCTCAAAGTTTTATTATTATGTCACATGCACATGTTGACTCACCTATTTTATTGATTTAGCTTCCATGATATTGTGAGGTTGTTCTCCTTTTTTCATACATTCGGCATGGTGCTTATTGGATTCAGCCCTATAACTTCTTCCTTCATTAGTCACAGAAATTTCTACCACGTCGAATTCTTTTCAAATATAGTTTCAAATTGAGATAACAAGGTGGTTGATATTTAGAGGGAACTTTTTTTTAAATAACATCGATTTGTTGTTTGATATTTCATATATATGTTTACTCTATGATGTTAGCTAATCATTGTTTATGCAGCCAACTCGAATTATGGATGCCACATTTCTAAATAAGTTCCAAATTTCCATCTCACAATCATGTATTTTGGATTTTTGTATTCCAAATTAATAAAAAATACAGTCTACGTTGAGCGATATTAGTTTTTGTCAGAATACTAGCCCGTGCAGTTGCACGGGTTGATGACTATTGACTAGTGGTACTAATATAAATAGGTGTTAATGGTTTTGTTAGAAAATGATACCCGATAGTATCATTTTGGTGTCATGTTTGAACTTCATAGTGTGAACATGTTGATTCAAGAGGGACTGGGATTGCTAAGACATGCTTGTTTGGCCCCAAAATCCTCCATATATGGATTCATTTCCTTTCTAGAATGTGTTGTTCCCAAAAGTAACATAGAAGAACAAGGTTTTTTGTTTTCTCAATATATGTGTTAGTGCAAATGCGAAATTCAAATCAAACCGCATAAAAAAATTCTCATAAAACTCTATATAAAATAGAGCCATCAACTCCCCTAATCTTAAAGTCGATCCTCTTCGAGTGACTCAGCAATAAAGAATAAATATGGGAAGTCAACATTTAAGAAAAAGATCACACCAGTTCGATATGATATAATATCTTCACCTTCACAATTCATGCAACTTTAAACAAGATAATATTTGATTTTGCACGGTTGCACGTAAACTCGGTGCCTAGCCAAATATAATTTGTTGTCAATTAACCTTAATCTTAATGTTAGTCTTAAAAAATTAGTTAGGTTGCGAAAACGATATGAAGCGCCTCTCATTTAGTGAGAGTAAAAAAATTCGGCACAAGGCACTTTCAATAGTTAGTACGTCAATGCAAAGTAGGGTATAGTCACTACATTCCTCCACAAAAGGTTCCGATCCAGATGACATGCCTTGCTCTCAAGCTAACAGCTTTAATAAGTGAATCTTAATTGATGTTTATAATGATTAAGTTTTGGAACCATTATCCTGCATGGAATACTAATGGAAGTTGTACCATCATTTACAGCAAGACCTAAGTCGAGGTTCGTATTATAACGTTTCCATTATAAGTACTCTTCTATTCACGGTCGAAATCCAGTATTCAGCTTGACAGATCGTTCGTAGGTCAGCGGAGTAGCCAAAAAATCAGCTCGTAGGTTAGAGAGGTGGTGGCATAAGCCTGGTAGATTGTTCCTAGGTCAGAAATTTACTTTGTTTTCCATTTGCATTTATATGCTAACCATAACGAAGAAAAATGGAATGTCGAAAAATCTGAAAGCAATTCAGAGCATACATCCTCATGTTCTATGTGTGTACGTAAAGTTTTGAGACAAATCGGTATTTTGTGACTTGTGTAAAAAAAACAAAAATATGTTTTGTGAAGTGGCATATTTAAGCATAAATTTTTATCTTTTTATATAGACCACAAAAGGGTTGATTTTTAGAGAAACAACTTCGTGAGCACATAGGATACAGATATGTACGCGTGAAGATTTTTTTGATTTTTTTTTTACATTTCGAAATAGTTTAAAATGTGTTTTACATGAAGTGTGCATATGCACCTCGGAGCCAAAACGCTGCTCCCCTAGTTTACTGATCTTCAAAGCGTCTGAACGTGGCGCCATGGTTTTGAGTGCTCGTCGATGAACGCGGTGGACCGGCGGTGGACACAGCGGCAGGTTCAGCTCGTTGCCGCTATGCAGGCCCGGGCCCACTGTGGTGCGGACTGTGCCGTCCGCACAGGGCCCCAAATTTTTTTGGCCTATAAATTTGAATTTATGTTCCACGTCAAGAGCAAAAAAAAATTGTACCGATAAATAAACTTAAAAGATTGTATGGCATAGTGGTCAGAACCTGTTGTTTCTCCTGTGATGGTGCTGGGTTCGAATCCTTACACCCACATTATTAATTTTTTAGAACTGGATTGGGTTACCGTAGAGGGAAAGCTATCCTATTAATTTGTTTACCTTGTTATAATTGCTCACTGAAATTTATAACTGGGTTGGGTTACTTATCCCGTGAAAATACAAATGTCTTGGGATTTTGTTTTTGGGAGAATGTATTGGGAAGTTGGTACATTCCACCCAGCAACTCGCCAAGGCACACATATACGTTATTGATTGGAGCTAGTATTAAATGGTTAATTTTTTTTTGAACGGTGGCTATATTTCTTGGAGGGAACAAATCTAATGATTATAGATTAGTTACGCGAAAATTTGGTGGCACCCAGCTAGGTGCCGTCCTGCCCGGACACGAGGTAATGGAGTCACGCTGCCAAGCGACAGTCTTTTTTTGTTCCTTCATGACTTCCTCCGCTTTTACGATCGATTGCCAATCTCACCCACTCCGATCGGCACTTCGATAGAGTTGGTCGCGGATTTTGACAAAGAAAAAGTAGGGCTCATTTCTCAGATTTTAGCACAGGGCCCTGATATTGCCGGCCCGGCCCTGCCGCTATGAGTGACCGTGTGAATAGTGAATACACACGCTCCAAACGGCAGTTTCCGACAGCAAAATCCGTCTCTGCGCCTGGCGAGGCAGTTGCTCTCGGCACCCATACGGCTTACCCGTACGCGCCTTCCAACTTCTGCCATGTGCTGCTGCTAAGCTAGGCCGAGCAGACAACCTCATAAGCCTAATCTAGTCGTCATGGACCCGTGGATCGGAAAGCTGATCGATGCTTCTCTGTTCAGAAGAAAAGAGGCTGATGAATGATCATCGATGACAGCATGTCAAAGGTAACGCTACTCACAAGATTCCAAGGGATCAGCCGGTTTAGCATAAAACAGTTCACATTTGCTTTCGTTTTGCTTTCGCCAAAACCTTCCTGTTTTCTGCCATCCAGAGGAGTTTACGATTGACTGTTAACTCCGGCACATTCAGTTAACGCAGTGCTTACATAACCAATCAGCCATATGTTTCTTCAGGAATATACACATATGCGGCCATATGCATCATCAATTCATCAGAGGCTGGGACTATCCCATTTTGAAAAAAAAAAGAATATTCACGTATTATATCCAACTTCGCCCCGACGATTGTTCCGTTATCCCCGAGGTCAAAAAGTAGCTCAGACGGCCACAGTCCAGATAAATCTTGTCACCACATGAGCTCGATCTACCAAACACACACGATCTGCATGTGCAACACAAATCAGTCAGTCTATCTGTACTTCTTTGCTCGGCAGGTAAAACGTATCTCCACTTGGCTTAACTAACATTCTTTATCTTCCCGTAATGTAGGCCTTACTTGTCTTCCGATCGCGTGGACTGTGCAGCACACTCTCTTCGAACTCTGAACTTATGCCCATCTGAAGAAACAACAATCGTGTATGCTCTGGAATAATGTACCTAGCTAAAAGCTTCTCTGCTCCAGGGTTTTAGCTCGAGTACCACCATTTGCTTTGGCTAGCCGGAATGTCGATGAACCCGAGCAGCGAGCTCTTCATTCGAGACCTGCTGGATTCTGTCTAGCTCTGGCGCATTTGCAATTTTGCATCTCTACGATCACGCTGAAGGTTGCCTGTCAGGAATCGGACTTTGCAAGCTATGCATGCCGTGTGTATCCGATGCGCCCGTAGGCCTTTGTGACATGAAGAAAACAAACAGACAGTAGTACTAGCATCTAAATTGAGTAAAGGTACTCATTGGACAATTCTTAATGTCATTATGTAAGAAGATTGAGCAGCTGGATCCAACATGCAACGAGTACTTTATATCTCAGACCTCAGACAAGGTTTAATTACTACGCATAAAGAGGACTGCATCGCACACTTCAGTCTTGCCAAAAAAAATCAAAAACTCCTAACATAAACCCAAAGTATGTGCTAATCTCTTAGTTCTAGTTCAGGCATGAACGATACCGTGTGCTATACTATCGCTGACAGCCTGACAACCAAGTCGAGAGACATGATCAAGATGCAGCAATAATCTTTACTTCATCTTCATCTCCATCTTCGGCATGACGTCCTGCATCTGCGCGCAGGTGAAAACATTAGAGTACCAGTGTACCACAGATCTCGCAGCCTTTTCCAATGGCACCAATCATAGCGGAAAAGCAAAGCCGGCCATGTCCAGCCCCGACCCCCAATCTCTCCACCACATGTTTCCACTACCAACCCTTTCTTCCTCCGCGCGCACATGCACCGCCAATCCATCGAGATTCCCTAATCTCTCCGGTGTTTAATTATTTCCTTCTACCACTATTTAACACAGTCCCCGCCTTCCTTAAGCAAGAAGTATATAGCGTGCCAGTGAGTGTATAAAGAGAGTGACAGTGCCAGCCGGAGCGAGCAGCGGCAATGGCGGTGGTGCAGATGAGACGGGGCGGCGAGACGACGTGCTTCGTGGCCCGGGTGGTGGCGGTGATTTCCTGCTACGTGCTGCTGATGGCGTCCACGGGGGCGCGCGCCCAGCTGCGGGTGGGGTTCTACGACAGCTCGTGCCCGGCGGCGGAGATCATCGTCCAGCAGGAGGTGAGCAAGGCGGTGTCCGCCAACCCGGGCCTCGCCGCCGGCCTCCTCCGCCTGCACTTCCACGACTGCTTCGTCAAAGGATGCGAGGGGTCGGTGCTGATCGACTCCACCAGGGGTAACACGGCGGAGAAGGACGCCGGCCCGAACAAGAGCCTCCGCGGGTTCGAGGTGATCGACCGGATCAAGGCGCGCGTCGAGCAGGCCTGCTTCGGCGTCGTCTCCTGCGCCGACATACTCGCCTTCGCCGCCAGGGACAGCATCGCGCTGGTACGTACGCGCGGGCGTGTAATTAAATCCATTTGTTATCACTTTATTACTCCCGATCAATCAATTGACCATCACTTTAAGATCGTCACCAGGCATGATCATATGGGTTTTGAATCTAATCGAAGTAAAGCTAGGCCAGCACGTAGGCTAATTACGAAATTAAAGTTTTTTCGATCTGTGTCCCCTAGCTGCTTTTTTTATGTGCACATTGCCTACACCAGAAGATGCTCCACGGCTGCACCAGCTGCATGCATGCCAGTAGTGAAAAAAAAAGGAAAGAGAAGAGAAGAAAAGAAAATTCGTTTCTTTCCTCATCAGCATATCGTCTTGTGCGTGCAGGCCGGCGGGAACGGCTACCAGGTTCCGGCTGGGCGGAGGGACGGGAGCGTGTCGCGGGCATCGGACACGGGCGGCAACCTGCCACCCCCGACCCCCAATGTGAACCAGCTCACCAAGATCTTCGCCTCCAAGGGGCTCAACCAGAAGGACATGGTGACGCTGTCGGGGGCACACACCATCGGCGGCTCGCACTGCAGCTCCTTCAGCAGCCGCTTGCAGTCGCCGTCCCCGACGGCGCCGGACCCGACCATGGACCCCGGCTACGTGGCGCAGCTGGCGCAGCAGTGCGGCGGCGCCTCACCGGGCCCGCTCGTGCCCATGGACGCCGTCACCCCCAACTCCTTCGACGAAGGGTTCTACAAGGGCGTCATGGCCAACCGGGGCTTGCTCGCCTCTGACCAGGCGCTGCTCAGCGACGGCAACACCGCACTACAAGTAGTCACCTACGCCAACGACCCGGCCACCTTCCAGAGCGACTTCGCCGCAGCCATGGTTAAGATGGGCTACGTCGGCGTGCTCACCGGCAGCAGCGGCAAGATCAGGGCGAACTGCAGGGTCGCATGACCGGTGGATTTAGTCATCATGGCGGAGTAGTAAGAGTGGTGATTGATTGATTTTCAAATGGACGTGGTGCTAGCTTTTAATTAGAGGATTTTCTTTGACCATGTATTTATTCGCTGCTCATTTTTTGTCCATTGTTCGACTTGTAATAATTATTTTTGTCTCTTCATAAAATTGTAACTATCCGCGAGTGTTTGTTTGACAAAATTAACGGCGATAGATAATATAAATAGGTGAAAATTGTTTTGTAAGAAAATGGTGGCTGTAATATCATTTCGGGTGCGTGTTTGATTACATTTAGAACATAGTAAGCTACAGAAAAGCTGTTGACCCATAACGGATAGAGATCATCATGGAGGCCTGAAAAATTGTCAGAGAGATGGATCTGTAACAAATAATACAAGTGTCATATCACATTTCATAGATGAACCACGCAACGATCCAGCCACCGCATAAGTTTCGAGGCCCCAATAGGTCCCCTATAGCATGCATCAAAGAATTAGGTCACATAGGAATATTCATCAACCAAAAAAACAAAAACATTCATCGATATGGGATAGTTTCCGCATGAAGAAGAAAATACATGATCAAGAACTTGAACTAGAAATAAAAGAAATCCAAGTGTATATTGTCTTGTTCAGAGATCGCTAGCAGATCTTGATCTTGTAATCTTCTATTTTCATCTTACTTGGCGTAGTTCTTTAATTTTCTCTACTTATTTTTATGTTTCTAGTATGTTCAGGAAAAACTTTGCTGTTTTTCTTATCTCGCTTATTGCTATTAATTTTAAACTTTTGGTGAAATAAAAATGCCCACTATCATTCAAAATATTCACGTATTTCAAAACGTTTTAAGGATTCAAAAAATGTTCATGACTTGATGAGGAACATTAATGTATATTGTGTAATGAATGAACATTCTTTTTAAATTGTTACCAATTATTTTGAATAGTGAGAACGTTATTCCTCCATTTGAACTTTTTTCATTAGAAGTATATTTTAAAAGTTAAAAAAAAATTCAAGAGGTATAAAAAGTTCATATAGTTAAAAAAAATAGTTCACGGGTTTACAAAAATAATCGTAACAGAGAAAAGTATCCTAATAATTTAAAAATATTCATAAGGTTAAAACAGATTAATCTCCACTAATATTAAAAGCCTCAGCCTGGCTGATCCAAATACTGTCAGCCCTCAGATGACAGCCATCCAATGATCCAGATTTAACTAATGATGAGCTCTCGTTAAGTCGTACCCCCCATCTCAGAGCCGTCCATCTGGTGAATCGAACGGACAGAACTCAGCCAATGATGAGCACCACGCGCACAAGCAATTCCTCCTCCTAATCGAAATCGGAAAAAAAGTAAGAAAAAAAACACGCGCCCACCGCCCACCGCCCAACTCCGCCCAACCGCCGCCAGGAGACACGATCGCGGCCACGGCCGTGAGGAGACGAGTCCACGACCGAACGCCGCGAGGATCCACGCCGGTCGCCCGCCAACCACCTCACCGACCGCCGTCGACCCATCGCCAACCTGGCGCCGAACGCCACCGACCACCTCGCCATTCTCGCCCTCGCCAAAGCGCCTGGGTCGCTGGACCGTCGACCCCTCGACGAGCCTGTCCATCTCGGACGGAGCCGGATTTGCGGCCCTGCCGCCCACCTCCGCGATGACCTCTGCCGCTCACCGCCCAACGCCGCGACGACCCTGCAACCCACGGCCTGGACGACCCCAACTGCCCACCACCGCGCGGCTGGGTCGCTGCACCTTCCTCCACATTCAGTCCTTCTCGCCCTCGTGAACGCGGCTGGCTGGAGCAGTGATCGAATCAGCGGGTCGAGGTAATATGTGCTTGAACATCTCCTCCGAAACATCGTACATCTTCCACATTCAGTTCTCTGAAATTTACAGCAGCTAGCTCTGATATGGTAATTTACAGGAGCTAGCTCTGATATGGTAACCTCTTGTAACACCCCGAAAATTTAACCCAAATTTTAGTGGTGTTTTTCGACACCTGAAAAACTTTTTCCTCTCATTATAAATATTTTTCCAAAACTTTTGAAGATGAATTGACTTGGAAATTGCTTTCTCGAAATTTCCCATGAGCCCACAAACCACTCCATCACCCTGATAATTTTTGTGCTCCGGTTTTCTCTCGAAAACCCTAGCCCTAATTATCGGAACCTTTTAATCCTTTTCTTCCACCTGCAGAAGGAAAGCCCATTTCCATAGATCTAAAAATTCCACCAAAAATACCAGAGGACCCCATGTCCATATAAAGACAACCCATGCAAAAATATTGCATACTCCAATGCAATATTTCCAAGATAGCCAATAATTTCAAAACTGCCATTTCTAGTCCAGAAATGTTTTAACCAAGCTAGGCACCTCCAATAATTCTGATAAATTCAGGGGATGCACATTTTGGCATTTCCTGCATTTCATCTTTCGGAGACAAACCCATTTGAGCAATATTTAGACCACTTCCTTTGTAGTGCTCTTTTCATGCCTATTCGCAAATTCCAACGGAACCCCTATTTTGATGTTTCCAAAAATTCTACAAAAATTAGGGGATGACCCCTAGGCAGAATGTAGTCCGTTTTTCAAAAATTCTAGTCGCACGAACTTTCGAATTCGCGAAAACTTTAGTCACCGAAGTTGTAGAGTTTTATCGTTGGCATGCCGTGGTGAAAACCCCATCGCGTTTGGACCCCCGAGTCATCGGGAACGCAACGATGTCGCCGTGTCGTGCTCCGGACGTCCGGGACACGCGTTTAGGGAAGACCTAGTTTCCGCTTACTGTTTTGGATGGTGCCTAATCCGCATGCTACAGTGCACACTCGTGCTACCCTGTACCCACAGCAGCCCTTCTTATCCCCTCCCTTTACTTCTTGGAGAGAAGTTGGTGCAAGTGCATTGACGGTGCCCTCAAAACCCTTCCTCCCGTGTCTCACCCCCCCCTCCTTCCCATTTGCCCTCCCTCTCTAGCTTCAAGCAAGACCGAGCCCTCTCCACTGCCACACACTCCCTCTCCTCACTCCTCTCGACCCTCTTTCCCTCTGTACCCTGGAACCAGCAGAGGAGAAGAACCACGGGCCTCCTCCATTGCCAAGGTCGGCGAAGCTCGCAAGCACGGCAGCCCGGCGCCCTGGCCTTCTCTCCTCCTTCCCTGAGTGCTTCTCTGAGCGCGGTGGTGCTCCACGGTTCTGTCCCCGCCACCAGCCGGCGCCCAGGCGGTGCGGAGCACCGGCGAGCTCTACCCGTGCGGCCGCCATGGCCGAGCCACGGCCGAGACTCGTGGCGCCGCCCCTGCCCTCCCCCTGCCGACGAGCTACCTTCCCCGGGCGCGGTGCTGCTCCACGGCCTCCCCACCGTCCTCTGCTGGCTCCGCCGGGCCGCGCATCGCCGGCGGCCGTCGACCTCCGACGCCTCCCCGTACGCGCTGTGCGTGCTAGAGAGAAGAAGAAATTGACCGTCCCCGCCGCCGGTTTTCCCTTCCCCGGCCGCGGAAGGCCACCTCCGGCCCATCCCCGCCGCTGGCCGAGGCCCTGGCCCCTCCGAGCTCCGGCGCCGGCGAGGCGCCCGAGCCGCCCGTTCTCCCGCGTCGAGGAAGACGAAGACCGAGCCGTTCGATGGAGAAGAACAAAGCGTATTTTCCGTTTTACGCTTTCCTGAGGAGAAAGCGCATTCCTGTAAATACGCCACCAGTTCAGAATCCGGTTATCTGCTGCGCCGTGCGGCAGATAGCTATCTGTCGCTCGTCCATATCTTGTGATCCGCAACTCCGATCGAGGTGATTCAAGTCTCTAAATTCTTGTTTTGTCGGGCCCGATCTGGAGGTACTGATTTCACATCATTCCAAAATAGTTCTATGGGGTGCCCTTTTATACGTGCATTCCGAAGTCCGTGGAACGGGGCTATCGCTGCCCTACGCCGCGGAACCAACCCGACCCCTCCAAGCCCAAAGGATCCCCGTCTTCGGAGGCAAGCTAACCCCTTGCTATGAGCCACCCCGCAATGCTTGTCTGTTTGATTGCTTAATACCATGCCGGGTGTTATGTCTGTTTCCTGTTCTATTGTTAGGCCTGTCTGCTATTGTATTGCATGTCTGTTTGTTGTCCATATTTTATATGCACCTTGTATTGTTGTATGTATGCCATATTGCATTTAAATTATTGTACTACTTCATAACTACTTATCTGTGCATCACTCACATTCCCGAGACAATGGCCGGTGGTACCGCCTCAGTCAAAGGAATGGGGGAATTATTACAACTGTGCGTCTCGCGCTTGCAGGGCTTTGTTTGCTTCTTTCTTCTTCGCCGAGGTGAGGAGCAGACGAATGTCGTCTTATGATCCTCGGAGTTGGGGGCATTTGCCAAAAGAGTTATTTGCCTTGTCCCTCCGTCAAATATGGTTGGCATAGACCACCCGGACTGCGACGCTTGGGAGCTGACTTTCCATTTGGTTCTTTTTGCCGAGATTGCTGACACCACGTCGAGATAACCCTCGAGTGGAATGGATGCTCTCTCATTCTTATGAGTGATTTTCGGTTCATTCTTTTACGGTGACACCGGCCGGGTCTCCCGCCACCGTCATCCGTTTGAAACATTATGCTATTATTCTATGAACACTAACCCCCGAGTGACACCGGCCAGGTCTCCCGCCACAGTCACCCGGGCATTGTTATTATTGTTACGTTAATATCTATACCTGCAAGTGTTATGGTTATTCAAGTGATGTTGTTGTTATGTGCTTACTGTATGTCGCTAATGCCTTGTTGTTTGATGGTATATGATAGTGATATCGGGATTATTATGCTGGACTAATCCTCTGTTGTTTGCACTTGTTATGATGAAACTTGATTAAATGAAACACCCCTCCAAACTTCGATAGGGTCAGTCCATAGTGCCACTAATCTGAACATCGAAAGCACTACCACTGTCGCTCACATGGGCGGGCCTTGACCTACGTAATCCTATTGAGCCTCCTTTGATGCCACCCTTTTGGCATGTCTAGTCGGTTACCATAGTTGGTCGGGGCTAGTCTTGCAAAGGTTCCGGAGCTAGGCGTCGCTCATGGGTTGGGGACGTGCCGGATTCACTTCTGCATAAGGCATATAGTTATGTCGGTGGCTATATAGGGAGTGTCTTGGTAGCGTGAACGGTCAGGTGAGTGTATCTTGCTGAGTTCGCCTTAAGGATGATATCCTAAAGTACCGGCTGAGTGTGGTGCACTTAGGTGGGTGGTAATTGCAACCTCTCGAGAGTGTCAAATCTGGATGTCTCGCCTAGTTCCAAGGTTATGGAACAACAGTTCAGTGTCGGTCACACTATTGTCTTTGTCGAGTCAGGAGGTTAAACATAAGTTCTGTTTGAAAGAAAGATGAACAACCTGATTTCACTAAGTGAACAATAAGTTGATGCAGGGAATGTTACTCGAGATGTGATTGTGAACCAGGTTTAGGGATGGCGGTGTGATGCGTTGGGGAGCCTATAGTTAGGCCAGAGCCCACATCAACCGTGCATGCCCAAGTGAAAGGATGAGGCCAGTGGGCCTAGCAGTTGACAGATGTAGCAAGGCCGTTGGGCCTAGTTGTGATGACATGTATTGTTCTGTTACTTGGTACCAACCGGTACACTCGTTTACTCGTCACATGTAAGCCCTTTGTATGATTGCTGGTACACGATCCAACCCCACCTGGCTTGGACTCTGTACTGGTGATACCCCCGTTGCTTGCTTATGACATGTTTGGTTGTCAATGTCATGCTACTTTTATGTCATGTATCTAGAGTACACCTTGACCTGTTGTAGGATTTTATTTCCAATGTATATCTTGTTGCATGATTGTTGGATTGTTTGTGGTGAGTGGTGATTCTTGCTGAGTGCATATTAATGTACTCACGGGCCTTGTGATTGTGGCCAGGTTTTGTCGAGGATTCATCTTCCACCTTAGTAAGGATTTGAAGCAAGAGCGTGCTAGGATCAGTAGCCCAGCCAGAACCTGTGGAGTGGAGCCGCTCCAAGCCGTAGCCTCTCACATGTCTTCCGCTGCCAGTTAAAACTCTGTATCGTGCCATGCTGGGATTGATATTTTGTCATTCCTTGATGGCCTTGTAAACCATTTGTAGCACTGATGTGCCTGATTGTGTAATGATTTCCATTATGTTACACTGTTGTGACGTGCGGCCAGTTATCTTGGGATGGCGCACGGGACGACTGCCCTCTGGTGATATGTGCCAGGGAGGGGTGTCACAACATGGTATCAGAGCACCAGGCTGGCTGTAGACTACCCTAGCATGGAAAGCCCCGCCTTACTTTTGCCCGACAGTGAGCCCGATGGATTTAACCCATCTCCGCCTAACTGGCATGGCTGGTGTCGGTCCACAGTAAGGTGCAGTAGGACGTGTCCCATTCCCTGAGAGAGGCTCGCCGGTTTCTTCCAAGAGAAGGAGCCGACACAACCCAGCTTATATGAGACCCAGTCCTAGCTGCCGGTTACCCCACCCTCGCCTGCTATCCTTAGCAACCCAACTCTCTTGAAGCAGGATCCCGCAAAGGAATCCCGCATTCTCATCTCATCCTACACCCATAGCCATAAGAATCCGATGGCAAACCCCAAGGTCATCCTGGAAACCACCGCCGCTGAGTATGGCGGATTCCCAGTGATTCTTCGGAAGGCCGTCTCTGATACTCTTGGCAGGCCTGATCTCCCTCGGTATGTGGTGTTCAAGAACTCACTCTCGCTAGACGGGAGTGAATTTCGAGCGAACGTGCATATCGGCTCGTGTCCGTTGGGCACAAGCATGACTACCTGATCCCAGGTAGGAGCATGCCCACTATTGCTCAAGCCATCCAGATAGCAGCCTATGAAGGTCTCGTCCGCCTACGGTACTCAGAACCCGCAATGGCGAAAAGTCGAGCTTTCCACTTTCTCCCAGCCCGACCCCAACCTGGCGCGGAGGCCATCCAAACCTCCATCGAAGGCGAAGCCGACCCTGCCGTCATCACCCTGGTCACCTACGCAGCTGCAATGACCAGGTTCAGCAATTCTCTGATAGAAGAACTCGCGACCACAAGGCGCAGCCTTGGTCACGCTCACTTGCAACAGTGTCGAGCAAGGAACCCACCTACCCTCAACCATGGGCAAGCTCGAGGTACCGGAGCCCCAGTCCCCGATGACTTGCTGGAACGCAGTCTGAATGTGTCTGTGGCACAAGCCCTAGCCTGAGCTCAGCCGCAACCCCAAGAGCGAGGTATAATCCTTGAAGGCGGCCTGAATTCCCCACCCCCGGAGGATGCAGATGTGGACACCACTCTTCGTCTTGGCCCGCTCCACCAACCCCCAGAGGCCGTCAAGCGGAATAGAGCCCCTGTTTGTTTAGTCTGAGTGACGCTCGTATGTTGGTAGGTGAGAAGCCGTGAGCTTGTTTGTTTTGTTGTTTGTTTTCCTTGTGTCGGTTGTAATGCAAGTTTGTTGTCTGTTTCTTGGTTGATGTCGAATCAGCCAAAATAAAACTTGGTATTCTTATCCTCTGGTTAGCCACTTGGTTGGCACATGATGGAATATCATGCCTTTCTTTAGTTAAAGGTTTTGAAGAAAAGACAGATCACTTAAAACAGGGACCGTATATGTGAACCCAGACGCATATGCCCACCTGTGAATCAATGCAAACTTTGAATGGGATTATTTTGTAGTATGCAAATTACTTTGTGTGTGTTGCACAAGTTTAACTATTAAGTGGAAGTATTTAAGGAGATACTGTGACCACGGTATCCCGCTCACTTAATGTTGGCTCGTGTATAGGTTTGAAAAACAAACTCCTACATGTCCGCCGCAAGGTTCCTCACCCAATATGAACCTTGTGAAACGCATGTTAAAGAAAGGGCCCGAGCCCTCCACGAGCAACTCCCTCCCAAGCCTTAAAATGCTTGTTGAGTGTTCTTCCTCGCTGGAACACAGAAGGATTTTTGTAGAGTGTTTTCTGTCTATGTTTGCTTGTGCTTGCCTATACGGTATGGTTGAAATGATTATGCCATACTGCTGCAGCCGTTTTGTTTTGAGCCATGAAATGCAGAATATTTAATAAAGTGATGTTTTGCTACAAGTAGAAATTCTTCTACCCATGCTTGTATCCCTGCCATTTAATCTTGCTGCAAGACACGAACTGTACACGGATGGACAATTTCCGAAATTGATGATGCAAGTTCTACTCCAACTGGGACACCGCGACTACTTCAACGTGAAGAGGTACCCCGAGACGTATTATTTTCCTCGTACCCCGGAGTTCTATAGGGAAAATTTCTTTGCAAAAACAAACTTTGGGAATGGCTCTATCCCACAAAATTTTGGTGTTTGTGATCCCACTCTTGTGGCGCGAACATCGTTGTTTGAAAACAAACCTTGTTTCTTTTTCCAAACCTGTATATACATGAAAGGGGCACCTGCCATGTATGTATAGCTTTGCAAAAATAAAACCTTTTGTTGTACGCACATGAAAGGGGCACCTGTCGTGTGTGTATAACTTTTCAAAAATAAAACCTTAGGAGAAGGTTATGATTAGCATATCCTTGCCTTTTGTTTATAAAGGTTTTTGAGTTCTTACTCACCCCAGTTGATCTTGTTAGATTATTTGATAATTTGGTTGTAGATCTTGTTTGATCTTGCCCTGTTTGTGCAAAACCTTAGATTTTAAATTCATAAGCATGTGAGTAGATCCTATGTTGATTGATTGAATGAACCCCTGCCATGCCATCTTTTAAATGCATTGAGTATGGTAGAAATATCATATGGTTTTAAATAAAAATCTTGTGGAGTGCTTATCTCTTGAGTGTTAAAAACCCTAGTATTTTGTAGAAAAAGTTTTTTTTGGGTATAAATGGATCGTTCAAGAATTATCTTGTATAACCTCCTAAATCTCGAGGACGAGATTCCTTTTAAGGGGGGAAGGTCTGTAACACCCCGAAAATTTAACCCAAATTTTAGTGGTGTTTTCCGACACCTGAAAAACTTTTTCCTCTCATTATAAATATTTTTCCAAAACTTTTGAAGATGAATTGACTTGGAAATTGCTTTCTCGAAATTTCCCATGAGCCCACAAACCACTCCATCACCCCTGATAATTTTTGTGCTCGGTTTTCTCTCGAAAACCCTAGCCCTAATTATCGGAACCTTTTAATCATTTTCTTCCACCTGCAGAAGGAAAGCCCATTTCCATAGATCTAAAAATTCCACCAAAAATACCAGAGGACCCCATGTCCATATAAAGACAACCCATGCAAAAATATTGCATACTCCAATGCAATATTTCCAAGATAGCCAATAATTTCAAAACTGCCATTTCTAGTCCAGAAATGTTTTAACCAAGCTAGGCACCTCCAATAATTCTGATAAATTCAGGGGATGCACATTTTGGCATTTCCTGCATTTCATCTTTCGGAGACAAACCCATTTGAGCAATATTTAGACCACTTACTTTGTAGTGCTCTTTTCATGCCTATTCGCAAATTCCAATGGAACCCCTATTTTGATGTTTCCAAAAATTCTACAAAAATTAGGGGATGACCCCTAGGCAGAATGTAGTCCGTTTTTCAAAAATTCTAGTCGCACGAAGTTTCGAATTCGTGAAAACTTTAGTCGCCGAAGTTGTAGAGTTTTATCGTTGGCATGCCGTGGTGAAAACCCCATCGCATTTGGACCCCCGAGTCATCGGGAACGCAACGATGTCGCCGTGTCGTGCTCCGGACGTCCGGGACACGCGTTTAGGGAAGACCTAGTTTCTGCCTACTGTTTTGGACGGTGCCTAATCCGCATGTTGCAGTGCACACTCGTGCTACCCTGTACCCACAGCAGCCCTTCTTATCCCCTCCCTTTACTTCTTGGAGAGAAGTTGGTGCAAGTGCACCGACGGTGCCCTCAAAACCCTTCCTCCCGTGTCTCACCCCCCTCCTTCCCATTTGCCCTCCCTCTCTAGCTTCAAGCAAGACCGAGCCCTCTCCACTGCCACACACTCCCTCTCCTCACTCCTCTCGACCATCTTTCCCTCTGTACCCTGGAACCAGCAGAGGAGAAGAACCCCGGGCCTCCTCCATTGCCAAGGTCGGCGAAGCTCGCAAGCACGGCAGTCCGACACCCTGGCCTTCTCTCCTCCTTCCCTGAGTGCTTCTCTGAGCACGGTGGTGCTCCACGGTTCTGTCCCCGCCACCAGCCAGCGCCCAGGTGCGGAGCACCGGCGAGCTCTACCCGTGCGGCCGCCATGGCCGAGCCACGACCGAGACTCGTGGCGCCGCCCCTGCCCTCCCCTGCCGCCGAGCTCCCTTTCCCGGGCGCGGTGCTGCTCCACGGCCTCCCCACCGTCCTCTGCTGGCTCCGCCGGGCCGCGCATCGCCGGCGGCCGTCGACCTCCGACGCCTCCCCGTACGCGCCGTGCGTGCTAGAGAGAAGAAGTTGACCGTCCCCGCCGCCCGTTTTCCCTTACCCGGCCACAGAAGGCCACCTCCGTCCCATCCTCGCCGCTGGCCGAGGCCCTGGCCCCTCCTAGCTCCGGCGCCGGCGAGGCGCCCGAGCCGCCCGTGCTCCCGCGTCGAGGAAGACGAAGACCGAGCCGTTCGATGGAGAAGAACAAAACGTATTTTCCGTTTTACGCTTTCCTGAGGAGAAAGCGCATTCCTGTAAATACGCCACCAGTTCAGAATCCGGTTATCTGCTGCGTCGTGCGGCAGATAGCTATCTGTCACTCGTCCATATCTTCTGATCCGCAACTCCGATCGAGGTGATTCAAGTCTCTAAATTCTTGTTTTGTCGGGCCCGATCCGGAGGTACTGATTTCACATCATTCCAAAATAGTTCTATGGGGTGCCCTTTTATACGTGCATTCCGGAGTCCGTGGAACGGGGCTATCGCTGCCCTACGCCGCGGAACCAACCCGACCCCTCCAAGCCCAAAGGATCCCCGTCTTCGGAGGCAAGCTAACCCCTTGCTATGAGCCATCCCGCAATGCTTGTCTGTTTGATTGCTTAATACCATGCCGGGTGTTATGTCTGTTTCCTGTTCTATTGTTAGGCATGTCTGCTATTGTATTGCATGTCTGTTTGTTGTCCATATTTTATATGCACCTTGTATTGTTGTATGTATGCCATATTGCATTTAAATTATTGTACTACTTCATAACTGCTTATTTGTGCATCACTCACATTCCCGAGACAATGGCCGGTGGTACCGCCTCAGTCAAAGGAATGGGGGAATTATTACAACTGTGCGTCTCGCGCTTGCGGGGCTTTGTTTGCTTCTTTCTTCTTCGCCGAGGTGAGGAGCGGACGAATATCGTCTTATGATCCTCGGAGTTGGGGGCATTTGCCAAAAGAGTTATATGCCTTGTCCCTCCGTCAAATATGGTTGGCATAGACCACCCGGACTGCGACGCTTGGGAGCTGACTTTCCATTTGGTTCTTTTTGCCGAGATTGCTGACACCACGTCGAGATAACCCTCGAGTGGAATGGATGCTCTCTCATTCTTATGAGTGCTTTTCGGTTCATTCTTTTACGGTGACACCGGCCGGGTCTCCCGCCACCGTCATCCGTTTGAAACATTATGCTATTATTCTGTGAACACTAACCCCCGAGTGACACCGGCCGGGTCTCCCGCCACAGTCACCCGGGCATTGTTATTATTGTTACGTTAATATCTATACCTACAAGTGTTATGGTTATTCAAGTGATGTTGTTGTTATGTGCTTACTGTATGTCGCTAATGCCTTGTTGTTTGGTGGTATATGATAGTGATATCGGGATTATTATGCTGGACTAATCCTCTGTTGTTTGGACTTGTTATGATGAAACTTGATTAAATGAAACACCCCTCCAAACTTCGATAGGGTCAGTCCATAGTGCCACTAATCCGAACTTCGAAAGCACTACCACTGTCGCTCACATGGGCGGGCCTTGACCTATGTAATCCTATTGAGCCTCCTTTGATGCCACCCTTTTGGCAAGTCTAGTCGGTTACCATAGTTGGTCGGGGCTAGTCTTGCGAAGGTTCCGGAGCTAGGCGTCGCTCATGGGTTGGGGACGTGCCGGATTCACTTCTGCATAAGGCATATAGTTATGTCGGTGGCTATATAGGGAGTGTCTTGGTAGCGTGAACGGTCAGGTGAGTGTATCTTGCTGAGTTCGCCTTAAGGATGATATCCTAAAGTACCGGCTGAGTGTGGTGCACTTAGGTGGGTGGTAATTGCAACCTCTTGAGAGTGTCAAATCTGGATGTCTCGCCTAGTTCCAAGGTTATGGAACAATAGTTCAGTGTCGGTCACACTATTGTCTTTGTCGAGTCAGGAGGTTAAACATAAGTTCTGTTTGAAAGAAAGATGAACAACTTGATTTCACTAAGTGAACAATAAGTTGATGCAGGGAATGTTACTCGAGATGTGATTGTGAACCAGGTTTAGGGATGGCGGTGTGATGCGTTGGGGAGCCTATAGTTAGGCCAGAGCCCACATCAACCGTGCATGCCCAAGTAAAAGGATGAGGCCAGTGGGCCTAGCAGTTGACAGATGTAGCAAGGCCGTTGGGCCTAGTTGTGATGACAGGTATTGTTCTGTTACTTGGTACCAACCGGTACACTCGTTTACTCGTCACGGGTAAGCCCTTTGTATGATTGCTGGTACACGATCCAACCCCACCTGGCTTGGACTCTGTACTGGTGATACCCCCGTTGCTTGCTTATGACATGTTTGGTTGTCAATGCCATGCTACTTTTATGTCATGTATCTAGAGTACACCTTGACCTGTTGTAGGATTTTATTTCCAATGTATATCTTGTTGCATGATTGTTGGATTGTTTGTGGTGAGTGGTGATTCTTGCTGAGTGCATATTAATGTACTCACGAGCCTTGTGATTGTGGCCAGGTTTTGTCAAGGATTCATCTTCCACCTTAGTAAGGATTTGAAGCAAGAGCGTGCTAGGATCAGTAGCCCAGCCAGAACCTATGGAGTGGAGCCACTCCAAGCCGTAGCCTCTCACATGTCTTCCGCTGCCAGTTAAAACTCTGTATCGTGCCATGCTGGGATTGATATTTTGTCATTCCTTGATGGCCTTGTAAACCATTTGTAGCACTGATGTGCCTGATTGTGTAATGATTTCCATTATGTTACACTGTTGTGACGTGCGGCCAGTTATCTTGGGATGGCGCACGGGACGACTGCCTCTCTGGTGATATGTGTCAGGGAGGGGTGTCACACCTCTGATTACCGTGAACACTCATAAGAGCCTAAACAATTTTTAATGAACCAAGATTATGCCCCGGTTGGTTCACCGTTTGCAATTTTATACTTGAAATTCGTAGGTATGTCTATCAGTCGCATCTGTAGTCATAATCAAGGTTTCGGTTACCGGCCAGAATTCCGCGGTAACCGGCCGGTTACCAGATTTTTCGGACCCCCCCCCTCGGAATTTGCATATCTCGGATTAGTCAAATTTGAAACAAAATTGTGCTCGAAAAATTTAAATTTCAAAAAAAATCGATATTTTAAGTTTAAATCCTAAATTCTTGCCGAAATATTGGGCCGGTTACCGGCCAGTATTTTCCGGTAACCCCGGTTACCGGAAATATCGGCCCCTCCGGATTTTTTTTGAACCGGTATCCGAAACCTTGGTCATAATGGTCTTTGCACTTCTTTTTGATCTATACAAAGGGCGAAATAATCTCATTTTTTATACATGGCAGCCTTTAATCCTGACTTATCCTTTTGGTTTATCATTTATCATGCTAAGTAGAATTATCTTTAATATTACTGGAAAGGATGTCATATTTCATAAGTTGTTATTTCTGCCAAGTAACCATAGAAGCAGAGAGATAGAGATATGTACAAGTTTGGTGAATGCAAAGAACCAAAGTTGGTCAATACAGCCCTAATCTGACGTCCGTTTCTTGCTCATTACAAAGAAAATACATTGGTCAGTACAAAGAATTTGTAACTCCCTAGATTTTCTGAATTCTGTTGATCATGATGTCTGACCTTAAAATTAGTGCCTGATTCATTGCTACAACTTAAATATAGGGAAAGTAAATTGTGCTCAATGCTGAGTGGTTTCTCCCAGATGCTATTCTGAATTTTGAACGCGAGATGCTATCCTGAATTCTAATTATATACTGTCGATATCCTGTAAAATATGTTGACGCGCAAGGATGCAACGATATGTTATTTCCCATACCCATACTTTATGTGTGTGATTGCTTGATTTCCCGTAACTGTATGAGCTCAAATTCTGCTTGCAGCCGATAGTTGGTTAATAAGATTCCTAAAAATTATATTCAAGGCAATGTATATTCACGAAAGGACTCCAGTTCTAAAACATATCAATCCTTTGTTTCATGTAGATATACACTTCCTTTGTTAAAACCATTGCTGACATTCAGAAGCTACCTTCATGCAGGTTCACTAGATGACGGGGTATCCATAGGAGCATATAAGTTCACATAACCTACTATAGCTAGAGGTAAATCATCTCTTGGTACTACGCTGTAACCAACTTGGGCACTATTGCCGCATGAAGCGAGAGTGTAAGACTTCATATACGTCAAGTACCTTATCTTGACAAATACTTGATGTTGCTTCAAATTGTAGGAATGCATTGCAGTTTACCTTATCTTCACAAATACTTGATATTGTTATTTCAGCGTATTCTAAGTTTCTCTATTTGGTTCAGGAACAGTCAATCGCAAATGGATCATCAACCGGACAAATCTTCTTCACGACCTGCTGGATGTGCCCCATTTACAGACAATTGTAATGTTCGGAGTCCTAAATGTCAAAACAAAACTGCTGGTCAAGGGTGGTATGCTCGATTGACGCCTGAACAAAAAGCGGACTATCTACAGAGGCAACGCCTCGCCCGCTAGCAGAAGAAGGATGCAAACCGGTGTGGCCTTCGGATGGTTGATCAAACTCAATCGTCCCAGACTTCGCTACAGATTTCAGTGGATACCCTACTCAACAAAGAAAACATCTCACAACTTAGTGGTACAAATACTCCTTATTACATCAGTTTCCTAATAATGGAGTCTGATAATGTTTTCCCGAGGGAGTCTTCTAATATTTCTCATGTACTCCTCCAGGGATATCCAACATGGAGAACCGCCCTGGCTCATCGAGCAATCAGATTCCACAGGGTAGCATAAAACCTGCTGGTCAAGGGTGGTATGCTCGATTGACACCTGAACAAAAAGCGGTTTATCTACAGAGGCAACGCATCGCCCGCCAGCTGAAGAAGGATGCAAACCGGGGTGGCCTTCAGATGGTTGATCAAATTCAATCATCCCAGCTAGACAAAGAAAACATCCCACAACTTAGTGGTACAAATACTCCTTATTTAGATCAGTTTCCTAATAATGGAGTCTGGTAATGTTTTCCCGAGGGAGTCTTCTAATATTATTTCTCATGTACTCCTCTAGGGATATCCAACATGGAGAACCGCCCTGGCTCATCGAGCAATCAGATTCCACAGGGTAGCATAAAACCTGCTGGTCAAGGGTGGTATGCTAGATTGACACCTCAAAAAAGGCAGATTATTTACAGAGGCAACGCATAGCCCGCCAAGAAAAGAAGGTTGCAAATCATATCGGTGTTAATTCTGTGGACACTAATCATAGATCACCGGCATCTGTAACAATGAGCATACATACCCCATTTAGCAACATCACCAACACACAAACAGATGGTACAAACAGCCCATTTGATTCATTACTGGAGATACTATACTTTGCTTAATTCCTTAATTATTGCATTTGTGCCTACGTAAAATTGTGCAGGTGTAAGGAGGGTTAGTCAGAAGGGTGTAATGGGTGTGGAGGGGTCTCAGAAATCAGCAACAACTGGTACATACACCCCATTCAATCATTTTCCTGTAATGGAGTATGGATTAATTGTGTATTTGCGGGAGATGTGCAGATGCAAGCACACAGAGTACTCATCTTCGCATGGCCCTAAACGTTTCATCTGGGTTTGACGATGATGATAGTGATTGGCTACACAGAAATTCGGCTTATGAGCGAGATATGAGATTCGTTCAACAGTTGGAAAATCTATCCAGTTCTGCAGGTTCCAAAAGAACACATGGTTTTTATGAAAAGAAACTACAACATGATAGGGAAATGTACTCATCAATGACGGGTGAAGAGAAGGAGGTATGGTTGCAGAAGAACCGTCAGTACAAGAAGTCAATTAGGGAAACCAGTACATCATCTCACCACACTAACATTGCTGTTACAACAGCTGGATCCACAATTGATCCAACAGGTATATTCATGTATCTGTTCATATCGATCAGTTCTCTCCGTCTATTCACCAATTAATTATGCTTATATTTCTTCTTACTCTTATGAATCTTGCAGATGGCATATACAGTCATCGGGGCTATGAGGCTACAGGGATTTTTGAGCCAACTGAACACTATGCTGCACCGGAAGGTAAAATAAAATAATGCAGCCATTTATCTACCCCGCTCTCACAAATTATGGAGTCTGATAATGCTTTCCCGAGGGAGTCGTCTCATGGACATCATGGAATATGATTTGCCATTTGGTGGGAAGGTCGTGGTGTTTGGAGGAGATTTTAGACAGGTCCTTCCCGTGGTGACCCGTGGGACGAGAGCGCAGATCACTGACGCCACGCTACAAAGATCTTATTTGTGGGAGAAGGTTAGGAAGATATGCCTCAAGCGTAATATGAGGGCACAGACCGACCCGTGGTTCTCCAGTTACCTCTTGAGAATTGGTGAAGGGACAGAAGAGACGATCGGTGCCGATTACGTACGTCTTCCAGATGACATTGTTATTCCCTATGCTCCCACTGAAGAACCAGTCAACAAGCTTATCGAAGATATCTTCCCGTTGCTTCATGAGAATGCCACATCGGTGGCTTACATGAGCTCACGTGCGATTCTTTCAACCAAGAATGAATATGTGGACGATCTGAATAAAAAGATGATCCATAGGTTTCCTGGCCAAGAAAAGATATATTATAGTTTTGACTCCGTCGAGAATGATGCACACAAGAACTACACAATTGACTATCTAAACTCCATCACTCCAAATGGTTTGCCCCCGCATGTCTTGAAACTCAAGGTTAATTGTCCTGTCATTCTTCTCCGAAATCTCGACCCTCACAACGGGTTGTGCAATGGAACAAGATTGATGATTAGAGCATTCCAACATAATGCAATCGATGCCGAGATTGTTGGTGGACAACATGCTGGATGTAGAGTGTTCATACCGAGGATCCCTTTGTCGCCCTCGGGGGACATTTCACTTCCTTTCAAGTTCAAGAGGAAACAGTTTCTGATCCGGTTGAGTTTTGCCATGACCATCAACAAAGCCCAGGGTCAAACGATTCCAAATGTTGGTATTTACCTCCCGGAGCCGGTGTTCTCTCATGGCCATCTTTATGTTGCGCTGTCCAGGGGTGTGTCAAGGCAAACCACTCGGATTTTGGCCAAGCCAAATAAAGACATTGATGACACGGGAAAAAGCACAAAGAACATTGTGTACAGGGATGTGTTGCAGGGATGAAACGGGTATACATTGATGCATAAGTTGTTTGTATTGATTCATGATGAGTTACAGGTGCGTAATGTGATCTTCTACTATAAATATGTTTTTTGATAGTTGACTATGCAATTGTTTTCAGTACCGTTCGAGTTAAACTCCAGCTGTTTTAATTCGTATTTTGGTTACCTCTATTTAGCTTTCAGTATGAAGGTTTGTTGGCATGCATGAACTATAACGAAAGCTTGTTGATGCATAATAATTGAACAATTTAACAGAAGCTTCTTCACATTCTTGAAACTACAATTGATGATGTTAGATGCTTATTAATCAAGTAGTTAGGTAGGTGCTTCATATGGTTGATATGCTACTGATATAGGTGCAGTAGTTTGGTTCAGTATAAGCAATTCAACAGTAGTTCTTGACCAATTTCATATTTGGGAATGCAGCAATTGTTTTTTACTCAGATATTCAGTCATGGTGTCCTCAACTATCCTTGCTGACATGCAACTTGCTTAATTCATATTGCCATGAGTCAACCTACTGTCTCTCAAACTTACTGAATTATTGGCACGGCCATTTTTTGTTATTTCTTCAGGTGGTGGCAGCAGAAGGAGCATCCTCTTCGTCCTACAGGAGAATGAGCATCCCAAATTCAAGTGGAAGGGTGATGACCTCTTCTACGGCCACTGCTCATTCCATTGTAGTGCTGTGTACCAAGAGCAGCTTGCTTGAGAAAGTAACATGTTTGCTGTCTCATATCTGTTTTGGTCTGAGCCGGTTATTGCTTATTTAAAATTAGAGACGCGTGCCTTGCACTTTTTATTTTGTAAATCCTGTTTAAGATTATCATCCTCCATTATGCTATTTTTTGCACACGTTCTATTTCTTCAAATGCTACATATTTGTAATTCTGCTTACTAGGTATTTTAATTGTTGCGTATTGCTGCATATTTTTACTTCCTCTCTCGGTGCAGCTGTGGAAGAAGTAAATTATGTGTACACTCTGGAATGTCAATATTGTGTTCTTATTAATGGCCAGAAGAAGCATATTTGCTTGTCTCCGAAGGATAATCTGGCAAATCTGGGTTAGAGCATTTTTACTACCAACAGAAGTTGATGCCCAAACCTTGGAGTGGCGTGTATAGACTTTGGATTGTTTACAGGCCGGTGGGAATTCAGTTTTGAAGCGTCTGAAACACGTCTGTATGTGTGAGCACTAGATGTTCGTTGAAACTCTCCAGCCACTTTCTGAATGTTAAATAGCCGACTCAACTTATTTCTAGGCAGTGTATCAAAATCTGTGATCATATTTGTTCTCCTAACGTAGCTAAATTGACCATGGCATGATCATGAGATTAGAGTGAGACAATCCAAAGTTGATGCTTTGATTAGTGCTCATATTCATCAACGTTATAATGCTACAATGTCTAAAATTGATGTAAGAACTATTCTGTACAATATTTAGGTGTCAAGAAGAGTTATAATTATCGGATATTTTCTATTCATACTAAATTTACACCGAATTTTACTCATATTTAAAGACAGTAGAATTTTTGTATTGTGTGGTATACATATTGGACAATTTTATTGCTTTTTGCTACAAGGACAAAACGTGCATTGCACGTGCACGATTACTAGTTTATATAAAATGGTCGAGTGGTTACTAAAGTTATTCGTAATTTTATTCAACTTATAATACATTAAAACAGTCAAATGACATTTTTAAAGAAAAAATAAATTAAAATGAACTAAAAATAAAATTAAAAAGAAAAAGGAAACATAAAATAATAAGGAAATAAACATAAGTAAGAAAGTAAAATCAAAGCGAAAAGAAAAGAAAACAGAAATCCGTAAAAAGCCAGTATAACCAGCTGCTGAACCGAACTAACAAGAGAAAAACAGGAAACCATCCAAGAAGATTCTAGAAGCTTCAAAAAACCCAACCAGAAATTTGTTTTTGGTGGGAAACCGTAGTAGAGATGGTACTGGACCGGTCCATACATGCGCGTACGTGGGCGAAATGGCTGGTCGGAATCGCTCGGGCAATACAGAGTGATTTCCAATTGCCCCGGAGCTCATATTTTCCGCATAGAGCAGCAACTTCAGATGCGTACGCCTACCCCTTCCACCGATGGGCTTGGGCTTTTTAAGTTTTGTACGACTGTCAAGGTGAAGAACCCTCATGGACTCCATTTGTGCACACACTGCCTCACACCAAAAGCCCAGAATGCCATTGACAGCGCTTACTCAGATGCACTCCTCTCCTCTGCCCCACTCAGTTGGCCTGCCCTACGCAGGGGCCCTACGTGATTCATAAATCATGCTGACAAAAAAACTTGAGTATTGAATTCATTGCCTCGCTCGACCCTGGCCGCATTCCTTTTTTCACATGACGAGAGCTTTTTCCCTGGGACTGTTCTTAGAAAAAACAGGGGCTTCAGCAAAGTGCAAGCATCGGGGCTAGTCTCTAGCAGCAAGGGCATCTCCAGTCGTCCCCCAGCGCCCCCAGAGACCTTTTTAGCACCGGCGCAAAGTAAATTCTACCAGCCGCCTCCTTAGAAGTCGATTTAACGCCGCTTAGCGCCTTTTTAGCGCCGTTTCGCACTGGCGAACCCAGCCCAAACCCAACGCACCAGGTTCCGCTGGGGGGGGGGGGGGGGGGCAAAAGGCGTCCGCGGGCCAGACTTATCGACGAGGGAAGGCGATTTCCCTCCAAAATTTGCCCTCTTCCCTCCATAATTTTGATCTTTCCCTCCATTTCTCTCCCACATATACATCTCCCTCCCGCCCGATCCCGCCATCTCCCACGGATCTGGCTGCCATGGCTCCCGCCCGATTCACAGGACCCCGCGTCATCCCCGCGTCCTCCGCCACCTCCATGACCGGGAAGAAGCCGCGAAAGCCGAGAGCGCCGAAGGAGAGGCCGTCGGCCATGAGCAACGCCAAGTGGATCGCCGACGAGGCGCGCCAGAAGTCGGATAACATCTAGCGCCGGGCGAGGGAGAAGGCGCAGCGGGAGAGGCTCCTGGCCGCGCAACTCGCGGAGGCCGAGGGCCAGGCCGTCGAAGAGGAAGAAGAAGAGGAAGAGGAGGTGGAGGTCAAGCGGATGGTCGGCTTCTCTCCTAGTCTTCATCCTCAGTTCGTCGGTTGGAGCCAAACCACCGTCGCCTCGCCATCGTCGTCGCCGCGCTAGAACGCACCCCCGCACTACTCCCTGGGTACGCCGACGCTGACCCCATGGTGGTTTCAACCCCAACCTCACCTTCTCCCACCATCCGCCGATGATGTTCGTGGGCTCACCGGGCTACGCATCTTCGCCGTCGATCCGCCGTTCCCTCCCCTTCGCCAAGCAGCCCCTGTTGGGCGGGATGCCCCAAGACAATAGCTTCATGGACGAGATCATCACCACCGGCTCGGCGGCGGCGGCATGCCCGGGCTTCCTCTCGCAAGGTGAGGAGTTTTTCTCGCAGGGCGGCTCGGATTACGGCGGCAATCACGGCCAAGGTGCGTCTGGCGCTGGTGGCGGCACGGAGGAGGCGGAGGTGGAAGAAGGAGAGGAGACGGCGCCTGCAGCTGCGGAGGGAGCAGAAGGCCCGGCCAAGGATGGCGACACGGGCGGCCGCCGTCCCAGGAAGGCCCGCAAGGCGGCGACGAAGCCGCCCGTCGAGCCTCGCATCAAGTGGACGTCCAGGGAGAATGTCATCCTCGCCGAAGCATGGAAGACGGTCAGCCTCGACCCGATCATCGGCGCCAACCAGTGCCTGGACAACTACTGGAAGAGGGTGAAGTCGGCGTACGACGAGCGCCGGATGATCGACCCCGACTTCCACGTGTGTGTCACGGAGCGCGGCCAGAAGGCAGTGGCCAACCATTGGGCGAACATCCCGGGCGCCTGCAACAAGTGGCACGACATACAGGAGGAGGTCGGGAACCGGCCGAAAAGCGGCGCCAACCGCGAGATGGAGGTGAGCATTTCCGTCGTGATTCCTTTCTTTGTGTCGCGATGTAGCTCATTCCTGCCGGTCCTGACGCCATGTAGATCGTCCGGATGCTCGAGGCGTACAAGGACGACGAGAAGACCGACTTCAAGTTCCTCCACGTCTTCATCGTCATCGAGGGGTGCGAGAAGTGGGCGGAAGTCCGCCGTGGGCTCGGCAAGGGCGAGGAGTATGTCCCGGATGCCGCGGCTGCTGGTGCGTCTGATGGCCGTCCCCCGATGGGCCACAAGAAAGCCAAGGCGGCAAGGGAAGCAGCGCCGACAGCGGCGAAGCTCCAGGCGTCCCTCGAGACCTGCATCGCCGACGCCCAGACCCACGCCACCAAGAGGGAGGAGATTGCCAACAAGAGGTGGAAGGTGCTCATGGACAACTCCAAGGTCAAGATCGATCTCCTCAGGACCGGCACCGTGGCGAAGAAGAAGAACCACGACCTCATGGGGGCGATCCGGCCGCGATGGACCCCGAGGTGAGGACATAGTTCATGGCGCAGCGCCGTCTCATCCTCAGCGACATCAGCCCGGCTCCGGCCCCGACCCTGACGGACACGAGCTACGCCACCCCGACGGACACGAGCTCCGCCAGTCCAACGAGCTTGGCCAGTCCAGCCGAGACGGCCGCGCCCATCGACCTGGAGAACGCCGAGACTACTGCCACGGGCATCGACCTAGAGTCCGCCGAGACTGCCATGCCCATCGTCGACCTTGAGGCTGCCGAGACTGCCACTCTGAGCTCTACACCAGCTCCGACCACCACACCCATCGTCGATGTCGACTGTGACGCCGCGGCGTCATCGACCTCTATCTGATTTGTGCATCAGCAGAATGCCCACTGTGGCCGTGATCGCCCAACTGTGGCTTGATCAAAACTATTTGATCGCCCAACTGTGGCATTTTTTTTGTAATGATCGCCCAACTGTGGCTGCTTTGATCGCCGAACTCGGGCTATTTTTTGGGGCGGGAACAAGAACTTTCAAATTTATATTGCCATGTGTTTTCCTGGGCCGTCGAGAGGCTGGTAAATTCGCCCCCTAGGTTTTGGTGCGGGCCGGCGCTAACGCAAAAAAGCGCCGCACCAAAACCTGGGGGGGGGGGGGCGAAAATATCTGATACCAATAGCCTCGGATTTGAAAATGCTACCTCCAACAGTGTTTACCGGTGATACATTTTTTTATGGCCGTGAAAGGCAATACATAGCTCCGCCATGCATTATAAGGAAGGGGGAACAAAGTTTATGTACAAGTGACCAAGAAGTCAAAGTTAGATAAAAGGCAAAGGTAAAAAAAGAAATCCCGCTATTTCGAACAAACACAGATGGCCACAGAAAGGTGGAAAGGAAACTGAAAAAACATCAAGGCGTGATCTAGGTGATACTTTGTGGGTATTATTTTGATGTCGCTTTGCCCTCCTCATAAAGAACAACCATATCTTTTCGATCAGCGAATATAAACAACATCATGCTACACAATCCCTTTCAAACAAAGCACTTAATCTGGTTTTAACACTTTATATTACGGTTTCACGACATATTCTACAGAACACTTTGAACTAATTGAGAAAGACCGGCAATATATTGATGCACCAACCGGTTCATCCATAAATCCAAACCGGAGGATAAACACTGTCAATATATTTTAAAACTTGATACGTCTCCAACGTATCTATAATTTCTTATGTTCCATGCTTGTATTATACCAATTGCTACATGTTTTATTCACACTTCATAGCATTTTTATACATTTTCTGGGACTAACCTATTAACAAGATGCCACAGTGTCAGTTCCTGTTTTCTGCTGTTTTTGGTTTCAGAAAAGCTGTTATGCAAATATCCTCGGAATCGGACAAAACAAATTGCAAAGTTCCTATTTTTTCCGACACGTTCCAGAAGTCCGAAGGAGAGACGAAGGGGGGCAGCGAGGCGCCGTCCCCACCCCATGTCGCGGGTAGGCCCCTGCCGCGCCACCAGGTAGGGAGCGAGCCTCGTGGTTCCACCGACGCCGCCCCTTCGCCTATTTATTCTTCCAGACGCGAAAACCCTAAAACACCGAGCCATTATTCCAGAAAACATCCGTTGCCGCCGCCGTCAACCCTAACTCGGGGGGTTTCTGAACCACTTCCCGGCACCCTGCCGGAGAGGGGAATCATCACCGGAGGGCTCTACATCGCCATGCCTGCCTCCGGAGTGATGTGTGAGTAGTTCATCTCTGGACTATGGGTCCATAGCAGTAGCTAGATGGTTGTCTTCTCCTTTTGTGCCATCTTGTTTAGATCTTGTGAGCTACCTATCATGATCAAGATCATCTTATTGTAATGCTACATGTTGTGTTTGCTGGGATCCGATGAGTATTGAATACTATGTCAAGTTGATTATTGATCTATTATATATATGTTGTTTATGATCTTGCATGCTCTCCGTTATTAGTGTAGGCTCTGGCCAAGTTTATGCTTGTAACTCTAAGAGGGAGTATTTATACTAGATAGTAGGTTCATGCCTCCATTTAATCTGGGACAGTGACAGAAAGTTCTAAGGTTGTGGATGTGTTGTTGCTACTAGGGGTAAAACATCAATGCTTTGTCTAAGGATATTTGTATTGTTTACATTATGCACCATACTTAATGCAATTGTCTGTTGCTTGCAACTTAATACCGGAAGGGGTGCGGATGCTAACCTGAAGGTGGACTATTTAGGCACAGATGCATGCTGGATGGCGGTATGTGTACTTTGTCATAATGCCCAAATAAATCTCATAGTGATCATCATGACTTGTATATGCATTGTTATGCACCTCTTTATTTATCAATTGCCCAGCTGTAATTCGTTCACCCAGCATGTTAGTATTTTATTATGGAGAGGCACCACTAGTGAACTGTGGACCCCGGTCCATTCTTTTACATCTGAAAGACAATCTACTGCAATCACTATTCTTTTTCATTCGCTGCAAGCAAACACCATTTTCCACACTATACGTCTAATCCTTTGTTTTCAGCAAGCCGGTGATATTGACACCCTCACTGATTCGTTGGGGCAAAGTAGTTTGATTGTCTTGTGTGAGGTTCCAAGTCAACCCTCGGGAAGTTTGCCTCCCAAACGACGCCACAAGTTTTCTGACGCCGTTGACACCTTCAGAACATCGTCGATCTCCTACTGGATTGATAACCTCGGTTTCATAACCGAGGAAGACTTGCTGCTATACTCATCAAACCTTACACTTGAGGTCTCCTGACGAACGTGTGCTTTACACGCATCAAGCAAGTTTTCTGGCGCCGTTGCCGGGGAAGTCGAGTTGCTTCTGCAAGGGGAGTCTCTCACTTCCAATCTCTTTACTTTGTTTTTGTCTTGCTTATTTTATTTTTATTTTGTCTTGTTTGCTTTCTTTATATCAAAAACACAAAAGAATTAGTTAGTTGCATCTAGTTTATTTTAAGCTTATTATCAATATCTAATTGTTTACTTGCTATCAATGGCTTCTCTTTTTTATACAAATTTTATTGGAACGTGGGTTTACTGAGGAACAACAAAATTATTATGAGGAATACCGCTTGTCTCAAAAAGGAAACATCTATGGGAACAAATAAGTAGATTGAATTATTTTGCTAAGAACTTGTGTTCCACCTATGATGAATCCTACTGCTTTAATGAATCTTTTTGTTGTAGGAAGCATAAACACCTCCCTTTACAATGTGATTATAATGATAATGAAACCTTGGCTGCTTATGCTAAAGGAAACTATGACTTTGGTAATCTTGAACAAATTGAATAATTTGTTGTTTTTAAGGGTGCATATAAAATTGCTGGTTATATTCAAAATGATGATGCTCCTTGTAGAACTGAGAATTATGCTATACTTGGTTATTGCCTTGAATATTACAATGATAATCCTTATATTAATGAATATCTTGAGAAAACGTATTCTCAAGAACAACTTGCTTCCTTTCAGGAACCTATGGAAGAAGAGATTGCTGAAACTGTGATCTCATTGGATGAAAAAGAGGAGGAGAGTGAAGAACAAAAGGAGGATCTACCTTCTAATGATAGTAACTCTTTAACTCTTACATTATATGATTACCCTCCATGCCTATCTAAGGAGGAAGAGTGCTATATTGTTTAATGTCATGATTCTATTGAAATACCTACTTTTGATAAATTTGAAGTAAGCAACTCCTTGACTCAAATAGAAGAAGAAATTGCAGAAAGTAAAACAGTGGTCCCTAATCTTATATATGACAATTCTCTAGATGATGGTCCTATTTTGCTTGATAATCCTCCATGTTTAGAACTTGTTACTAAATTATGTGGGGATAAAGATGATATACTTGTTGTTTGTGACAATACTCTCACTCATGAGAGTCCTACTTTGTCTTTGAATTCTCCTTATTACACTATAGAGGAGAAACATTATTTTGATGATACTATGTCTCCCATTTATGACAATTACAATGATGAATATGATATTTTCAGTCCACCTACTATCGAGGATAAAGTTTATTATGATTATGATATGCCTCCTATATATGATGATTACAATGATGATTATGAATGTTTTACTCCCACTATCACTAATAAGAAGGATTTTACTTATGTGGAGAGTATTAATACTTTTATGCTTGTAGATCATGAAAAGCATGTTTTATGTGATAGTTATATTGTTGAGTTTGTTCACGATGCTACTGAAAGTTATTATGAGAGAGGAAAATATGGTTGTAAAAGTTTTCAAGTCACTAAAACACCTCTCTTTATGTTGAAAGTTTTGAAGTTGTACTTGTTTCATCTTTCTATGCTAGTTGCTTTATGCTTCAATAATTTATTTTGTTACAAGACTCCTTTGCATATAAAGTGGGTTAGACTTAAGTGTGTTTGATATTTGCCTCTTGGTGCTCTCTTTGTTTTTCAACTCTTATTCTTATGAGAGCATCATTAAAATCTTCAAGCCTAGCTAAAAGGCATTAAAGAAAGCGCTTTTGGGAGGCAACCCATTATCTTTTGTTTTCAGTATAAGTCAAGGTGTTGTTTGCTTCTGTAACAACTCCTTTGTATCTTTATTTTATTGCATTGTTGTGCCAAGTAAAGTCTCTAGTTGAAAGTTGATGCTAAATTTGGATTTCTGCGCAGTGACAGATTTTTGCTGTCCACCGTTTTGAGCTGTATTCACTCCAGAAAAATTCAAAATTCTGAAAAAAATCACGCATGATCCTTATATATGTACGCAACTTTCATTAGTTTTGATTTTTCGCATCTGAGCAAGTTAAGTGCCTCGAAAAAATTCGTCTTTCCAGACTGTTCTGTTTTTGACAGATTCTGCCTTTTATTTTGCATTGCCTCTTTTACTATGTTTGATTGGATTTCTTTGCTCCATAAAACATCAGTGGCTGTAGTTAATGTCCAGAAGCTTGGTAATGATTGTGTCACAGTAGAACATGTGAATTTTTGATTATGCACTAACCCTCTAATGAGAATTACTTTGAGTTTGGTGTGGCGGAAGTTTTCAAGGAGCAAGCGAGAAGGATGATATGATGTGATCAAGAAGAGTGAAAAGCCTAAGCTTGGGGATGCCCCCGTGGGTCACCCCAGCAATATTCAAGAAGACTCAAGCGTCTAAGCTTGGGGATGCCCAAGGCATCCCCTTCTTCATCAACAATTTCAGGTCATCTCTAGTGAAACTATATTTTTATTCTTCCACATCTTATGTATTTTACTTGGAGCGTCTGTTGCTTTTATTTTTGCTTTGTTGTTTTTATTTTCTGAATAAGTTGGATCCTAGCATTCTTGTGTGGGAGAGAGACACGCTCCGCTTTTTCATGTGAATACTCATATTCTTCACTTATATCTTTTGAGTATTCTTATCTAGCTACTGCTATGCTTTTAGCTCCTGTTTTTCATGCATCTCTTTTAGAGCTGTTAATTCTTGTGGAAAGTACTCTCTTGTTTCATTTGTAAATTACTTGGAGAGTTGCTTGGTTGATGTGTTGGTTCAGAAAATGCTGCATGTGGTAGTGGTATAATGAATAAACTTGCATAATCTTGTAGATCATTGAACTTTGATAACTTGATTCTTTGCAAATGTTTTGAGATATTTAGATGGTAAAGCTTGCTGGTTAGTTAAGTTAAAATCATTAGTGGATGTTGTCTTTAAGCTTGTACCGTACTACAAACTCTACTAAAATTGTTGAAGGTGTAGTTGGACTTGATAGCTTTCCATGTCTAAAAGTGATTCGTAATAACTAAGTTGTGCTGAAGGTCGAGGGATCTAGCGGGGTACTTGTACCGCCGTGAACGGCCCTTCTTGGAGTGAATTTTAATCATGCTCTTAATGTTGAACCTGCTAGTTGTTTGCAATAAGCTTGTGAGTTCTTTTTGACTAATGTTAAGCTACGGTTTTTGGCACTTCCACCATCCAAATTTGCTAGCCTCTTCGGTGCTGTGCATTGCCTTCTGCTCACATTGAGAGTTGTGCATACTTCGCCAGTACATCCAAACCCGTGGGAGGACTTTCTCTTGTTCTCCTACACATAACCCATACATCTTCCTCAAAACAGCCACCATACCTACCTACCACAGCATTTCCATAGCTGTTCCGAGATATATTGCCATGCAACTTCCATCTTACATTACATGACTTGTTGTCATTTATCATTTATATATTGCTTTGCATGATTCTATACAGCTGATGTGCGGTTTACCCATGTTACGCTAGATCATTGCATATCCTGCTACACTGGCAGAGGCATACAGTTTCATACATCATGTTTTGTTCATTATGAGTTATTTGTACCAAAAAGTGTGTTGTCATATTAGATGTTGCCCCTAAAAGTGAAAAGAGCCATGGAGGCCATCGAAAAGAGAAACAGAAAAAGAAAAAAAAAAAAAAAAAAAAAAAAGGGGGCAACATTACTATCCTTTATCCACACTTGTGCTCATGTTTAGCACCTGCATATTCATAGTCATCATTTGTGCTCATGTTTAGCACCTATACTCCATGTGAGAGAGTTTTCATGTTTTACTAGTATAACTATGTGGGGAATTTACACTATAGAACTTGGGTTGTATATTCCAATGATGAGCTTCCTCAAAATGCTCTAGGTCTTCATGAGCAACCAAGTTGGATGCACCCCCACTAGTTCCATTGGAGAGCTTTCATACACATATAGCTCTATGTGCATCCGTTGCATGGCAATCACTACTCCTTACATAGCTTCGATTATAAGACTTCCTCTTGTCTAATGATCACTTATAGCTTTGTGAGACTTTCTTCCTTTGGCCTTCCAAACCCCATTAATGTTCTTTTAGCCATAACATCCTGGTGCCAATACCAAATGCTTGCGCTCACCGGTTGAGTAGACTTCGAAACAGTTGATTCATGACGTTCATGTTTATTTTACTTGACTGAATCCTTCTATGTTGTGAAAATTACTTGATGCTTGGAATTGAAGGATAGAACTCCTACATTGGATACTTAAAACATCTTTAATGAACCTTGTACGGTTTCATGTCTTTAAAGCAATAGTTCATGAAAAGTTTTAGCTTGTTTAACTATCTTGCTTTGTTCTCTTATTGAATATCAATTATAGACTTTTGCTTTGAATGATTTGATCTCAGCTCACATGCTTTACAATATTATTTGATCAAGATTATGTGGTAGCATGTCACTTCAGAAATTATTTGTTGTTATCGTTTTACCTACTCGAGGACGAGTAGAACTAAGCTTGGGGATGCTTGATACGTCTCCAACGTATCTATAATTTCTTATGTTCCATGCTTGTATTATACCAATTGCTACATGTTTTATTCACACTTCATAGCATTTTTATGCATTTTCTGGGACTAACCTATTAACAAGATGCCACAGTGCCAGTTCCTGTTTTCTGCTGTTTTTGGTTTCAGAAAAGCTGTTCTGCAAATATCCTCGGAATCGGACGAAACAAATTGCAATTCCTATTTTTCCGACACGTTCCAGAAGTCCGAAGGAGAGACGAAGGGGGGCAGCGAGGCGCCGTCCCCACCCCATGGCGCGGGTGGGCCCCCTGCCGCGCCACCAGTGGGGAGCGGCCTCGTGCTCCACCGACGCCGCCCCTTCGCCTATTTATTCTCCAGACGCGAAAACCCTAAAACACCGAGCCATTATTCCAGAAAACATCCGCTGCCGCCGCCGTCAACCCTAACTCGGGGGGTTCCTGAAGCTCTTCCCGGCACCCTGCCGGAGAGGGGAATCATCACCGGAGGGCTCTACATCGCCATGCCTGCCTCCGGAGTGATGTGTGAGTAGTTCATCTCTGGACTATGGGTCCATAGCAGTAGCTAGATGGTTGTCTTCTCCTTTTGTGCCATCATGTTTAGATCTTGTGAGCTGCCTATCATGATCAAGATCATCTTATTGTAATGCTACATGTTGTGTTTGCTGGGATCCGATGAGTATTGAATACTATGTCAAGTTGATTATTGATCTATTATATATGTTGTATGATCTTGCATGCTCTCCGTTATTAGTGTAGGCTCTGGCCAAGTTTATGCTTGTAACTCCAAGAGGGAGTATTTATGCTAGATAGTAGGTTCATGCCTCCATTTAATCTGGGACAGTGACAGAAAGTTCTAAGGTTGTGGATGTGCTGTTGCTACTAGGGGTAAAACAGCAATGCTTTGTCTAAGGATATTTGTATTGTTTACATTATGCACCATACTTAATGCAATTGTCTGTTGCTTGCAACTTAATACTGGAAGGGGTGCGGATGCTAACCTGAAGGTGGACTATTTAGGCACAGATGCATGCTGGATGGCGGTCTGTGTACTTTGTCGTAATGCCCAAATAAATCTCATAGTGAATCATGACTTGTATATGCATTGTTATGCACCTTTTATTTTATCAATTGCCCAGCTGTAATTCGTTCACCAGCATGTTAGTATTTTATTATGGAGAGACACCACTAGTGAACTGTGGACCCCGGTCCATTCTTTTACATCTGAAATACAATACTGCAATCATTGTTCTTTTTCATTCGCTGCAAGCAAACACATTTTCCGCACTATACGTCTAATCCTTTGTTTTCAGCAAGCCGGTGAGATTGACACCCTCACTGATTCGTTGGGGCAAAGTAGTTTGATTGTCTTGTGTGGAGGTTCCAAGTCAACCGTCGGGAAGTTTGCCTCCCCAAACGACGCCACAAGTTTTCTGACGCCGTTGACACCTTCAGAACATCGTCGATCTCCTACTGGATTGATAACCTCGGTTTCATAACCGAGGAAGACTTGCTGCTATACTCATCAAACCTTACACTTGAGGTCTCCTGACGAAAGTGTGCTTTACACGCATCAACACTCCCCTCACATTAAGGTTAGACACTTAGTCGGTTCTTAGATTATGAGACCACACATATCTATTATATACTAAAAGCAAAATGTGGTTGTTTTTTAGGCATTAGGATGATCCACATCATCAAAATTAGTTTAACGGTTAGATCTATAAGTTACGGTCAAGATTTTAGAGAGATAAACATAATCGTGTAAAAGTGCATGTCCGTTTGACACGATCAGGCTTGGAGTCTGTCTTGCACACGACACGCAAGATTAGCCAGCCGGCCGCGCGGCTTACAGGTGTTGTGAACCTGCGTTTTATTGATCCGTTGCAACATGCATCACGCAACTGTGTGAGCAGTGATACGTCTCCGATGTAACTATAATTTCTAATGTTCCATGCTTATATTATGCCAATTGCTACATGTTTTATATACACTTTATATCATTTTAATGCATTTTCTGGGACTAACCTATTAACAAGATGCCACAGTGCCAGTTCCTGTTTTCTGCTGTTTTTGGTTTCAGAAAAGTTGTTCTGGAAATATTCTCGGAATTGGACAAAACAAAAGCCAAAGTTCCTATTTTCCTGACACGTACACGAAGACCGAAGGAGAGACGAAGGGGGGCAGTGGGCTGTCCTCACCACGTGGCGGCGTGGTCCCACCTCCTGCCGCGCCGTGACGTGGTGAGGGGCCCACAGGCCTCCACCGACGTTGCCCCTTCGCCTATAAATTGCCTTCCTCGGGAAAACCCTAAGTACCCGAGTCATATTCCATGAAAAGTTCCAGAGCCGCCGCCGTCAACCCTAACTCGGGCGGGTTCTGAAGATCTTCCCGGCACCCTGCTGGAGAGGGGAATCATCACCGGAGGGCTCTACATCGCCATGCCTGCCTCCGGAGTGATGTGTGAGTAGTTCATCCTTGGACTATGGGTCCATAGCAGTAGCTAGATGGTTGTCTTCTCCTTTTGTGCCATCATGTTTAGATCTTGTGAGCTGCCTATCATGATCAAGATCATCTTATTGTAATGCTACATGTTGTGTTTGCTGGGATCCGATGAATATTGATACTATGTCAAGTTGAATACTGAATATTATGTCTATGTCTTTTATGATCTTGAATGCTCTCCGTTACTTGTTGATCCTCTGGCCAAGTAGATGCTTGTGACTCCAAGAGGGAGTATTTATGCTAGATAGTGTGTTCAGTCTCCATTTAATCTGGGGGAGTGACAGCAACCCCTAAGGTTGTGGATGTGCTGTTGCTACTAGGTGTAACCTAATGATGCTTTGTCTAAGGATGAATATGTTGTTTACATTATGCACTTTACTTAATGCAATTGTCTATTGCTTGCAACTTAATACCGGAAGGGGTACGGATGTTAATCTGAAGGTGGACTGTTTAGGCACAGATGCATGCTGGATAGCGGTCTGTGTATCTTCTCGTAATGCCCAATTAAATACTACAGTAAACTTTATCTTATCATAGCATGCATTGTCATGCCCTCACAATTATCAATTGACCAACTGTAATTTGTTCACCCAACACATGTTATTGGAGAGTTACGACTAGTGTAGACAGGTGGGAATCCCGGTCCTTCTGTCATCATCAAATACTCATTCGGTCCTATATGCCATTAGAAGTAGTATCAACTATTTTCTGGTGCCATTGCCTCTGTGTTACTGCTACTGCTGCTGTGTTACTATTACTATTGCTCTCATATTACTGCTGCTTTCACATCACCCCTGTTATTAGTGCTTTTCCAGGTGCAGCTGAATTGACAACTCCGCTGTTAAGGCTTATAAGTATTCTTTGTCTCCCCTTGTGTCGAATCAATAAATTTGGGTTTTACTTCCCTCGAAGACTGTTGCGATCCCTATACTTGTGGGTTATCAAGACTATTTTCTGGTGCCGTTCCGGGGAGTGAAGACACTTCGGATTCAGCAGGCTTTTATCTCCCCTCCGACGCCTAGAACTTTTTCTGGCGCCGTTGCCCGGGGAGATCAAGCCTTCCTCTTGGGGTTCCCAACGAACGTGTGTCTTTCACGTCATCAAGCTAGTTTTCTGGCGCCGTTGCCGGGGAGATCAAGCCTTCTGTTAGGGGAGTCTCTCACTTCCAATCTCTTTACTTTGTTATTGTCTTGCTTAGTTTATTTTTATTTTGCTTTGTTTGCTCTCTTTATCAAAAATACAAAAAAATTAGTTACTTGCTTTTATTTTGTTATTTCGGCCTAGGCTTTATTTTGCTAAAATGAGTACTCCTGAGAACACCAAGTTGTGTGATTTCACTAGCACAAATAATAATGATTTCATATGCACTCCTATTGCTCCACCTGCTTCTAAAGCAGACTTTTATGAAATTAAACCTGCTCTATTAAATCTTGGTATGAAAGAGCAATTTTCTGGTGTTAGTACTGATGATGCTGCTGCCCATCTTAATAATTTTGTTGAACTTTGTGAGATGCAAAAGTATAAGGATATGGATGGGGATATTATAAAACTAAAATTATTTCCTTTCTCTTTGAGAGGAAGAGCTAAAAAATGGTTGCTATCTTTGCCTAGAAATAGTATTGATTCATGGACTAAATGCAAAGATGCTTTCATTGGAAAATATTATCCTCCTGCTAAGATTATATCCTTGAGAAGTAGCATTATGAATTTCAAGCAATTTGATAATGAACATGTTGCCCAAGCATGGGAAAGAATGAAATATTTGGTAAAGAATTGTCCCACACATGGACTGACTGCTTGGATGATCATCCAAACCTTTTATGCAGGACTAAATTTTTCTTCGAGGAACTTGTTGGATTCGGCCTCTAGAGGGACCTTCATGTCCATCACTTTGGGTGCTGCAACAAAGCTTCTTGATGATATGATGATTAACTATTCTGAGTGGCATACCGAAAGGGCTCTTCAAGGTAAGAAGGTAAATTCTGTTGAAGAAACCTCTTCTTCGAGTGATAAGATTGATGTTATTATGTCTATGCTTGTGAATGGTAAATCTCATGTTGATCCAAATAATGTTCCTTTAGATTCATTGGTTGCTCAAGAAGAGCATGTTGATGTGAACTTCATTAAAAACAACAACTTCAACAACAATGATTATAGGAATAATTTTGGTAACAACAATTATAAGCCTTATCCTGCTAATAGTGGTAATGGTTATAGCAACTCTTATGGTAATTCCTACAGCAATAATAGAAGTGTGCTCTCTGATCTTGAAGCCATGCTTAAAGATTTCATTAGTACACAAACTGCTTTTAACAAAACCATTGAGGAAAAGTTTGGTAAAATTGATGTTCTTGCTTCTAAGGTTGATAGTCTTTCTCTTGATGTTGATCTTTTGAAACTAAAAGTTATGCCTAATGATGTTAAAGAGAACAACACCTTTGCTACTGCCAATGCTATCCAAGTTAAAATTGACAACAATATTAGGATGTTGGCTGAATTGCATGCTAGGTGGGAAAGAGAGGATAAAATTGAAAAGGAGAATAGTATAGCTAGAGTTTGTACTATTACCACCACTAGTAATGCTAATGTTTCACATGCTAGTAATCCTCCTACTATCAATGGTAACATAATTGGTGTTGGCAATGTTTCTACTACCTCTGCAAAGCGTTTAAAATTGCCCAAAACCACTGAAAATGTTCTTGATAAGAGTGCTAAATTTTTTCAAAATATGGAGACAATGGTTCCTTTACCATTGACCATAATGATTTTGATTTTGATTTTGATGATTGCAATATTTCTGAAGTAATTATGTTTTTGCAAAAGCTAGCTAGAAGTCCTAATGCTAGTGCTATTAATATGGCTTTCACAAAACATATTACAAATGCTCTCATATAAGCTAGGGAAGAGAAACTAAAACATGAAGCTTCTATCCCTAGGAAGTTACAAGATGGTTGGGAGCCCATCATTAAGATGAAGGTGAATGATTTTGATTGTAATGCTTTATGTGATCTTGGTGCTAGCATTTCTGTTATGCCTAAGAAACTTTATGATATGCTTGATTTGCCACCTTTGGAACATTGTTATTTGGATGTTTATGTTGCTGATAATGCTATGAAGAAACCTTTGGGGAGAGTTGATGATATTCTTATTATGGTTAAAAATAACCTTGTCCCCGTTGATTTTGTTGTTATGGACATCGAATGCAATGCATCTTGTCCTATTGTTTTGGGAAGACCTTTTCTTAGAACTGTTGGTGCCATTATTGATATGAAAGAAGGAAATATAAGGTACCAATTTCCACTCAAGAAAGGTATGGAACACTTCCCTAGAAAGAGAATGAAGTTGCCTTTTGATTCTATTATTAGAACAAGTTATGATTTGGATGCTTCTTCACTTGGAAACACTTGATTTACACTTTCTGCGCCTAGCTGAAAGGCATTAAAGAAAAGCGCTTATGGGAGACAACCCATGTTTTTATTTCTGCAATTTTTCTTTTTCTTTGAGTCAAGGAGCTTGCCAACTCCTTTGTATCTTTATTTTATTGCATTGTTGTGCCAAGTAAAGCCTCTAATTGAAAGTTGATGCTAGATTTGGATTTCTGCGCAGAGACAGATTTTTGCTGTCCACCGTTTTGAGTTGTATGCACTCCAGAAAAATCCAAAAATTATGAAAAACTTCAAGCGTGATCCTCATATATTTACGCAACTTTCATTAGTTTTGACTTTTCGCATCTGAGCAACTTTAGTGCCTCGAAAAAATTCGTCTTTCCAGACTGTTCTGTTTTTGACATATTCTGTTTTTTGATTTGCATTCTCTCTTTTACTATGTTTGAGTGGATTTCTTTACTCCACAAAATATCAGTGGCTGTAGCTAATGTCCAGAAGTGTTGGAGATGATTGTGTCATCACAGAACATGTGAATTGATTATGCACTAACACTCTAATGAGAATTAGTCTAAGTTTGGTGTGAAGGAAGTTTTCAAGGATCAAGACAGGAGGATGATATGATATGATATGATATGATATGATATGATATGATATGATATGATATGATATGATATGATATGATATGATATGATATGATATGATATGATATGATATGATATGATATGATATGATCAAGAAGAGTGAAAAGCCTAAGCTTGGGGATGCCCCCGTGGTGCATCCAAGCATATTTCAAGAAGACTCAAGCGTCTAAGCTTGGGGATGCCCAAGGCATCCCCTTCTTCATCAACAACTTATCAGGTCATCTCTAGTGAAACTATATTTTAATTCTTTCACATCTTATGTGCTTTACTTGGAGCGTCTGTGTGCTTTTATTTTTGCTTTGTTGTTTTCTTTTTCTGAATAATATGGATCCTAGCATTCTTTTGTGGGAGAGAGACACGCTCCGCTTTTTCATGTGAATACTCGTATTCTTCACTTATATTCGTTGAGTATTCTTAACTAGCTACTGCAATGCTTTTAGCTCCTGTTTTCCATGCATCTCTTGTTCAGAGCTGTTAGTTCTTGTAGAGAAGTACTCTCTTGTTTCTTTGCTGTAGTATTTTAGAGAGTTTTGTGTTGAAACAAGTTGATTGGTGTTTGGTTGGAAACAGAAAATGCTACATGTGGTAGATGGTATATTGAAAAGACATACTCATTCTTGTAGATCATTGTCTTGGATAATTTGATACTTTGCAATTGTTTTGAGCTCTCAAGTAGATCATGTTTAAGCTCTTGCGTCATGTAGTTAAAGCCTATTAGTGGAGAACTACCGTAGAGCTTGTTGAGACTTGGTTTGCATGTTTGATATCTCTAAGGTCTAGATATTTTCTTGTAAAGTGTTTGAACAACAAGGGAGACAGTGTAGAGTCTTATAATGCTTGCAAGATGTTTTTATGTAAGTCTTGCTGTACCGGTTGATATCCTGTGTTTGCTTCAAACAACCTTGCTAGCCTAAACTCTGTACTGAGAGGGAATGCTTCTCATGCATCCAAACCTTGAGCCAAAACCCATGTCATTTGTGTCCACCATAACTACCTATTATGTGGTATTTCCTGCCATTCCAAGTAAATACTTCATGTGTTACATTTAAACTATTCAAAACTTTATTACTCCTTATTTGTGTCAATGTTTTAGAGCTCATGAGAAAGTTTGTGGCGTTTACTCTATCACCTTGTCATTTACTCATGACAGACTTTCACCAATGGACTAGTGGCATATACATCCGCTTATCCAATAACTTTGCAAAAAGAGCTGGCAAATGGGGTGCCCAGTCCCAATTAATTTCAACTATAACTGTTAATTCTCTTCACGTGTTTGACAATGATTTATCAAAAGCAAAATTCCAAAATGTTAAACTTTATCAAATAGGCACTCCTCCATGGTATGTGATTGTTGGAAGGCACCCGAGGATTCGGTTAGCCATGGCTTGTGTAAGCAAAGGTTGGGAGGAGTGTCATACCAATTTATAAATATGCATGTGTGAACAAAAGAGAAGAGGGATGATCTACCCTTGGGTAGAAATAACGTCCTTCATGAGAGCCGCTCTTGAAAGTCTGGGTGATAAGGGGGATAGAGCGCCCACTGCCATTCGTTGACAACAACAAACACCTCTCAAAAACTTACTTTATGCTCTCTATATGATTTCAAAAACCTAAAAAGCTCTAGCACATGATTTAATCCCTGCTTCCCTCTGCGAAGGGCCTTTCTTTTACTTTATGTTGAGTCAGTTTACCTATTCCTTTCTATCTCAGAAGCAAACACTTGTGTCGATTTTGTGTGCATTAATTCTTATATGCTTGCTTATTGCACTTGGTATATTACTTTGTGTTGACAATATCCATGAGATAGACATGTTGAAAGTTGAAAGCATTTGCTGAAACTTAAATCTTCCTATGTGTTGCTTCAATGCCTTTATTTGGAATCTATTGCTTTATGAGTTAACTCTTATGCAAAGTTTTTTGATGCTTGTCTTGAAAGTACTATTCATGAAAAGTTTTTGCTTATATGATTCAGTTGTTTACTCTTTATCTATTTGTTAGCAAACTATAGACCATTGCTTTGAGTCACTTCATTCATGACATAAGCCTTGCAATATTATTTGATCAAGATTGTGTGAAGCATGTCTCCTCAGAAATTATTTTGTTGTTATCGTTTTACCTACTCGAGGACGAGTAGAACTAAGCTTGGGGATGCATGATACGTCTCCGACGTATCTATAATTTCTGATGTTCCATACTTATATTATGCCAATTGCTACATATTTTATATACACTTTATATCATTTTTATGCATTTTCTGGGACTAACCTATTAACAAGATGCCACAGTGCCAGTTCATGTTTTCTGCTGTTTTTGGTTTCAAAAAAGTTGTTCTGGAAATATTCTCGGAATTGGACGAAACAAAAGCCAAAGTTCCTATTTTCCTGACACGTACACGAAGACCAAAGGAGAGACCAAGGGGGGCAGTGGGCCGTCCTCACCACGTGGCGGTGTGGTCCCACCTCCTGTCGCGCCGTGACGTGGTGAGGGGCCCACAGGCCTCCACCGACGTTGCCCCTTTGCCTATAAATTGCCTTCCTCGGGAAAACCCTAAGTACCCGAGTCATATTCCATGAAAAGTTCCAGAGCCGCCGCCGCCGTCAACCCTAACTCGGGAGGATTTTGAAGCTCTTCCCGGCACCCTGCCGGAGAGGGGAATCATCACCGGAGGGCTCTACATCGCCATGCCTGCCTCCGGAGTGATGTGTGAGTAGTTCATCCTTAGACTATGGGTCCATAGCAGAAGCTAGATGGTTGTCTTCTCCTCTTGTGCCATCATGTTTAGATCTTGTGAGCTGCCTATCATGATCAAGATCATCTTATTGTAATGCTACATGTTGTGTTTGCTGGGATCCGATGAATATTGATACTATGTCAAGTTGAATACTGAATATTATGTCTATGTCTTTTATGATCTTGCATGCTCTCCGTTACTTGTTGATACTCTGGCCAAGTAGATGCTTGTGACTCCAAGAGGGAGTATTTATGCTAGATAGTGGGTTCAGTCTCCATTTAATATGGGGGAGTGACAGCAACCCCAAGGTTGTGGGTGTGCTGTTGCTACTAGGGGTAACCTAATGATGCTTTGTCTAAGGATGAATGTGTTGTTTACATTATGCTCTTTACTTAATGCAATTGTCTGTTGCTTGCAACTTAATACCAGAAGGGGTACGGATGTTAACCTGAAGGTGGACTATTAGGCACAGATGCATGCTGGATAGCGGTCTGTGTATCTTATCGTAATGCCCAATTAAATACTACAGTAAACTTTATCTTATCATAGCATGCATTGTCATGCCCTCACAATTATCAATTGCCCAACTGTAATTTGTTCACCCAACACATGTTATTGGAGAGTTACCACTAGTGTAGATAGCTGGGAACCCCGGTCCTTCTGTCATCATCAAATACTCATTCGGTCCTATATGCCATTAGAAGTAGTATCAACTATTTTCTGGCGCCATTGCCTCCGTGTTACTGCTACTGCTGCTGTGTTACTACTACTATTGCTCTCATATTACTGCTGCTTTCACATCACCCCTGTTATTAGTGCTTTTCCAGGTGCAGCTGAATTGACAACTCCGTTGTTAAGGCTTATAAGTATTCTTTGTCTCCCCTTGTGTCGAATCAATAAATTTGGGTTTTACTTCCCTCGAAGACTGTTGCGATCCCTATACTTGTGGGTTATCAAGCAGAAGTTTAGAATGGTTGGCAGGGTCAGCTACCTAGCTCAATCGAATAAATGGAGCCCATATATACGGGTCAACATACACCAACCGGTATGTATGCAATTCCTTGCACCGGCGAGGGCAAGCAGCTAGAGGATGCGTGGCTGCATAACATGCATACATACACATGTACACGATCGAATTTGGATCGATGGATTGTATAGATTGAAGAATTAAACTGAAATGTCAATACCAATAAGATGGGTTGTTGATAGGTCAATGATAATATTTGATCTTCTATAGTTACTTTACAAATTTATTCTTAGAAATTTCCAATAGATGCAGGATTTTCACTTTTCAGAAATATGTGTTTAAAAAAAATAGAAATCACACTCGACTCTAAATATAATAAATGCTTTGAGTATAAAATTGCAAAAGTAAATTACATCTAAAGAGTTCCTTTGTTTTTCCTATGATATGATTAAGGGTAACTTTATGCCAGTTTCGTTTGTTTTTTTGTGACGAACATTATTCGGTTTCTTATTCTCATAATTTAACAGAAGACATCATTGGAATTTCCATACATGTAGAAAAATTAGGACCGATGAAAATGCCGCAAAAATATTGTCCATAGTTGCATAGTCATGTTTTATGAGACACCAAATACAAGTGATGAACAACACCATATAATTATTGGCTTGAAGAGTGGGCTTAGTAGGAAGAGGGTTAAATCATGCAAATAAAGTAATCGACCTATAGTATGGGGTAGCATGAGGATGTTGCAGCGAGGGATATTAACATGTTGGTAGAGTTTTGCGGTGCAATTAAAAAGATTGTTTGAAGTAAACTATTGATTGATTAAAATGCTCAAACTCTGTACCATCCAAGAACACTTTTAAAATTTAGTATGTTGCATGAATCTATGTGGTATCAAAGTCATGTAGTCATTGTCACATGACAAAACAAATATGTGTTAGTGAGAGACTATACTGAGGAATGGGTGGTGGAGGGTACAGAACAAAAATGTGTGTATTATAGCGTTACCTACGGTTTAAAATAAATGAACTTTTGAAATATTTGATACGGTATTCTTTTAAATCATGATAGCTACTTTCCAATAAATTAAAAGATTCTAGGCATGTTATACTTTATCTACAATAATATTTACAATAGCTATATAATGCTACGATTTTAAATTTCCGTTTTGTATCGTCTACGAAACCACAAATTTAGTTCATTAGCAAATTCAATATGCAACAGATAATGCCCTCGCATTTGGGAGGGCCACCTTGCTAGTTTTATTTAATAGGGGCATTAGCCAGATATGGTACACGAGACCACCTGGCTTTACTACCATATTGAAATGATGCGCCGGCCTGTTTACACAAAATCAGAACAGAAAGATGAGCAATATATTTCAACAAACACAACCAGGAGACCGAAGCTGACAAATTGACCTCATGTACGTGGGCACAACGTTTGCACATCGATCGCTGCATGCATGCAGTTCTCCCGCATGTACCACTTCGCATGCATGCATCAAATAATCGAGAGGATCTTGCATTCATGCAGCCTTTTCATGATGCATGCTGCCTGCAAAAGTTCCGGCGTTCCGTACTGTCGCATGATGGTGTGCACACCAATATCGCTTCGTATGCGTGTCTAGAAAATTTCGCAGTATATATAGATCACGGAATCACCGTACGACGTCAGCTACTCAGGCTAGTAATGTTGTCCGTGGATGTCATGATGACTAATTAATCAATTTCCCTTGAATGGTCCAGTTATCTCCATTTTAAGTTTTAGGATGACATGTGTGCTCATACTAGTTATCAATATACAAGGAGGCTCGAGTGCTTAAGTTTGTACATCATGCAATTTGTTTGAGGTTCTTTTACTGATATTTTGAAGAAAAAAATCAAACTTTTAAATAATACTTGGGAAGGCTGAAAATGAAGAAATGACATCGCAATATATCACATGCTAGTCTTCTCTTTGTTGATCTATTTTTAATTCGTACATGTTTGCACAATATCCAAACCCATCGTTAATTCCAAATTGCTAACATAAATAGTTGTGTATCATAGAAATATTCCTTCCATTTGTAAATATATGATCTTTTTATATATGAAACCATTTATTGTATGCATATTTGATAACTATTTTAAAGAGAATGAAGATTCATTTTCTTACATTAACATTTTATCTTGACAAGCATACATGAATATTTTATATGTATCAGAGTTCTAACTAATCAATGGTCAACAACATACTTTCTAACTTATTTGGATGTGAAGCATAATATATCTTTTTCTAGGTTATCCTTAAAAGGTGCCTCCTAGGTTTCTAGAAGAGTATGCTTCTACTCAAGCCAGAAATACTACAAAAAAAATCATGATAAGTGAATTAATCTGCAATAACTTACCTTATGAACAACATAACCTGTATAAGTGAGTAGCTAGAAACTCAAACTTAGTTCAATAACCTGATAATAAATTGGACCATCCTTATGCCTCCTTGAAAGGGATCGAATTATTAGGTGGCATCGAATAGCCTGACATCCCATAAAAAAATCCATGGTCGTCGGTCTCCCAGTCACATCAAAGACCGCCGGTAACCCGTGACCGGCTTTAATCGACTCACGTGGAATATGCGAGAACCAAATAATCCGCGCCATCAACCTAGAAGCACCGACGGATATAACACGGAATTGAACCACTAGAATTGATTTCTCTCCACAAATTGTGGCCACCCCCACTTGGTGCATGATCTCTTAGACCTAGGCCACCATCAGGGAGGAAGGTTATAGAGGAATGTATCTAGGGGTGTTTAAGACTAGCCACAGTGGTGGTATCATTGGTAGTATCATGCATGTCATGTTGGCAAAAAAGCTGACGTGTCACTGCAATTAATGATGAGAAAAGTGATAGTGGTATCATAGGTAGATACCGTAACATAACGGAGTCCAATGCAAGATGAGTCTACACCTAATAAATGCAACACTATATGATACCACTCTTATGTTACTACCCATTGTGGAGTTAGTAACATAGACTAATAACATATGCATGATACTACACTACGATACTCTCAATTGTAACTAGTCTAAGTTTAACAAAACAAGAGGGAAATGTGTCTAGCATCCTAGCTAGCTAGGTAGATACTAGGTGCATAGCCCTTGGGGACAACGGTTTATTGCCTATCTAGGCATCATGCATGCATGTAAACATTTTGCCTGTGGCCGGTGCAAAGTCTGTGGACGACGAGAGGAGCGCTGCTATGCACGTAGAATTTCCCGCTCTGGTAACTCGAGAGTCGTGTATAAACCAGTACCGCTGACATGTGGTCCCTAATAACACAGTTGTAATAACAAGGTCGCCATGGATCGCGTCCGGCGCGTGGGCTGACGGCTTGCAGTTTTGTCTCGACTGAAATCCTTCTCCCACACAACGCCAAAGTCTGGACGGATGACAGGTAGGACAGAAGTAACACGGTCCCACCAGTCAGAGACTGTGCTAGGTGGCGATTTCTACTGGGGGCATTGATGGTTTCACAGGTGACAGACGGGTGCAACAAAGAAGGGAATGCACATGCATATGCATGCCTGGATGCCGCTGCCCAGTAGGACCACGTACGCATGTCTACGTGGACCATAGAACACCCTCTTGGGGAACAAGATTTGTGGTCACTCTGCTTGTAGAGAATCTATTATATAATTAAAATAACAAACAATCAACGGTGAAAATTTGTTGCGGTAAACTCAGAATATCTCAACGGTTCAGATCTATTAACTAAGCAATGAAGGGTATGCACGTGGGCTGTTGAGATTGATTGTGCACCGTGCGCAATACGAGTACTACTTCGTGCGCAGTACTAATCGTGCTGGAATTGGAGATGTGTTCTATTACCTAAACTCATATACTAGAGATAATGAGATCTGTACATCCAACGAGATCTGGTCATGAAACTCAGGCCATTGACCTTCATGTCCTGGCTTCATGTTCGCCGTCACGCCGGCACATGCATGGTTCCGTGCGCCGCCGCATAAACAATTTGTCTGCTATCTTGCAAGCTTCAGTTTTTGTCAGTGCAGAATCAAGAATATATGGTCGTACACTTGCCAACACGAGGATGAAGATGACATACATGCAGAATCCATCGTCCATGGTCGATCTCGGCAGTGATCGGTATGGATGGCAACGTCTTCTACAACGACCCAGCATAGAGGAATCTGTCCTATAGCTTTGAACGACGAAGAAATCTTAGTCTACCGTTTTTCGATCTGTGTCGCTGGCATCGTCCTAGATAATGTCCCAGCATAAAACAATTGGAGAAGCTTGAGGTGAGGACAGCAATCTCACGACGACAACAGAGATCAATCTCACGGCATACCTTGACCAACATACAAGGAGTCATAAGTTCATGACGAATCTGCATGGAGCCTAGGAAAAGAGGATGGTTTTCCTCATCTTGCCCCCTTGCATCAGCCCCATGCGAGGCCCTGCAGCAAGAAGGATAGGATGTCTAGAGGTCGGCGACGCGACGCGTCACGACGCTGTTGGAATTATCACCCACCGTCCCAGAATGGACAGATCAATATCCGATCTACTGATACAGATGATTCAACTATTTCTCAATTTCTTAGTCTGAATAATTCTTCACTCTTCTGATGTCATGTTTGGTGAAGCTTCATGTGTGTATGTTATTGCAGGGAGCTATCAGCATATAGCGTCTGTGCTCCTCATTGATTTTGTGATATGGTGAATTCAGCTTACATCGTTTCCTTTTCTCTTACTTGCATCTAGGTGTATAACTAATGCTTGATGGAATTGGTCACACGTCAGATTTAGAGTACAGGAAGGACAAAGAAATAATATGGAGATTTGTACTATTACAACTACTATCCTTTTTTTTACAACTACTATCCTTGGTTTATGTCATATTGTCATGTTGTAGACTTTCTCTACGTTGTCAGGGATTCCATGGTGATGACTCCATTGCGCAAAACTACAAAAGCTACTAACTGAGATTCGTTGAAATATGCGGGGCAACATTTGCAGGTCCAGTTCCTCAAACACCAATTTTATGGGTTTTGTTATTATTTGTCTAGATTTAGTAAATTTATATTTGATGCCCAGTGTTTTCTATGTTAAAGTCTATAGGTTTTAGTAAGCATATGGATGTGGAAAACATCAATAAGAAATAACTTTTGATGATCCAAATATTGCGTATTCTATTTATCATGTTATGCCCCAGCGTACCTATCTCGACGCATCTTAAGTTTTTCACCTGGCCCAGGAGATAAGCAACATGCCTCTATCATCTATTTAGAAAAGTTTATCGACGCTACAAGAGAGTCCAGTAAGGATGCTCTGAAAATAGTGTCACGTAACTTCTTATGTATTTAGAATGCACATCTCCTTTAATTTACTTCTTGGCTAATAACGTACTGAGGTCAAATCCCACGTTCACTTCTAAAACTGCCTATTCAAATTGTTAAAGATCTCCACATGAGCTAAAAATGTTTGTTCCTGCTATTCAGAGACCAGATAACAACCACCAACTTTGCTAGAATATTTTCTGCTCTCTCCCATGTTACATATTGGTAATTTACTTCTAATATTTTTTATGGGTGCCCAGTTACTAGAGAAGGTGTAATTTTTTTGGAGGAGCAGATTTCCGGTGGCTTTGAATTAGTAGGTAGGATTGCTTTTAGCTTGCATCGGGTGACTAGGAGGAACTCCTCTCGACATCTGGTCCACCAGGCCATCAACACATTGCAGCAGAGCGAGTGGATGTCTAGGGCCGGCGGCGACGTATGACCAGGCTGAAGGCACTAACCCAATGCGAGTGGCACCATTGCTGCACCCCAGGTATGATCATTTGATTCTTATGCCGAAAAGTTTGTTGGTATTTACCCACTCACCAAGTACATCTTAATAGGCATGCATCCCCCGAATATTTTGGCCTATACCTTATTGGTCATCATTCTGTTGGTGTCATTACTATGTCTTCTGAAATGAAAGTTAGTTAATGTTTCATCTATGCTGCAGTAGGGAGCTTTCAGTTATTGGGTTTCCCTCCTTATTATCATCTTGCAGATTTTGTACCTTTCCCATGATGAAATCAGATGCTTTCGCATATATTAGATTAAGTAGAAAGGAGAAATATCCTGGAACTTGCACTGGGCTGCCCCTGGAAGATTTTTGTGATGACTGGTGACCGGAGCAGCGGGTGCCATGCAAAGAATACACAACAGCGGATGTCTGCACGAGAACTTGCCTGTGGCAAGATGGTTAGGTGGGTGGTTGTACCCCCAGCCCACCAGAGTTCAAACCCCAGGTTTGACGCTGGTGTTTCTCATTTAGGCGGAATATTCTTTCAGTGGGAGGCGACGTTCCCGTCGACAGCGAGGCGCCCGTGGTGACTTCGTCAATCTCAAGACCCAACCGCCGGCTCAGTCTTTCGGAGGTGCTCATAGGGGTAGGGTGTGCGTGTGTGCGTTCATAGGGGTGAGTGTATGCGCGTGTTTGTGAGCGTCTGCGTTGTACTGTGTTTCTCAAAAAAAAAAAAAGCGGATGTCTGCACGATCTTGGCGACTTGGCATCGGAAGAGGCGACTATCCAGCTTGCATTAGTTTTTTTGTTTGAACTGCAGCTAACCAACGATGCTGGACTAGGTTGATCACCATATTAAAATTACTTCCAAGTGATTAGTCTCTCATTATTGCATATTTCTGCATTTATCATCACATCTGACTTCCAAGTGGCCGATGTTGGACTTTTGTATTTGTGGATTTCAATTTATTCAGTGTCAATTTTTTGATACTCTAAGATAATAGAAAGGAAAGACCAACAATGCTCTGCTAGGTTGATCATCGAATTTCTGACTTCCAGGTGATTAATCTCTTTTTCTTTCTGGACTAATTATCACATTTGATTTCCATGTGGTTAATCCTTGACTTCCAAGTGGAGAGTATTACAAGAACTTACTAAAATGATAAAGGACAGCCCCACAAATCAGCCAATGAGTTAGAGCTCTTCTAAGATCTGATACTGTACAAGCCTCCGAGCTTTACAAATACATTTGACAGAAATGTGAGGTAAAATGAACTAACCTTTTTACGAACCTTCAGAACTTTGTGTTCACAACAATAGTTACAAGTGGTTGGTTAGCAAAATATACAATGGTGGTACGTGTCATGCGATATCTGAAACAAAAAAAATGCTATTACAAAATCTCATAATTATCATTACAAAGTAAATTTAGTGTATGTATCAAATTTGCTATCATATATCTTGGTCCTTGCGTTTTCTATCATTAAATTAAATTAAATGATTCTTCTAGATATATTATAATTCAAACCCCTGATCAAGAATAATCATTAGTACTATGGAATTGGATAATTTAATTGTTCATTACTTGGAAAATTACAAGTGCATACTCAAGCATGGAAGACAAAAAAAAGTTACTCGGGTTATCATGTGCACAGATATCACCACCTAATTATAAACGTCTGAGTAGTAGAAACACTCAACAGGCTGAGTGCCAAAAATTTCAATAGATGGAACCAAGAACAAAGAAGTATGTTACATATTAAAATTATAATAATCACATTACTAGCCGCGCAATTGCACGGGCCACCCAGCTAGTTCATGTGAAAATCTGCATATGTGACAAATACTACCGCTAATAAATAGAAAAATAGCATATACAAGCTGACCAGAAAGGTTACCACCGCAGCATCGTCGGCCATGGTGGTGGATAGTCTGAGTTAAGAGCGTCAGGTAGGTAGTAGTTGAGCCGTCGATGCAGATGCAATAAAACGAAAATGAGGAGTCGCGTTGAGACATTACGTAAACTGGCCGGGGCTAGGAATATAAGCGTCACGTGGACTCGATTCGTGAATGCGCGTACTCTTCTCACTCACGCGCGCGGTGGATGTATAATAGTCAATAATAGTTGCAACTATCTCTCCGCTAACAATGTGAGACTAAATTTTGTCACACTTTTTTTTACAGATCATACAACAAAACTGAATGGGATGTAAGAATATTAAGATATTATAGACGAAATTGGCCAAGATATATATACATACAATCCAGCACATAATACTGACGGCCAGGAAGCGTATGTACGTTTCCCTGTCGTCTAGGTAGCTAGCAAGAAAGGGGATGCTAGTATATATGCTAGTACACTGATCTGCACGCGTACGTACGTAGTTGTCGAACAACGTGATGCACTGTTTGAAACGACAGTAGCTTCCAAAGTAGGAATCGCATGCCAGATCGGGGCACCATGCATGCCAAGTGGCCCTTCGTTATCGCAATTATTTGGCCTGCGCGATAGACTGATTGAATTCGATCTGCTCTTCGTTTTCTCGCTTTGCGGCTGCGCTAGCTAGCTAGCTCACGGGGAACACCACTGAGCTAGCCACAAATCCTGATCAAGACCCACATAATTCATTAGGGTGAAGGCGATTGGATTATGTTATTATGTATAGACCATATATAGAAGGAAATGTCGATAAGTAGAAATTATCTTGGCCACGTCGGACCTTTTTGCTACAGCTGCGCAAGCTTGCAGTGGCTAGATTTGACAGACACTTCACATTTGACACTTGACACTGACAGAACTGAATCACGAATCAACTGCATGCCATAGATGTTGCCCGTACATGCCTTATTACACCAGTAGAAAAAGAGGCATTGGTGCGCCCCCTTTAGTACCGGTTGCACAAAAACCGGTACTAAAGGGGCATTAGCACCGGTTGTGCTTGTGCGCCAGCACGGACCCCGCGGCGAGGACCTTTAGTACCGGTTGCTAATACCAACCGGTACTAAAGGGGTGGAGGCCCCGCGGCACATGCGGCCGCGGTCGGTGGCCCCACGGCCAGACTTTTAGTACCGGTTGGTATGAAAAACCGGTACTAAAGAGGAACTTTTAGTACCGGTTACTAACACCAACCGGTACTAAAGGGCCTGCCTATATGGTGCTTCTTCCACCCCGAGTCAGCTCCATTTGAAGCAACTCGACCCAACTCCATTTTTCCTCTCTAACAAGCTCTAGTTCACCCCATTTTTCCCAACATTTGTCAAGATTGGTGGCACCCTATACAAGGGTTAGCAACTTCTTCATCTTCTCTTCCGGCATTTCAAGTTTAGCTCATTTTCGTGCAAGTTTAGCAAGTTTGATTTTGGTGGTGCTTGCAAGGTGTTTGATGAAATGCCTAAGTTAGGGATTTCATTTGTTTTATATGCATTTTGAGCTCAAATTAAAGTATAATTTGTGGTTTTATATAGTGTCCCCTTCCTCACCGCCGTCGATCGCCCGCGCCGCTCCGTCACCGACACCACCTCGGTGAGCCTCTTTTTTATCTTTTATTTTAAAAATGTTAGTTATATGATTTAAATGCATAATTATTTCTTGTATAATTTTCTTATGTTTTTTATATATGTATAGTGTCATGGTTTTGATATCCGTCCCCGTCGGCCCTCGTCCGGTCTATGATTCGGATGTGGTATATCTTTTTAACTATTTATTTTGTTTCGTGTTTATAACAATCATGCCGACCAACTTGACGTAGATATATTTTTATTTAGGAGGTAGTTGAACCGGAAATTCCGGCCGACCCTATTGTCGAGTATTTTAAAAAAGAAAACGACGATTTGAGAGCAAAATTGAAGATAAGTGAAGATCTTCGTCTCCAATGCCTAGAAGAGAAGATGGAATTGGACTTGAAGATTGCCGACATCGTTGATGCTCACGGGGTCGAGCTTGCCGACGTCGTCGCTGCTACGAGAGGAAGATGGATGCAATGCGCGCCAAGCTTAAAAAGATTAGAAAATATGCCATTAGTCAAGAGGCTTGGTATCATTATGCTGTTGGTTCAATAGTTACCTTGGTTGCGATTCTGATCGCATTTGTTGTTGGATTTAAATTCTTTAGATAGTTGTATGTTAGTTTCGATTGATGTATGTTTCGTGAGAACTATGTATTACATTTGGGCACTACTCTACTTTGATTTTAATGTGATGAACTTGTATTAATTAATTTGGTCACGTATCTCTATTCATTATTTAGCTGGTGTAATGGTTTTTGATGTATTTATGTAATGCAGATGAGCCGAGAATGGATGTACGGTGATCGACGCTGTCCCGAGTTCATTGATGGCATGCATCGTTTTCTCGATGTGGTTAAGTTAAACAAGCTGAAGAATGGTTTTATGATTTGTCCATGTGATGAATGTCGGAATACGAGGAATTACCCGAGCGTAAGAACCATACACTCCCACTTGTTGCGACAAGGCTTCATGCCCAATTATTTTTGTTGGACCAAGCATGGAGAAAGAGGGGTTATAATGGAAGACCCTGAAGAAGAGGATGATGACAACTATCCTGTGTTCTCTGAACACGGTGATACTACAATGGGGGAAGACGAAGTTGAGCTCGAGGTCATTGTTGATCAGTCCGATGATGATGATCTTCGTCGGTCATTCTTGATGAACAGATGAAGTGCGGAAGTGAAAACGAGTGGTCGAAGTTGGAGCGCATGTTAGAGGATCACAAAAAATTGTTGTACCCAAATTGTGAAGATGGCCAGAAAAAGCTGGGTACCACCCTGGAATTGCTGCAGTGGAAGGCAAAGAATGGAATATCTGACAAGGCATTTCAGGAGTTGCTACAAATATTTAAGAAGAGTCTTCCAAGGAATAATGAATTGCCGCACAATACATACGAAGCAAAGAAGATTGTCTGCCCTCTAGGATTAGAGGTGGAGAAGATACATGCATGCATCAATGACTGCATCCTCTACCGCGGTGAGAAGTACGAGAATTTGAATGCATGCCCGATATGCGGTGCATTGCGGTATAAGATCGGGCGAGATGACCCAGGTGATGTTGAGGGCGAGCCGAGCCCCAGGAAGAGGGTTCCCGCGAAGGTGATGTGGTATGCTCCTATAATACCACGGTTGAAACGTTTGTTCCGAAACAAAGAGCATGCCAAGTTGTTGCGATGGCACAAAGAAGACCGTAAGGAAGACGAGATGCTGAGACACCCCGCTGATGGGTCTCAGTGGAGAAACATCGACAGTGCGTTTGGGGAATTTGCAGCTGACGCAAGGAACTTAAGGTTTGGTCTAAGTACAGATGGCTTGAATCCGTTTGGGGAGCAGAGCAGCAGTCATAGCACCTGGCCCGTGACTCTATGTATCTATAACCTTCCTCCTTGGTTGTGCATGAAGCAAAAGTATATTATGATGCCAGTGCTTATCCAAGGCCCGAAGCAACCCGGCAACGACATTGATGTGTATCTGAGGCCATTAGTTGACGAACTTTTACAGTTGTGGTCTGACGAAGGCGTACGTGTGTGGGATGAGTACAAACAGGAGGAATTTGGCCTACGAGCGTTGCTGTTTGTAACCATCAATGATTGGCCTGCTCTTAGTAACATTTCAGGACAGTCAAACAAGGGATACAATGCATGCACGCACTGTTTAGATAAGACTGACAGTATATATTTAGGTAACAAGAATGTGTACCTTGGTCATCGTCGATTTCTTCCAAACAGGCATCCCGTAAGAAAGCCAGGCAAGCATTTCAAAGGTGAGGCAGATAACCGAACGAAGCCTACACGCCCTGATGGTGATGTTATATATGGCATGGTCAAGGATTTGGAAGTAATATTTGGAAAGGGTCCTGGCAGTCTAAATGTTCCGAAAGACGCTAACAAGCGCGTACCCTTGTGGAAAAAGAAATCTATATTTTGGGATTTACCCTATTGGAAAATCCTAGAGGTTCGCTCTGCAATCGACGTGATGCACGTGACGAAAAATCTTTGCGTGAACCTGCTAAACTTCTTAGGCGTGTATGGGAAGACGAAAGATACATCGGATGCACGGCAGGACCAGCAAAGTACGCACGAACGAGACAACCTGAATCCAGAGAAGTACCAAGGTACTGCCAGCTACGCTCTTACCAAAGAAGAGAAGGAGATCTTTTTTCAAGTCCTGAGCAGTATCAAGGTCCCGTCTGGCTACTCGTCGAATATAAAGGGAATAATAAACATGGCAGAGAAAAAGTTCCAAAACCTGAAGTCTCATGACTGCCACGTGATTATGACACAATTACTTCCGGTTGCATTGAGGGGGCTTCTACCGGAAAACGTTCGAGTACCCATTGTGAAGCTATGTGCATTCCTGAATGCAATTTCTCAGAAGGTAATCGATCCAGCAACTCTACCAAGTTTACAGACGGGTGTGGTCCAATGTCTTGTCAGCTTCGAGTTGGTGTTTCCACCGTCCTTCTTCAATATTATGACGCACCTCATAGTTCACCTCGTCGAAGAGATTTCCATTCTCGGTCCTGTATTTCTACACAACATGTTCCCCTTTGAGAGGTTCATGGGAGTCTTAAAGAAATACGTTCATAACCGTGCTAGGCCAGAAGGAAGCATGTCCAAGGGCTATGGAACAGAGGAGGTCATTGAGTTTTGTGTTGACTTTATTCCTGATCTTAAGCCGATCGGTGTTCCTCAATCGCGCCATGAGGGGAGACTGCGTGGAAAAGGCACGCTAGGAAAGAAAGCAACAAGATGTATGGACGGGCATTCTTTCACTCAAGCACACTACACAGTTCTACAAAATTCCAGATTGGTGGCTCCGTATATCGTGAAACACATGGATATTTTACGCCCAATACCCGGAGAGACTAACTTCTGGATTAAAGGAAACACGTGGATACTTTCGGCAGTTGGTTGCGTACACATCTCATTAATAACACACTGTTGGACAAGAGCTATACTTGTTGGCCAAGTCACCATCTTCGACTATATTGACTTTCCAAGGGTACGAGATAAATGGGAATACATTTTACACGGAAACCCAAGACAAAAAGAGCACTAACCAAAACAGTGGTGTCCGCTTTGATGCAACAAACGACGATGGGACAAAGGACACATATTATGGTTGCATACAGCAGATATGGGAACTTGACTATGGACCTTCTTTTAAGATCCCTTTGTTTCAGTGCAAATGGGTCAACCTGTCAAGCGGGGTAGAGATAGACCGGCGGTACGGAATGACTACAGTGGATCTCAAGAATCTTGCGTACCGCACCGAGCCATTCGTCCTAGCCAATGATGTGGCTCAGGTTTTCTATGTGAAGGACATGTCTTCCAGACCGAAAAAAAGAAAAGATAAGCAAGCCGGTACATCATACGATGAGCCAAAGCGCCACATAGTTCTTTCAGGAAAAAGAAACATCGTGGGAGTGGAGGACAAGACAGACATGTCAGAAGATTACAATAAGTTTGATGAAATTCCGCCCTTCAAAGTGAAAACTGACCCAAGCATCGTGTTAAATGATGAAGAATGTCCATGGCTACGGCGCAATCAGAAGAAAGGGACACACAAGAAGAAAAAGTGAACACTAGATATTGATGTTGTTGCTGATGTGTAATAATGTATTAAACCTTTTATGTAACTATGTTCTGAAAACTCAGAAGAGAGATCTAAACACTAATTTTTGGTTCTAAAAACTCCAAAGGCTTACAAGCGCTCGAAAAAGTTGGATCAAAACACACGGCTTCCCCGTCATACAGCCCAACGGTGGCTCGTGAGTGCCCTGCATATCAAATGCACCGTTGGGCTGTATGACGGGAATCCGAATGATTTGTATTCGGTCGATGAACTGGAGTATTTGTAGATAGAACAAAACACACGGTTTCCCCTGCATACAGCCCAACAGTGCTCGTGAGTGCCCGCATATCAAATGCACTTTTGGACATATGCAGGGAATCCGAATGCTTTGTATATCAAATGAGTGTCGAACATGCTCGAGAGGGGGGGTTTATATAGGGTCATGTGGCTGATCCAACACTGGTTTTGCCCTCAAAAGAAACACACCCCTGATCCAACGGCTCACTAGTTCTTCAAAGAAACACACCCTGATCCAACGGCTCACAATCGCTTGAAAAAACACACGATCTGTGTGCTTCTTTACTTCCGGTTGGTGTTACCAACCGGGACTAAAGGCGGGCTTCGCGGTCACGACTCGTGTCAGACACGTGTCCTACCCCAGCGCTGGGGAGGACACGTGTCCCCCCTACGTATTGACGTCGTTGTTGTTATTATTATAAAGTTTAATACAATTAAATTACATAGATATAAAATAAAAAGAAACTAGAGAAAAAAACAAAACAGAAACCAAATAGAAAAAACAAAACAGAAACCAAATAGAAAAAACAAAACAGAAACCAAATCGAAAAAACAAAAAATAGAAAACAAATAAAAGACCCATTAGTACCGGTTGTATAATCCAACCGGTACTAAAGGGTTGGGCTTCGCGCGCGAAATTTCGCCGCGGCCCAAAAGATACCTTTAGCACTTTAGTACCGGTTGTAGAGCACAACCGGTGCTAAAGGGGTATTCAATGTGGTTACCTGTGGGGATCGACGATTCGATCCCCAAAATTCCCAAGTCCCGCGCCTGTACGTCTGCTCCTCTCCGGCGAATGACTCCCCGGCAAAGCCCTGCTCCTCTCCGGCGAAGCCCCTGCGCTGTGGCCCGCGTCCGCCCTCCGCCCTCCGCGCTGCGGCTCGCCTCCGCCCTGCTCCAAGCCGGCGAAGCCCCTGCGCTAGCTGTGGCCCGCCGACGTCGACGCGCCATTCTTCTTCGACGCCGATGACGCGCGCCCTTCGGGCGAGCTCCCTCCTCTGCTCCGGCCGCCGCCGCACCATCCGTCGCGCGCCACGTCTCCCTCCTCTACTCCTGCCCGGGAGCGCCATCGCCGCCCCGGCCTGCTCCGGCCTCTCCACAAAAGAGGTAATTTTTTTTCTTTTTTTAATTTTAGTACTGTACTTCTTTAAATTAGTCAAAATTAGTGTAAAATTAGTGTAAAATTTCAGTACTGTTCTTTTTTTTAAATTTCAGTACTGTTATTTGAATCAATAATTAATGTAAAATTTATGTTTGTCAAATTTTTGAATCAATAATTAGTGTAGTCAATAATTTTGAATCAATAATTAGTGTAAAATTTATGTTTGTCAAAATTTTGAATCAATAATTAGTGTAGTCATTGTAGTACTCATACATGATTAGGAAATTTTACTGGATTTATTTTATTAGTGTAGCAAATTAGTGTAAAGTCATTTTATTAGTGTGAATTTTAGTAAAATTATTTAGAAATTTTTGAAACTTAGAAATTTTGAAACTTAGCAATTTTTGAAAGTTAGCAATTTTGAAACTTAGCAATTTTGAAACTTAGCAATTTTTGAAAGTTAGCAATTTTGAAAATTTTAGTTGCAATATTATAGTGTATAAGAATATTAAAGTTGTTTGCTATGAATTACCAATTTGCAGTGACATTGAGCTATGGAGGACGATGCCCCCATCATCGACGCCCCCTTCATCAGAGATTTGCAGGAAGAAGACCGGATGCAACAAATAATATATAATAGGGCTGCCGGACCCAATTCCGATGGACAAGATTCCGATGGAGATTCCGACGAAGAAGACGCCGAAGAATTCAGCGCGAAATGTTTGAACGACTCCGATGAGGGACTTGAGTTACAAAACTTCAGAGACGGCGACGACGACGAAGAAGAACTGTCGTTAGAAAACTCCGTACAAAACTTCGGATCACTAGCTAAGAACGACTCCGGCAAGGTATATATTAAGTCTTGTTGATCACTATCGCTAGATGCATTAATTGATTTATATGCGCACTTATTAACGAAACATTTTTCTTTCAGCCCTTTGGATCTAAGTCGTCAATCCCTAAACGAGGCCCGGCCCAAGGGTTAAAGCTCCCGGATGGTGCAACGTTGTCGATCGACGAAGTTACCATAAAAGGCAAACCAGAGAAACCAGATGGAATCTACAATAAATATGTAGCTCAATGCGGAGTTCTTGTAAGGGACATGGTCTCGATCACCGTGGCAGAATGGAATGTGCCGAAGAAAGCCAACATTGGCGCAAAATATCTCGAGCAATGAATTAAAGATACCCTTTGGGACTCGATATTGGCTAAATTCAGCCTACCGGCAGATCTCCCACAGAGTAGGAAGGATAAAGTCAAGGAGTGGACTCTTAGCAAGATGGCCTAGCAATTCAACAACTGGAAGAACACATTGTGGAGAAAATATGGGAACAAAGATATAGTTTTCACTGGACATCTAGAGAAGCTAAAAGATGACTGGGCTGAATTTGCGGCTTATAAGAATTTGGCTGTCGCTGTGGCCCGATCGACCCAAAATAAGTTGAATGCGGCGAAGAAGAAATATTTCCATCGTTTGGGCTCAGGTGGCTACAAGACTGTCTTGCCTAAGTGGCTAGCCTATGAAAACGAGCTGCGTCAAAAAGGGATCACTCCACAGACAGATGACTGGCCTGACAGGTCCAAGTTTTGGTTGTTCGCGCATGGGGCAGTGTTGGACCCAGACACAGGGCTGATTGTTGCAAAGGGAAAATGGCGAAAAAGAATTAATAGAGTCGTTAAAAAATAAAAAAAAGTAATAGTACTAATCAAGGAGGGAAAATATGTTCCCGATAGAGAGGACGACGAGCTTTCACAAGCCCTCGGGAATAAAGAACACTGGGGACGATATCGAGGCAGAGGAGGCGGGGTTGGTTTTTTTGAAGGGTTTCCGGAAGACGTTGCAACTTATAGAAAACATTGCAGAAGTAAGAAGAGGGAGGCGAAGAGGGTTACCGCATTAGAATGCACGGTGCAGGCTGTGCAGAACCAACTAGCCTCAATTACCCAGCAAAGGGAATCTCAGCTGCGAGTAGAAGATCCTGCAGTCGATGCTACAAGGAATCTCAGCGGAAAAGCAGCGTGGGTTCCACGCAGCTACAAGAACCTGCAGTTGATGAACCAGTTGCTGAACCATCGGCGGCTCACTACCCCGTGGATGATATCACGGAGAAGACAAATTGTAAGTTACATGCGCCAATGAAGAACATTAGTTTCCTGGTGGCGATTGGCTATGCTTTACCACATCAAGTTGGAGCAACCTTCCATTTTGGTGAGATTCCGGCTGGATTTGCTCGTGCGGGGTCATGAAAGTTATGTCGGGATTCAACTCAATAAATCTTGACATTCCTGGAGATGAAGGCGGGAAGACATTGGGAGAAGTCGAGCTTGGTATCGTTCTATGGAAGAAGAAATACATCAAGTTTCCAGACTCGGCGCCAAGGCCACCGACTCCTCCGGCTAGAAATTCACCACATCAAAGTCCACCCGCCTCCCCCGTGGATTGGGAGCCCACCGCGAGTCCATCGCACGCGCCGTCCCGTCAGCCGACTGATGCGCCCACTAGTAACTTGACAAAGTGGAAGTTGTTCACGTCGTCCCCTGTCAAGAAACGTGGAAAAAAACCCAAGGAAGGCAAGGCTCCTGAGAAGTTAGCTCCTGAGATGACTCAGGAGGAAATACATGTGAGCCTACGTGAAGAGTCGATCGCCTTTTTTGAGAAGAAAAAAAGGAAAGACTGGAGGCAAACTTGACCCCATAAAGGAACTTCTGAAGACTATACCAAATGAGGTAAAGGATCACACTGTTGACAACCTATATGACCCTCCACCGCCGCCCATTTCAGACTATGAGCGAGGTATTGACAAGGTACTTTCCTCGCAGATGGAGCAAGATAAAGTGCGCGGGAAAAGAGTTGCCCAGCTCGGAGAACAAGAAGCACAATCGCTCGCCCCGCTCATTGTGCCTTCTGAACCTCGGGAAATCGAGCATGGAGAAGTTGTCGTTGGCAACACAGGTTACCCCATCATGGAGGTTACCCCACGATATGATTTTGAACTCGGGCTGCCTTTGGTCGAAAATCCGAGTGGTCTAACAACACAGTTATATAAATTGCATACCTGGTACATGACCGCCGCAAAAGAAGGGAGAATCTATCTCATGGCGGCGGTTAAGGAACAACACTACTTCCGAGAATATGCTGTGCAGGTTGAGTTCGAAGAACTTTTTCAGATGTACAATCAACGTGCTCTCGACAAATCTATCATCAGCTGCTATTGTCTGTAAGTAATTTATTCGTGTAATTTAATTATTTATAGTTAAATCTCTCATTCAATGCTTGTAATTATCCTCACAACATTCTTTTGTACGCTATATTATGCAGAATGAAGATTCGTGAATGCAGACTGGGAGGAATCTGGGACATTGGGTTCATTGACCCGGATAAAGTTTATGTCCGGACCATAACTGACCATCCCGAGGACACAGAGGACGTTCTGCTAACGCTTCTTAAGCGACAAAGAATACTTTTTCCTTATAACTTCGGGTGAGTGTTACCGTCTTGTACACATTCTATTTTCCTTTTCAGATATTAAGTGTAATTGATGAGTTCTGAATAGCTGCGTATATAAATGTGCGCAGGTACCACTTCATTCTGCTAATCATTAGACTCGAGGATGGAGAAGTTGAAGTCTGGGACTCATTAAGGAAAGATCAAGATGAATACAAAAGCGTGCGTCTAATGCTCAAGAGGTAATTTCAATCGCACTATATCGGCCTCTTTCGTTCATTTCCGGATATCAAAAGTATAAGTAATAACTCCTCAATTCATTTTATTTTCCGGACAGGGTTTACAGAAAGTTCAAAGCGGAAGAACGCGGTGAATGGCCAAAAAAGCTGGAGTTCAAGTCTAACTTAGTAAGTACTACTACGTGTATCTTTCTAATACCATTATCATTCTCTTGATTATTATTTGATTAAATTATATTCTTGTATATATAGTGGTGTCTGCGACAACCACAGGGGATGGAACTGTGTGGATACTACGTTTGCGAGTACATTCACATGCTGGTCAATGAGAGAGTCAATAGTGTAAGAAATCGAGAGGTACGTAAACATCATACACAACTTTTATTTTGCCACCATCAATTGTGTTTATAGTTTCGATCATAACTGATTTGATTTCCTTCTTTTAAAGATGTCAAAGAAGTGGAACTGACTCCTACCAATAAACCGCGTAAAACTATTGCGGAGGAATTGGTGGGATTCTTACTTACGCATGTCATAGATGAACTCGGTGAATTCCACTTTGTCGACAGACCCGCGGTGACCTCCATTGTAATTAGGAGTACTTTATATGTAACGAGAGTACTTCATATGTGTATAATGAGTACTTTATATGTGTAGTGAGTACTTTATACGTGATCTCCTCCGAAACCCTGAAAAACGAGCGAAAATGAAAAAACAGAAACTCTAAACTCCGAAAAATAATCGAAAAGAAAAAAACCAGAAACAAAAAAATAAGCAAAAAAGCAGGAACCTTTAATACCGGTTGGTATTACCAACCGGTACTAAAGGTCCTCAGCTGCGCGCGCGGCTGTTCGACCACGTGGAGACCCTTTAGTACCGGTTTTAGTTTTGTACCGTACTAAAGGGGTACCCCTTTAGTGCCGACCCTTTAGTACCGGTTGCACAACCGGTACTAAAGGCCATCTAGGACCGGTATTAAAGGTGTGTTCTCCACTAGTGTTAGTTACCTGTTTACTTTTAGCATGTCACTACAACAAAGTTAATGTTACAAGACTAAATCCCGAACTGAACCACCTCACTAAACACCGCGCATTGGTTTACGGACTTTTTAGGGACTTAAGCGATAGCCGCATCGAGAAAAGCACAACAAAGTTTAGCACTTATCGTGTGCAGTGCTTTGTATGATCTTTTTCGTCGTGATATTTTTTGCTGCTATTTTTTATATCCACGCTTAGTTTAAATACTATAAATCACGCGGAAGCATAATATAAAACATAGATTTTCTTCCAAATATAAGAGTAGAACCTTGAATATATTGCATAATATAGTATCAAACTCATACATGAGACATGACAGAAACCAGACAAAACAAACCGAATATTTTTGGTACATCCACCACATCATTGGCTTAAAGTGTGATATTACATAGTTTGTCTCACACGGCCCCTTCATCACTAGGAAAGACATATTGCCATGGGGAACAAGGTGTTGCTTGCTTAGCCTCCAGCTTAATTAGTCTCCAACGAATTTGCGGAGTCCGGTGTGAGCTCCTATGAATTGTATGAGCAGCTAACTTAGTAACTTAAGAAAATACACTTTATCGGTACAAAAAGGGTGCAATTAGGTTTCTTCCTTTGCACTTTTCAGGTCAACTTTCTTATACATACGGTGCCTTTTAGAAATTATACACGGATCGGGTGGTCCATACCCATATATATTCACATAGGATAATAGCCATATAAATCCATCGTACTCAACCATATTTATTTTATTGTCGTTAGCACCTTTTACGACATAACTAACCTGTCTCCATTGGACATTACAATCAATTAACTAGCTAGAGACTTTGCCATATGGATATAATCAAGCACCACCCACGGCCGACCCCTAGTATGCTATTGACCGAGAGCTGTTATTAGATAGTGGAGATTGCCAAGTTGCACCCCAGGCGTGCACACGAAAACTAAACAAACCAGAAGTATCAAGGCAAGGGGGAAGTCGGCTACCCGGAAACCAGAAGCTCGGACCCGACCCTTCCTTTCCCCTCGCGCTCCTCACCCCCCCCCCCCCCCCCCCCCGCCCCCCCGAGGGCGACAGGAGCGCCCCTCCCGTCTCTGGCCAAACCCTCGCCGCCGCCGGCTTGGGTCGCCGGGCTACGCCGACAGCGGCGGACTGCTTTTCCACGCGCCTCGGCGAGCGTTCGGGCCCAGCCTCGCTCTGGCGGCGGTGTGCTTCGGGAGGCGTGGTTCGGAGCTTCTCCAGGTGAAGATGGTGCGGTGGCGCTGGCTGTGCTGCGGCGGAGCGAAGCAGATGCGGAGTGGCGCGACGGGCCCAGATCTAGGCCCTTCGGGGCCCATCTGGGCATGGGAGGGCCGGCACGCCTGCGGCCGCGACGCTGCCTGGGGATGATGGCGGAGACGACGGCAGGGATAGGGGATGGCGGCGTTGCGGCATGCTTGTTGCAGCAGGGCAGCGGAAGCTTTACGGGCTTGTCTAGGTCCGACCGGGCCAGCGTGGGCCTGGTGTGCTTCTGCTGCTCTGTCCGGTCGACTACCGCTTCTCGGTGGTGGAGGTTGTTCCCTCCCGTGGGCTGCGCGATGCTACCGTCCCTCGTCCAAGCGATGTTGTCTGCTTCGTCTTGCAGGCCCCGTGTCGGTGTTCAGGAAGAGAAGACGATGTGACTGCAAGATCGTGTAGCGCTTGCTAGTGGGCGGTGAAGAGGGTGGTAGTGTTCCGGTTGCGTCCTGATGTTTCGGTGACTGGGTCTAGGGAGAAATCTCGGTTGGCTCGTTCGACACCGATGCGGTGCCGTCTTTGCGTGGCGCCATTCCTTGTTGGAGGGCGTCGTGGTAGCCCCATCTTACCTTACTTCGTGTGCCGGGGGAAACCCTTGGACCAATATGTTGGTCCGGTAGCGACGCCGTGTCGACAGTGCTCCTCTTGGAGATGCTACTTGGTACTGGACGCATCGGAGTGCTTGGACCGTGGTGGGACAAGCTCGGAGGACGCAGCGGTTGTGGGTCATCATCGTTCGTCGATTCGCCATAGCTTTCATTTTCTTTTGTGTTTTGGGCATGTTTTTGCTGCTGCCCTAGCATTTCTCGTGGTTGTGTTCTCTTGTATGGTTGCTTGTATGATTGTTGCTTTATTTATAAAGCGGGGCGAAAGACTATTTCGTGGAGTATCAAGACAGGAGGAAACTTCAAAAGCAGAATTAGCCAAGCCGGACGGTTACAGAGATGTGCAGTATGCATGCGGCCAACAGAGACATCAGACGCTGCAGGGAAGGAATTGCATAAGAACCAAACCACGAAGGAGGACAAATGGACAAAGCTTTTAGCAGATCGATGCGCATATATAGGAGAAGGTTTAGGTTCTGACCTCCTTTTGCCCCAACCTTTGCTCTGGGAGGAGAGCCTTGTGATCTGCTTCATGAAACTTCAAGAAAAATTATAGCCAAGCGCAGCGCCCACATATTAATTGTTATCATATGCAGGGTAAGTAAGTATGTCCTTTTGCCCCGATCGATATTGAGCATATATAATATGTATGTATTGTAGATAAATTAGAGGAAAGGGTATCCTACGAATTAAGCCCCAGCCCAGCGCCCACAGATCTAGCTTTCATAATTTCCAAAATATACTAGGTCGAAATGAAGAACAGTATATCTTTCTTCATATAGGTCTCCACCAAGGGAGCCGGGTTCAGACAACAGAACAAATTGGAATGAAGAACAATAGCTAGTTTAATTAGCAAAGCAACAAGCAAATCATATGAACAAGCAACAGAAAATAGTTCATCTGAATGTTACAGATGCAGTGCTGGAGCTATATACGTACGCAGCTAAAGGATAGCTTCTACAGACATACATAACCTCTCTCGATCAGCTCGCGGCGCATGTCAGTCCTCAGTAATCAGTACACATCACTAATTGCCGGCCTTGACTTGAGTTCGATCACAGTCCAAGATCCAAGGAGCACGCTTCCTTCCCCGCCGTCGACGAAGTAGACGACGACGGCGAGGGCAGCAGCTGCGTCGACGCCACCGTCTGCGTGACTACGCACACGCTGGCGTCCGCCGTGGATGGCGGGCAATCGAGGTTCACGCCGAACAGCCGGAGCCGCTTGGGCCAACTGGACGCCGGCTCCAGCGCCGAGGCTGTGGCACGCACCGGCACGGATCTGAGCACCACAGCCGCCGACACCGGCTGCCGCAGGAAAAGGACGTGGCGGTTGGACCCTGCCGGGGCCGGGGCGCCGCTGTAGGCGGTTCCGTAGTCCCGCCGCCACGGGCAGAGCGGCACGGACGGGAGGGGCGCCGCCAGGCGATGCAACGACGACGACGTGACAGGCGGCGGGAACGTGAAGGCTGGGCGTCGGCGGCGGAAATCGATAAAGAGGCGTCGCCCGTCGCCGACGAGGCCGCGGCCGAAGAGGACGGTGTCGCCGGCGCCGAGGCGCTTCTCCTTGACGAAGCGGCTCCAGCCCTTGGTCATCACGTAGCTCTGGCTGCTGTTCCAGTACGAGTACCGGAACCGCCACGCCTTTCCCGCGCGGTCCTCGAAGCTCAGCACCATCCCCTTCGCACCGCCGTTAGCCTCCACCGCCGGGGCGGCGGCGCCGTCGAGCGGGAAGTAGCGCTCGGCGTGTTGCTTGGGGATGACCAGGCGGTTCAGCTTCCCCACGTCGCTCGGGGTCAGAACCTTCTCGAACATGTGCTCCTTCTCCACCGCCGAGGACGGGCTAGCCCTCTCCTCGCCGCCGATTGGCAAGAACTCCATGGACCGGGCGCGGCAGCTCCCAATCTCTCGAGCTCCAGCTGCCAAGGGGCTGGGGTTGCTGACTTTGACTAGTATGCTATTTCTGGGAGCTGGGATGGCAAGCAACAGTAGTATAAGCTGCTATTCTTGGAGATTTTTCTAGGGCTAGCTTAATATAAACTATGGGCCTCCGAGATTTCTTTGGGTGATTGGGGGATCGATCGATGAATAGATGCCAGAAACGGAGGTAGCTAAGCTAGCTAACCCAGGGGGGAACACAATGAAGGTTCTTGGATCTTGGTGTATGTGTGTTGTAGCGATGAGTGTATGCATGAGATAAGGTAGGAGAAAAGGTCGGGAACAATACGAGTAGCCCATGCCTGCAGCTTCTTTCTTTCTTTCTTAAGGAGGAAGATGAAAGAAAGAGAGGGGATCTTAGCTACCTAGGGATGGGGAGGAGAGAGACGGCTATGAGGGTCCAAAGGCTACGAATGATAGGGTTTGAGAGATCATGTGATGGAGCATGCATGTCATTCTCAACAACCCAATTGGGTGTCATCAGTCAGCTCTATATATGGATGCGTGATTCTGATTGGTTGCTGCGGTACCTAGCCTCTTGGATCGGTTACCAAATTGTGTGGCAACCGGCATGCATATGACCGCCGGATTAAAATGGAGGGATGGGTCAAGGTCTAGGCATGGTAAGATATTTTAAGCTTTTGAGCACAACTCGTGAAGAATCATGGGATTGGATCAATGGAGAGTTGAGTTGAAAATTCTTGATTTCACACTGAACATTGATACGATTCGTATTGCCCATAAGAAGAACCTCATTCCGAATGTATCACTCAAATTGTGTTAGTATATCTGGATTTCCATCTATTAAACTCTTACAGTTAATTAAGAATTAAAATTAATTTATCGTTGATCGAAATGCCACTTGGACTCAAGATATGACAAGTAGTAAAATGCAACTTCCTTTTTAGAGCTAACATCTGGAATATATTAACCAATTAAAACGATTACACAAATGTAATACAGTTATAACCATATTTACATACCTTTTTGCCTACAAACATAGAAACATATCCAAGATTGTTATCTTATGGCGATCCAAATACATATAAAGATAAATACTAACTTCTGATGAGCGGAGCGAGGCGTACATATCGTTGTCGAGTAAGACTCTTGCCGACTATATATAGGGCAGGACTAAACAGAAATCTACCTTAAGAGTTTCCCTTTAAGCTAACCGGAAACTATTCCTAGTTTTTAGGAAACAAACCGACCCGCACCCAGCAGTAGCACATACCCGAAAAAACCCCACCTACCCCACTCGCCTCGACCCACCATCTCCTGCACGAACCTTTTCCCCGATCCAAACCACCACCACCGGCCGCCCCTTCGGCTCTCCCACCCGACCGGCAGCGCCCCTCCCTCCCCCGACCGGCGGCGCCATTCCCTCCCTCCCAAACCACCACCACCGTGGCGCGCCTCCCCCCCCACCGACGGCCGCGGCGCCCTTCCCCTCCCTCACCGGCGGCCGCGCCGGCCACTCTCCTCCCACACCGGCAGCCGCGCCTGCCTCTCTCCTCCCCACCGGCGACCGCGCCTGCCCCGACCTCGACCCGCGAGCGCCGTCCCCGGCCTCCTTGCTTGCCCGGCCGAGAACCACCGATGGGCACCTTGCTCTAGCGCGTCGCCCCTGCTCCTCTGTGGTGCCTGGGCCTCGCCTCCACCGCCGGTGAACCGCCTCCCCGGAGCCCCCTCGGCTGCTGGACTCCTCCCAGCAACATCCACGGCAGCCTACGTCCCGCCCTGCTCCCATCGAGTACCTGTTCGCCGGTGCCCTCCACTGCGGGCGCGCCGCCGGTGACCCCCAAACCCGCGCCACCCCTCGTTCCTTCTCCCAGGCGCGACCTAGCCCCTGTGTTGCTAGCTGGTCCGGCCCGGCCCCGCATTACCCCACGCGATGGCCAAGACCTTCCTCCACTGGCCGCCACAGGGAGCTCTACGCTTACGGGATTCCACAACGTGAAGCCGGAGCAGTCCACGGTGTCGGGAGTCCCTTGCTCGAGCGCTCACGCTGCCTTCAGTTAATGCAGTTCAGTTCGAAGTGTTGTTTATTTGTCCAGCCGTTGAAATTCACAGTTCTGATAACTTGTCGATGCAGTTCTCCTCTCCTCCGGTGAATTAACAGCAATTATTTTTAAAAGGATTTGCTACTCATGTTTTTCGGCAAAGTTTAGTTAAAAAGTTCACTTCGCTCACAAAAAAAGTTCACTTCATCCAGAAAAAAAGTTCACGTGCAGTTCAGAAAAACAAAGCTCACTTCGCTCACAAAAAAAGTTCAGAAAAAAAGTTCACTTCGTTTAGAAAAAAAGTTCACGTGCAGTTCAGAAAAAATAGTTCACTTCGTTTCGGAAAAAAAGTTCATTTCGTTAAAAAAAAGTTCATGTGAAGTTCAAAAAAGTTTCAGAAAAATAGTTCACTACATTCAGAAAAAAAGTTCATGTGCAGTTCAGAAAAAAGTTCACCTCGTTCGCAAAAAAAGTTCAGGAAAAAAGTTCACTGCATTCAGAAAAAAAGTTCACTTTGTTTAGAAAAAAAGTTCACCTCGTTCAGAAAAAATGTTCATGAAAAAAGTTCACTTCCTTCCCAAAAAAAAGGTTCAGTTCAGGATCCGTCTGAAGGTTCACATGTCAGCGCGAGAAGGTTCACTTAGCACTACGGAGACAGTTCAGAAAGTTTCCCTTTAGCTTAAACAGAAACCAGTTTCATTTTAGCTGAGTTATATATATATCGACGCGGATTTCCTAACAAGGGTGATAGCAGTGCATGGATAGATTGCCGTTGGATATCAGCCTCACGTGGTCACTGTAAAATTCGACGAAGGAGATTTGGCATTCCACCGTTAGGCAGGGACGTTATGTGGCTTTGCTTCCATCCGCGCCCGTACAACTACAGCTACTACAGCTAGTTAATGTCTGTGAGACGTGGGCGAGGTCATTTTCTGCACGGTCCGTCCCGGTTGCATGCCGCAAACGAACTAACTGCATACAGAAAACCTCGCTTGGCCCCGCGCCGTCCATGATTCGAATTATGATAACAACACACTGCACGCGTCGCGGGTGTGTCGAAAAAAGCACACGCGGAGGTGAAAAAAGTAGTAGACGCCGTTCATGGTTTTTCCTTCTCTCCATGTCGTGTGGCGGTATGGACGTGAACGATTTTTGAGATTTCTTGCGGGCCAGGTCTATTTCTATAGTTTTGTGGGCTCGAAGCTGCGACTGGCATGTTCGAAAATTCGAAAAGGTTTTTTATTTGTGGGAAAAATTCAAAAAGCGGGAGAGAAATACAGAGGCTGGCCGTCTAAATAAACACCGTTGCATGGAATCGTGATGAAAAAATCTGAGAGAAATTGCACACAAGCTCTACTCGCCCCCGTAGAGGTTTGGTACTGCACAGCGCGGCTCCACTCGTCGGTGGCGAATTGGGGTTGCCCGGCCCGCAGAATCTGAAGAAACCCATTGGCAAAGGTGCCAAGTAAATTTCAGCCACCGCGACGCCGTCCCGGGCAGTTGCAGACACCTTATCGCCGTCGTTGAAGATAGATCCACCATCACCATTGCGGGCCAATAACTAGAATCCACTACCAACATACATACAGATTAAAGAATATGGAGGAGCACGAGAAGGTGGACAAAGCCCATTCAAAAATTCTTTGCTACGTACTCTCAATCCTGAATGGCGCTTGTACATCACGGAACAAAAGTGGATCTTAAGAATTGAGAAAAAGAAAAACATGGGAGCTCCACCATCACCATGGAACAGATGTGGATCTTAAGAATGTTTTCAAGAACAGAAAAAAGAATCAGAAGCAAACGGAGGCCCCCACGCCGCTGACCGTATCAGCCACCAACGCCCGCGACCGGCGCCGCTGCCATTGCTTGCCACATGGATTATCTGGTTGCCTCTGGTCCCCCCTGACGCCGCCGCACCAAAGCAAGGGGAGGTGTCGTCATTGCCGCACGGGCTGGAGATGTAAGGCTCCGCCGCGGGCTCATGATCTGCAGAAAATCCAGTGACAAAGGTGCCAAGTAAATTTCAGAAAAGGCAACACATTAATAAGAAATCAAATCAATTATTCTATCATCCCTTATCACGATCAGGAGAGAAGCAAACAAAAATCGAATTTAGTAGCCACAGCCACAAGAAAACGAATGGAGCCCATTCATCTGGGGATTCCTACTCGGTTTTGAGCCGTATCCTATAGCTCCAGCGAAACCGCTTGTTGCCGTCGATAAAAACATCAAAAAGAGCACCACGCCCATCTCAATATCCGTTTTCAACTCGGTTTCCTTCCAGGATCCCCGTGCTAGCAAATCAGCAGCTCTCCTTACGAAGGTGATTGTTTCCTAAAACCATTCAGAAAGAAAACTAAATCCAGTGAAAGAGGGACTGGATCTGCCTGAAAATAAAAGATTAGAAAAATTCTGATCTGGATCGGGAACACACTATGTCCAAGAAATTAATCCTGGACATGATTCCTCAAACCGTGAAGCAAAATCCAGATCGGAAGGAAAAAAGAAAACGTGAATCAAATCAGATAAAAAACAGCCGGCGTGACGCACAGCTTCAACATGCGACCCCAAATCTTCCTCTCCTTGCTGTGTGCAGGCCCGGTCGAATCACCTGCCCGCACGCGCCGGCCGCCGGCGTCCCTTGACGACCCTTCCGCGCACGGTGGCCACTACTTTTTTCGACGCAGTCAACGACACACAACGACCGGGTGAGGCATGGGCGAGCCTGCGAGCTCGAGGCAGCGCGTCCTCCCTCTCCGTGTTCGCCTTGGAAGGCGGCCGCGGTGCCTCCTGCCCCGCGTGGTGGAGGACCGCCGACGGTTCCCCGCCCGGTCTAGGGCAGCCGGGCTCGCTCGGTGAAAGGTGGGCATCGTGGTGGTGGTGGGATCTCGTATGGGGCGGGGAATGAACGAGAGAGAAGCGTGTGGACGTGTGGTGGTATGAGGTGGTCAGGCTGCTTAAAAAAATATCGGTGTGCTCTGGTTATGACGTCGTTCCGTTAAGTCGCGTGCTCTCGCGTTGCTTCTGTGTGCTCTCGATGGATGATCCAATGGATGGATGGACATGCATAGCTATCCCCTATGTTAGCCCATTATTTTCCATATATATATATAATATATATATAATATATATATATATATATATATATATATATATATATATATATATATATATACCTCTTTTAAGCCACCAGTTTGGAATAAGTCGCAAGTTGAAAATCCTCGGAGCTTGTAACTTCTCCCCATATAGTAAAATTTTGCTGGCTGGCGTTCATGATTTTTCTCTTCCTTCTTGGAAAGTTTTCCATGTTAAAATCTCGTGTCCCGTGTGTTGATCTTGATTTTGTTCATCTTTTATTTACATATCGTTTATAAAAAACGTGTGTTGATCTTGACTTATTCATCGATTATTTGCCTATCGTTTATAACAAAGACACCTAGCAAAATCCTTTGCTGAATTTGCCACTGATCGTCAGGTTGTCATCACCCAGTCTCGGTGCATAGGTAGGCATGAAAATACCATTTTGTTGGAAATAATAATGCATGTGAATCATTTTTCTATTAATATGAATGGAACTTCCGTTGAGAATTTTTATTTTTTGGAAATACTAACCTATTGTGTGTCCCCGCTATTAATATCGTAAAATGTTCAATTTAAATAGTTTAAACAAGTAGAACAAAACTTCTTTTCCGGTCTTACATCTCAAACTACCCCCGAATATAATGCATATTTATCTCCATCTTGTATAGGTATCTATTAAATTAAGCTGGTAACTAATTTAGTCACGCATGAAATTTTGTTTCTGTCGGGGCTACCCGGGTAGGGTCAAGACATGGTATAAGCTAGGTCCACTATTGGACTGAGGTATCGTAAAGCCGACATATACTTGTCTCAGAAGTGACCGGGATATGATGGTGAGATACACCGAGGTAACCAGGCCCAAAAGGGCCGGGATGTGATGTTGATGTCAACCGACATATACTGACCGACATATACCGACCGACATATGAATGTCGGTGTCTTGGTGTTTTATCTTATGTGCAGGGAGGATAATCTATGAAGGGGAATCCGGCATATCCATGTCGGTTAAAAGAGAAGAGTTGTCATGTGCCGGTTCTAAAGTCAATGCAGAGGTCACATCTCGCCTGACACGGGAGCGTGTCAGGGGCGAGCTGCGGGTACAAGGTGACTGCTCACACCTAACCGCTGACCACGGGCGTGCGTGGGACCAGGGTACAAGGCATGGACAAGCCACGTTCTGTCCCTGGCAGAGCGTACAATCATGACATACCGTTGCGCGTGGCTACAGTGCTGTGCGTGCACCTTACCGTTAGGGTTAGCCTATAAATAGGGCCCTCCCCCTCCTGCGTGAGGGACGATGCACTGAGAGATATTTCCCCCCCCCCCCCCCCCCCCCCGCGTAGATTCATCTTCTTCCTTGAGCATATCTCCATAGTTGAGATCATACAGCTCGAGGAGCAGCTTTGTAAAACTTGATATCGAGATATACAGAGAGAGACAGGCAGGAGTAGGGGTCTTACCTCCTCACGAGGGCCCCGAACCTGGGTAGATCGGTGTGTGCTTGTGTGTTTTCTGTGTGCGCTGCTTAGCGCGCTATCCCTCCCCGGTGCCTCCAGCGTCCATTGGCCCCACCTTTAGCCATCCTATGACATCTGCCGTGATACCACCATGACAGTTTCTGCAGCTAATATTATATTATCATGATGATACCAATTACAACCGACCTCTACAACAACACAATATATTAACCAAAGAACACAATCGTAGAAGACATAGACAGACGTAGGACAGCTGTTCCCACATGTATAGTGATAGAATACGAATAGGACTCTTGTATTGTACGTATATGTGAATCCATTGTAACTCTTTTGTATGTTAATATATATAAGCAAGACGCCCCCTACGTTTGGGTGTGTGCGTTTCACCCTAAACCTAATTGTCTTACATGGTATCAGCCTAAAACTGATCCAATCATGACTTCCGCCCTCATCGTCTCTCTCGACGCCGCCCCTTGCTGCTGAGTTTGCTTCTTTGCAGCCCCTCTCCTCCATGTCTACCGCAGCTCCCACCTCTGGTCCGATATATTTCGGCCATCACCTCACCACCAAGCTCGCCGCTGAGACTCGTCTCCTATGGCGTTCACAGGTTGTCTCCCAGCTCCGGAGCAATCTACTCCATGGCGACGTCGAGGGCACCTTTCCGCGTCCCTCCGCCACCATCACCACCACCAAGGAAGGTGGAGCCTCAGAGGTCAAGCCCAACCCCGCCTTTGCGGCTTGGGTACAATAGGATCAGGCCATCTTGTCGACCTTCCACTCATCCTCGATGCCGTCTGTCGGCGCCATGATCATGTTCGCCAAAATCTCGGCACAAGCGTGGACCATCATCGGCCGCACCTTTGTAGCGCGCACTTTAGCCCGTGCTTCTCAAATTCGCTCCGAGCTTGGCTGTATGCAGAAGCATGACTCGTTCATTGCCGTCTACTTCAACAAAATCCAAACCCTAGCAGATACCCTTGCCTCTATTGGGCAACCACTTCGCCCCTATAAGTTCAACAATTTTGTTCTCAGTGGCCTTGATGAGGAGTATGATTCCATCATCGAGCTCGTCCGTGATCGTGACGTTCCGATGCCATCGCATGATCTATACGCTCGCCTCGTCTTGACGTAGCAGCGTGTCGACAGCCGTCGCACTGTGGCCCATCAGGCCAATGCGGCCGCTTCGGTAAGCAGTCCAAGCCAGTGTTTTCGGGTGGGTCTGCCCTGTTCCCTCGCTCCCGCCCATCTTCGTTGAAGCAGAGTGGTTTTCCGCCACGGCCTGCTCCAGCTCCTGGTGGTGCGGAGCCAGCAGCCCGTGCTGACTCTCGCCCACGCGATGATGCGCGTACAGGCGGGACACGTACAATCTGTCTGCTTTGCGACGATCCAGGGCATGTTTCTTCACGCTACTTCAAGCGCTTCAACAAATCTTTTTTTGGCATGTACAATGATGGACGTTTTCTTGAACGTCAGCTTGCGATGGCCAATCACGTTTATGGTCCGCAAGCACTGCCTCAGGGACAGACTACTAACCTTCTGGTGGATCCTAATTAGTATGTGGATTCTGGCGCCACTGACCACTTTGCTGCTGAGATGGAGAAGCTGCACATGAGGGAGGCCTGTCAAGGCAAGGATCAAGTTCATACGGCCGACGGTTCAGGTATGCATATACTTAATGTTGGTCACGCAATTATTCCTACTCCTTCATCTAAGCGTCTCTCTATCTCAATGTTGTCCTTCATGTCCCCGCGGTCACTAGAAATCTATTGTCCGTTCATAAACTTTCACATCATAATAATCTCTCAGAAAAGCCGTTCTACAACTAGTGCTCCTACTGCTCCTCTCCCCGCAAAAAAAAAAAAAACTAGTGCTCCTCAGTCTGTCATCCTATCCCCGATCTAGGTGCATATATAGGTTGGCATCCAAATACCATACGGCACACTGTTCTGGTAAATTATAATGATCATTTGCCAGCAGCTGAGCGGTATTTATCTCCTACATAACAGAAGTATTCATATAAGTAGAATATGATGCTGTAGTTTACTACGTACTGTGCCTCTTGCCATCGGTTTAGAACTGTCAGCGCGGCAGTATCTGCGCCATATTTTTTCATATATCCTGCCCTCGGTTAAGTAAACTTGGCTGCGTCTCGTGTCCTCTGCGGGCATGTGCGCAACAGTAACTTTATCTGCAGCTACCAAGCTAGCTGCAGGTTCGTCGCCCCTGGCTGACAGAATCATCGTATTCTACAGGCGCATTCACCCATGTGTTCGTTACACTAGTCCTGACTATTGTATGGGAGCTTGATCACTGCCCACTTGTGTGTAGTCGCCAAGCTTTGAGGAGTGGTGCCGTTTGAAGTTTGAACTACCTATATTCAGGGCTAGGTTGCCGATGAATATCGATTCGATTCATTCGCCGGCATTGCAATGTCTTCAGTTGCGAACCAATGGGCGCGTGATTCGCGCAACTGGGAAGTATTGTTATCAAGCTAAGAGAGGTCCACAGCTACAACATAAGAGATCGATCATGGCAATTTCCTAACCAGTTCATCTCCGAGATTCTGTGGGGGCTTATTTTGTAATCGTATGAGCTACTCTCCATTTGTGCTTGTATGGCCCTATAAGCTAGTACTTGTTAAGATGGTAATCCCAGCAGTTTATACACTTGTTACTTTGTTGTTGGGGCTTTATTAATTTAAAACGAGGCAAGCGATGCCTTATGTTTTAAAAAATTATTTCGTGGGGGACCGGCCGGCCTCCCGGAGACCCGGACTGCATACTGTTACGGACCTAACTAAGTCTCTGTTCTATGATAAGTTAATTTGATGATGACAGTACATACAGAAACGAACAGTGCGTGTGCATGGCTCTACGCGCTGAATCTCAAGCCTTGAATGATAAATATATCGTCCTTAACTGAAGAAGATGTACGCACTGTTTATTCTAGATGGTGATTGTTTATTTTAGATAAAAAGGTCTCATCTCGTCTCCCCCGATCAAACTTTCGCTCAAATGCATGTCGAGATGATAATCGTATGCATATGCAAGCAGCTGCAGCCTGCAAGTACGGGTACGTTCTTATATTAAGATCTCGAGGGTGACCTTTTGAGATCCTGAGGTGTCGAACTGCCGATGGAAGCCTAAGATTAATTAGGTTATCAGGTTCAGGACGCCCAACCTGCAATCATAATGCTCCATCAGATCGAGAGACGAACCAATGAACCCATGCAATGGGTTAAAGCAGCTGCCAAAGATAGCAGCTAGACCGAGATGAAGATATTGTTACTTAATCAATTGTGCATATAAAGCAGTCAGTATTCGGAGAGGATACCCTGGCACCCTGCAGAGGGATGAATAAAATTTTGAAGGCTTGAGCAATTATTATTTTCAGTTGACAAGATAGTCATGCTGCCTGGAGAAACTTATTTAGGCGTCTAAAAGTTTGTAAAGGAATATTTGGTTCATTTTTTTTTTCAAGAGTACGTGATTATAATTTTATTTTACTTTTTTTTTTAGAAATGGGGGTGCAGATCTCCGGCCTCTATATCAGAAACCGTATCCGCAATTTATCATGAAGTATCAAACATCTTAAGAGTTTACAGATCACGCATCATCCATGTTTAATACAAAAATCAGCCAATCGAAAATAGAAGTCCTAGTCATCAGTGGAGGAGCCACGTCGTGACCTGTGTGATCTATGGACCACATATGATTTTTTTCAAGTCCTTTGTATAAAAGCAAAAAATATTAAGATTTAAAAAAATACTAAATACATATGTGTCTACATCAAAGATTTGAAATGACATCATAGGTTTCAGATCCTGACTCTGCCACTCCTAGCCACCCAGACCGTAACAAGATAGCCCCACGTGGCCAAAATAGAAGTCCTTCCTATGTAATTTTATATCAAATACACCAAACTAACATAGTCAATATTGGTCAGAGTCATGTCTTACAATTGTAAGGGAACATTTAGAATGCACCAATCATGAAGTGTAAGAGAATTACTATTTTTCAATCTGTTAATTACAACTTAAAACACAGAAATTAAGCTCTAAGAATCTCGATCAAGTGACGGGGATTTTTCGCATGCGTGACAAATATAATGTTTACAAAAATATGTTTAAAAGAAAAAAGAACAAAAAATGAAGGGAGGGAGTTGTACAAAAATTAGGGAAAAGAATTATGATAAACATTTTTCCTTATAATCAAAAAAATGATGAAAACTTGTAGCAGAATGAAAACATACATATATATATTTAAAAATCCTCGAATCTCACATATATTAAAAATGATATGTTCTATCCTCAAATTTCCTAATTTCTAATATTATTTATACTAAATTTTCATATTTAGTTTCTTTTATTCATTGTTTATGCCGACTGAACCATCACATGTGCAAACAAGATGGAACTTTTTGAGAGCTTAATAGTTTAGATTCATGATTCAGGGTTTAGGGATGGAGTGTAATTCATGTATAGCCGACAAAAGGAGAAATTGCGTTTTCTAATTGTAAGTATCACAGTGGAACGTAGGAGTTGGCCATGTCGGGTGTAATCCAAAAAGGTTTTCAAAATTGAACACATTGTGCAAACTGGATGAAAACAAAATGAAATTGGATGCATGAAGGTACGTTCCAAGGATTCATCACGTCGGTGTCATGCCATGATAGCTTGATGATCGAGGTGGCACTAATCGAATCGATCTTGTAATCTCCACGCAAGAGCATCTGCTACGCCACATGCAGTGATGCAGGTCATAACTGGGCCTGGACATGCACATTCCACTATCAATTTGTACGTGCTGCATGTTTAAAGCTTCGTCACTACAGGAATGGCCGGCTATGCCAACGGCCTTTGCCGTCGGCACAGGGTCGTCGGCATGGGTGCCCGTAGGCACTGATCATCCGGCCGTCGGCATAGGCGGTGCCGACAGCCAAAAGAGATCGTCGGCACACAGTTCGTCGGCACAGGGAAGATGGGGCCCACGGCGGCCGACCACGCTGGCAGCACCTCATTGCCGTCGGCACAGGTTGGACAGATTTCACAAAAAAAAAATCCCGGACGGCCGTCCCTCGGTGGGGACGAGCTGGGGGCAGGCTGGGCCAGCGCGACAAGAACGGCGGCATCGCCACTGTTGATGACTCGGTGGGGACGAGCTGGGGATGGGCGCGCGGCGCGGTCGAGCTGGTCGACAAAGACGGCGGTGCTGCTCCTGGGCACGGGCCTCGACCTCCGCTTCGGCTCCTGGTCGACGAAGAAGGGGGCGCTGCTCCTGGCTCACGAGTCTCGGCCTCGGCTTTGGCTCCTGGTCAACGAAGACGGCGGCGCGGTCGAGATGGTCGGAGACGGCGGAGTGCTCCTAGCTCGGCGCGGCCCGAGCCCGCGGTGTCGAGTATGGAGCACGAGAGCCGGGAGGAGGCCGGCGACGTTGCGCGGCCCGCGGAGGAAGGCGAGCAGGGAGATGAGAGCCCTCCGCGGCCGACGCGCCCGAGGAGGTGGAGCTCGACGGCGTCGGAACTGAGGCGTGTCGTGCAGAGGACGAGGGGCTCGTCGGCGCAGCTCCGCCGGCAGGTCGCGGACGAGCTCTTTCCCGCGGCGAGGAAGAGGTAGGACGGTACGGAGACGAGGGATGACGCAGCCGGCGTCCATGGTGTCGGAGGCAGCGGTGGTGGTGGAGAGCAGATGGGGCTGGCCGCTCTCCAGGAGCATCTGGATGAGGTTCGTGGTGGAGAAGATAAGGAAGAGAGAAGGAAAGAAAAAGGAGAGAAGGAAATAAAGGCACGGGATAAGGAAAGAGAAAGGAGAAAAAGAAGGGGAAAAGGACACCTCGCCTATCCATGCCCTCCCAATCTACGAAGGAGATTTGAGCTGTTGGATCCGGTGGAGCCAACAGCTCAGAAGCCTGATCCGCGTGAACTCTCTTCTGGCCAATCAGAAAGCATGGTTTGTTGTGTGTTTTCTCCACCATTAAGAATCAACCAATATTCATGGCATAATATGTTAAAAGTCAAGTTTATTATTTTCCCTAGAAACTAGTACACACAAAAGAACTTCACGTCAAAAGATTTCATTTTTTGAGTAATCTTTCATTTTCTTTTATTTTCTTGAACAAATGGTCAAAATGGCTGACGTGCCTATTCATTGAAAGGGGTCATATTTTAAAAAAAAACTATCGATGGTTCAATGATATAGTTACTACTTGTGTACCTTAAAATGATTTTTGTAAAAACATTGCGGCAAAATATCACACGCCTGTAGTTCAAAATTCAATTACTTTTGGAAAATCGATATAAAGTCATTTAAATAGGCGAAATTAGGTAGAAATCAAAAAAAATCATAATACTTGGGTATTATGCATTAAATATGGACTACTCGTAGTGACAATTATATGGGTGCTTTTTGCAACATATGTTTGGTACTTGCTTCATAAACAAAGTCATTTTTAACACTTCAAAAATGGAAAATGATATTTATACAAATAATTTGGAAACTCGTTTTGGCAACAATGTTTGCCATGCAAGGACACACCTATGTGTCAAATATGAACACCTTATCACAAACTATTGCACGGGGATGGCCATAACTTGGGCATTTGGCTCGAAACTTATACATGTCTATAGATGATAAGCCATTTTGTGAAGGTTGTTTTTTGAAATCTTGTCAAAAATCAAGTTTATTATTTTCCCTATGAACTAGTACACATAAAAGCACTCTATGCCAAAGGATTTCATTTTTTTAGTAATCTTTCATTTTCTTTTATTTTCTTGAACAAATGGTCAAAATAGCCGCCGTGCCTATTCATTGAAAGGGGTCATGTTTTTCAAAACAATCGATGGTTCTATGATATAGTTACCTTAAAATGATTTTTTGTAAAAACATTAGAGCAAAATATTTTGACAAAGTGTTCTAAAAAATGAGCTATCATGCATGAAGATTCATCACTTCCAAGACAAATGACGAATATTATGGCCACAAACATGACATAGTTTGTTGAAATGATCTCATATTGTGCACAAGAATGCATCTTAGAATGGCGGACAATGTTACCGAAGGAAGTTTTCATTTGTTTCCCACAAAAGATCTTTTTTTCATTTTTCAAGTGCTAAAAATGGGTATTTTTTTTGCAAAGGAACTAGAAAATCTTTCTTTCAAAATTCGACCCCTCCATTTTGTAGAAATATTAGACCACAATTTATACACAAATAGTCGAATGTTACCATGTCAAAAGCTTTCCGTTCACCTCTTGTCAGAAAGACAAAATGCAGACGATTAAGTTGAAAACGGGTCAAATTTGAACTGTGGTTGTTCCGTAGTTTGCTCGTTATCTTTGTTAAAAATCATGTTTAGGTACATAATTATTTATTTAATCAGAGATAACCTATAGTTTGTCAAGATTCAACCCGTAGCTAAGAACGACTGTGTCACCAATTTTGATCGTATTTTGAAATCAACATAAAAAATTCAAAAAACATCAAAACAATGAAAATCCTTCACAATGTGTCATTATTTGTATCTATTTAAAGTAAGTTACTTGGAATACGGAAATATTTTGACAAGTGTTCTCAGAAATGAGCTATCATGTATGAAGATTCATCACTTCCAGGGCAAATAACGAATGTTATGGCCTCGATCAAACATGACATAGTTTGTTCAAATGATCTCATATTGTGCACAAGAGTGCATATTAGAATGGCGAACAATCTTACTGAAGGACGTTTTCCTTTGTTTCAGACGCTCCGAAGCCCCGCTTCGGCGAAACCCTACCCGTTGGAAAAAAATCAAAAATTATGTGTACCCCTTTGAACGGAGTCAAAAGGTGGTAGGGCAGTGGACATTTTTCTTGGTTGTGTTAGTTTTAGACATAGGAACATCCAAAACCAAGATCCATCCAACTCTTGCAAAGATTCACTCCGTTTCGTCCAAAGTGGGAGTTTTCAGCTATAAGTCCACCAACTTACTAGGGAGAAAATACTCAAAAAGTGAAATACTTTGGTATGGGGTCCTTTTATGTGTACTAGTTGCTAGCAAAAATGATAAACTTGAGTTTTGACAAATATTTAAAAAAACATTCACAAAAGGTCTATCATCTATAGACATGTACATGTTTCGCTTCAAATGACCAAGTTATGACCATCTACGTGCCATAGTTTGTGATAATGTGTCCATATTTGATATATAGATGTGTCTTGGTATGGCAAGCATTGTTGGCAAAAACAATTTCCAAATTATTTTTATAAATATCATTTTCCATTTTTAAGTGCTAAAAATGATTTTTTTTCATTAAGCAAGTACCAAATGTGTTACAAAAAGTAATATGCATGGTGAAAATTATCATATGGATATCATATTTAGATTTCTCTCGTTTTTCTAATCGATTTACACATTTTATTTGTTAAATTTCCATTTACGGATTTAAAGATATGATTTATTTCATATTAAATGAAAAATAGAAAAAATGAGAGGGACCTATCCCGACGGCAAAGCCGTCGGCATAGGTATGGTGAATCTATGCCGACGGCAAAACCGTCGGCTTAGCCCTTTGTCATTTGATTTTTTCTTCACGGGCTCTATGTCGACGGCCCCGACAAAAAGCCGTCGGCATAGGTTCTGGCCGTCGGCATAGAGCGTCGTTCCTGTAGTGCATAGGATCCCCAGACCTAGCAATCAAGGGACATTCATGAATCATGCGTACACCCTAGATATAGTTAAGCAGAGCGAGCATGTTTATGGTACAAACGCATGATCTCTCTTCATGTACCAGCAGCCGGCCTAATATATCTTACGTACCTAGGCCCCCCACTGTGAGAGAGCGGGGGTGATCAAGGGGACCCCGTGAGAGCTCGCCGCGCCGCTCCGCGCGGTGCGTGGTGGGGGAGGAGCTACACCTACAGATTACAGCGGCATGCACAGCACAGCCACCGCGCTAGCTTAGCTAGAGCATGCATGCTTTCAGTAATGGCTGGCTGGCCGGCTGATCGATCGAGAGGGGTCCGGTGGTACGTACAGTGCATGCATGCGTACGTAGGGGACCCCTTTGGCGAAGGCGACATGTCAGTGTACGTAAGGTGTATGAAGAGAAAGACAAAGGTGTGGCCTGATGGAGAAGGTACGTCGCCCATGTTCAATATATGGCGCCACGCATGCAGCCATATTGCGATTGTACGTGTAGATGGGAGAGTATTGTAGTGGCGCCACGCATGCAGCCATATTGTGATTGGATTCTACCCAGGCCGCGCCCACATGTTTGGCCCTTCACCTTCTGAGACCCAGTTTATGCAAACTGGGCCGCATCCGCACACGCGGCACTCGGCCTGAGGTAGCGAGCGAGCGAGCCTCGACGAGCAGAGCGCTGGGCTACGTACGACAACTTTGTTTTGTTTTGTCCCACTTTGGATGATTGACTCGGCGTAACGTACAGTAGTTTTTTTTGTTTTTTGAGAGGACGGCGTAACGTAGCTTAAATGAGTGATCTGGGACGTGTATCCTTCCTCGTTATGCCCAGTAGCGTGGGCTAGCATCACTAGTAGTACTCTCAAACTTCCAAACCCTAATAGCAGTTTAAGAGTTGAGAATTGGCATTTTTGACACTTTTAAGGGTTGAAAAACAGGAGCAAAGACTAGAACCCTCAAGCCCAACCGTTATTGCCTCAACCCCTACCCTTAAAACTGTCATTTGACATATCACAATTATCACTAGGAAAACACAATCAACCTTGAAACAAACTAGGAAATGATAATCATTGATTCATGGTTTAATAGTTTACATCACAAAATTCATTTTTCTGAACATTTTGATATATTATTCATAATTTTCTGAATTACCAATTAAAAGATATGAATTTACAAATTTAAATCATATTCTGGAATTTCTGGAAAACAATAAAAAGGAAGTGTTGACGTCAGCGTGATGTCAGCAATGGCCACAACAACCATTCACCACGGCCTCGACGAATCCACACGCCCGGGAGCGCGTGAGGGAGCGCGTTGGACGCACGGTGATGCGGGTGACCACATGAGGGCGGCGCCGCTCGGTTTTGGTCACCGGGGTGGCGCCGGAGACGAAGAATCGTGGCGGACGTCGATGACCTGCACGGCGGCCACAAATTAGACCGCGAGGAAGAGAAGGAAGAGGCCCAGAGGGACCAAAGCCTCACCATGATCACTATGGGATAGACGGCGAGGTCGGGGGACGTCGGAGATGGCCGAATCGGGCGCGGCGGTCCTCGGCCGGAGGCGGAGAAGACGCGCTCGATGCGCTCGATCCCGACCTTCCCGGGATGCACGGCTAGACGAGGATGGAGAGGGGACAGCGGCGGTGCTCGTAGTGCCCGTGGATTTGCCCGGGGAGGCACACAACGGCGGTGCTCGGCGCGGCGGCCGGCGGCTGCGAGCGTGGCGGCGGCGGGAGGAAGGGGATGGCGCGGAAATTTCCCTCCCGCGCGTTGGAGCTGTAGAATAAGGGCTGGGGTTGTTTCCCCTCTCCAACCCTCACTTTTAGAGGTTGGGAGGGCGACCCGGGGTCCGACCTTCAATTTTTTTTTACGGGTTTAGGGGTGTAGATGTTCTAGTCTTTTCGTTTATTTCGTTCCAACCCGTAAAAAAAAGTTATTTGTGAGGATTTAGGGGTTTGAGGATACTACTAGACATGCTCTAATGGTGGGCAGCAGCTCGGTAGGTTGGACGTATTGCTGGGTGTAGCCCGAGTCGGGAGCGTGGCCTCTCTCCCTCCGATCTGCTTTTTGCTGCCAGCAGTACCGTGGTTCCGCCGTGCGTTGTGTACGTGCTACAGTACGTAGCTTAGAGCTGCAGCTAGCCCGTGTGTTGTGCACGCGCTACGTACTGTACCGAGATAAATTAATTGTTGTGGTTTTCTGCAATTATTTCTACTAGCAAAATACCCGTGCGTTGCAACGGGAGAGAAAAAATTATAACAATCTTGCGAATTGATTAATAGGGTAATGCACTTTGCGTTCAATTTTGGAAATACATGAAAGCAGAAGAAAAAAAAAGTCCAATGCATTGAGCCTGAAATAAACTGAATGACATATATCTCTGTGAAGTCCAAATATCCATGTACCAACATGACAATATGGGCCAAAACCTTGTAAAATCTTACCAAGTAACATGGCTTTCTTGTTTTTATTTTTAATTTTGAAGCTGTATACATGATAAAGGGAAGAAAATATGATTGAGAAGAGAAGAATTGATACAGTAGGTTTACAACTAAACATTTGGAACATGATATATGAATTCCAAGGTTGGTCAAAAGAAGGAAGCTAACATTCATACTCTAGCACATCGTTGATCAGCTCAATATTTTCATTCAATTCAGAGATATGAGAATCTGGTATTTTTCCCTCAGCTGCCCTCATATGGCTTTTATCCGTGTTCACGCCTCTGAAGAGCAACAACGCCATTCACCTCTAGTCATTGGCAACCTGCATCTGCCTACCAAAGTGTCAAATACGAAAAACCTAAATATTTATCAGTCCTTGTAGGTGCATATAGGATTAGCACAGCCCAAGGATGATGATCATGAGGGGAAATAGAGACGCTCACGGCTGGGCTGTTTTAGGCTTCTAAGGCGAACCCGTCAAGCACGACGGCGAGGTTTAGGTGAGTTCTTAGCATAAAACCACCACTCTACGATTTCAATTGCGAAAAACCACCACTTTTCGTTCCAATCTCAAAAAACCACCACATTTTGGTGCGGGTGTTGCAAAATGCACTGATTCGTCGCTGAGCGCGAATTGACGCGAGTTAACAGCGGAACTGACAAGTGGGGCCAAGACGTTAGGCTGACGTGGCATCGACGGAGGAGCTACCGTTTGCTCCCGTTAACGGCAGTTGTGGGCCCCGCTGGCTGGTGAGTTGGTCTATTATACTCGTTGCCCGTGACTCGGGTCGGCACTGAGCTCGCGACGCCGACGCTGCCACCGCCCGTTCGTTCGTCGCCGCCCGTTCCTTCGCTCGCTCCGTCGGCCGCCGTCCGTTCCTGAGCGCCTCCGTCCGCTGCCGTCGCCATGGTTAGCTGGGAGGACGGCGAGAATTCGAGCAGCTCCATCCTCGGGGTAAGTTCCCCAATTTCTAGGGTTAGGGTTAGGTATTTGGACGCAGATTTAGGATTTCCGATTCTAATTCGATTCTTCCATAATTCGTGTTCGTTTAGGACATCGTCGACAAGGACTACGCTCCAGACACCTGCTTTGACCCCGATTTCGATGGGTTAGCTGTGGGTTGCCCGGAGCTCTGCCGCGTGCACAAGCTGGAGCCGAACAAGTGTGTTGCTTTTGGGGGAACTAGCACAGGTCGTAGATTCTACATGTGCTCTGTGGCAAATGTAAGTGCATTGCTCGATTTCGTGTTGGTAGACTTTTAGAAGTTTCTGTAGCAGTGAAATTCAATGAACTTCAGTGAACTGCTAGAATAATTAGATGCATATGCTTTGAATAATAATGAGCTCAAATAGACCTTCAGTTAGCTTAAATAGCTCAGATGATTTAGTTAGCTACTTAGCTGAAATATTTAGGTAGATGAATTAGTTAATGTAGGATATTTAGGTAGATGAATTTGTTAAATAATGGGAGTACTGAAATAATGGAGGATGTCTGAAAATGTTTTGCAGGTGGTTGAGAACTGTGGATTTGTGCAGTGGGTAGATGGAGAGTGGCCGCCAACAGCTCAGAGAGCATTAGGGAAACTGTGGGGGATGTATGAAGATAGCTGCAGTGCTCGAGTTGATGAGAGGATTCAATCTGCAACACTGCTGCAGGAGCTGACAGATGAAAAGAACAGAGCCTTGAAGAAGTATGATGAATCCGTGGCTGAAGTGAACAGATTCCTAAAGGAGACTAGCAAGGAGTGCATGAAGGCCAACTATGAGAGGATTCAGAGGGAGGGGGAAGATCATGATATGATGCGTCAAATGAAGATATCAATTGCACTCCTAGAGTCACAGGTCAGTGAGCTGAAGCAGGTGCAAAGAAGCCAAGCAGACGTAATAAAGGCCAACCAGAAGAAGTGGGATGAAGAAAAAGAAGTGCTTAAGGAGGAAAAGAGAAAGCTGGAGTACAATTTGTTTGATCTCCTCAAGGTCAATCATGCAAGCAAGGACAAGTTGAAGAAGATCAACGAAATCAGTCAGGAGTGATCTTCTCTAAGAGATGTATTAGTGTTAATGCGAGCTGTGTACTCTCTTTATTTCCATTGTTGGAACCTTGTTTGTTGTAACTGGTTTGGTACAATTTCGGTTACTGCTAGTGTAATATTGTGGATTTGAATCATTGTATTCTGTGTGCACTGATTTGTTGTGATTTATTGCTCTACCAGCACCATTGTATGCATCATACTTCTTAAAATGCCAGGTTGAAGCACAACATTGCATAAATATTGTGATTTATAGCAACATTGCACAACATTGCATAAATGTTTTGATTTATAGCAACATTGCACAACATTGCCTATTAAAATGCCAGGTTGAAGCACAACATTGCATAAATATCTCTCACACATAGTCTCACAAATCATTACATAATATGCCAGGTTCAAGGACAACATTACATAAATATGTCTCACACATAGTCTCACACATATTACATAAATATGTCTCACACATATTACATATTCAAACACAACATTACATAAATATATATGGTTCAGACATAGGTCCACTAGATGGCGACATGATCAAGGGATAGTCTTGTTCTTCTCCTCGACGGTCTTCTTCTTCTTATAAGAGTTAGCATTCCCTACATTAAGATATCCCTGCATTTTCCCTGTTTTCTTGCTAGTTCTATTGATGACCCTTCGATAAGCTGGTTCAGTAGAACCAGACTGAGAGGCTTGAGAACTCCTTGGTGCAGAGAAAGGCCTAGAACAAGGAGCAGTGCGTGCTTGCGCTGCTGCTCGTGCAGGTGGTGTTGCAGCTGCCCTTGGTGCTGCAGCTGGCCTTGTTGATGCAGGACCTGGAGGTCTTGTTGCTGGCCCTATTGCTGTCGGAGGTGGAGGTGTAGTGGTTGCTGGCCTTGTTGCTGTCGGAGGTGGAGGTGCTGTGGTATTCTGCCTGCTAGGCTGTTAACAAAAAATGGGTAAGTTGTTGTGACATTAAGCATGCAATTGCAACTGAAACAAAATTAAACAGAATCACCTCGTGATGTTCTTTCCTCAGTTCCAGACCTGGCCTCAATGGTTTAGAACAGGATGTATATCTATGGCCGACAACTTTGCAGTTGCTACAAGTTATACTAGCCATCCTTGAAGAATCTCTTGGAGCTGGTACTTCGAATTCACCTTTTCTCCTTTTAGTTTGAGTTTTCCTAGGCCTATAGCTGGAAATAGGTGGCTCAATATCTGGAGTATTGGTTTTTGGCCAGTCATCTGCACCAGGGACCGGGTATACCACATACTTAAAAGCTTCCTTGTACATCGGTTTTTTGAAGAACTCGTGCACATAGTCTTCAGGATGCCGCTTGATCTTCATTATTACAGATATTGCATGGTTACAAGGAATCCCAGTCACATCCCAAGCTCTACATCCACATGTTTTAGCTCTAAGGTCAACTGCATGCTTCCCTGGACCTTTGGTTGCAACTTGCCACAGATCAATATCAGCATTTTTTGCCTTGCATTCCCTGGAATGTTTTTTGGCCTCTTCTAATTTCTCAGAATAAAATGGTGTAATTTCCCACCTTGTGGTGTCTGCCTTCACTCTTGTTGAACTGTACTTGACCATAAGCTTGTCTTTGATCCCATCAATCATTGTCTGGATGGGCTTGTTTCTGACATCTAAGATCATCTTGTTGAAAACTTCACTAAGGTTGTTGACAACTAGATCAGTCTTACAGTTTGTGTCGAATGCATGTCTAGCCCACTGTTCTGGAGGAATCTGTACTAGCCAATTGTAAGCTTCCTCACAATCCTTTTTCAAACTTTCCATTGCTATATCAAATCCACTCTTACTATATGAATAACTTGCTGCAAACATATCCTTTTTAAGTTCTAAATCTCTAAACCCCGCTCTCTGAAAGTTTGCATAGATATGCCTAAGACAAAATCTAGATGGGCTGTTGGGGAAGACATGAGCTACAGCTTTTAGCAAACCCTGTAAAAGCATATGTACATACACTAGTGAGCAACAAGTTTCAGCAAGCCATCCATATTTTATAAGATAGATTCATTTAGAAAGAAGGAAAAATACATGTACAAACCTTTTGCCTGTCAGATATTATAGTGTAATTTCCAAATTTGCCTGATTCTCCAATGTAGTATTTCAACTGGGTAAGAAACCACAGCCAGCTAGCAGTGTCTTCCCTGTCTACTACACCAAATGCAATGGGGAATATGTTGTTGTTGCCATCTCTCCCAGTTGCGGCTAGTATTTGCTGTCCAGTGGTCAACTTGATGAAACACCCATCTAGCCCTAAATCAATTAACATATGACAGTGAGTATAAAACATGTATTAAGTAACTACAAGGCAGGTTAGAATGCTCTGTGAACAATTACCTATAAATGGCCTGCATCCATTAAGAAACCCCTCCTTTGAAGCATTTAGACAAATAAATAATCCATGGAATCTTGGATTTGTGCTAGGATGCTCAACTAGATGCTTGGTTGTAACTATGCATCTACTACCCGGATTGGTGTCTAAGATAGCTTGCAAATAGTCCCTGAGCCTTCTGTACTGCTTGGACTGATCACCAATGACACTAGCAAATGCTTTCTTTCTTGCTCTGTAAGCTTTTGTCCTTGGCACTTCCACTCCAAATTTCTGCTTTGCATTGTCAATCAATGTGTCCACGCAAGTATTTGGATCTGTCCTGATAGCTTGCTCAGACTCCTTTGCCAACCAGTCTATACTAACCTTGGTGCTCTCACCTAGGGGTTCACAAGTGTGAAGGGGTTTGAATTTCCTAATGCAGAAGGTTTTCTCATTACCAATTATGGAGGCAGTAATGACAAAAGGACAGTTTTCGTCACTGCAGTACGCAATTATTCTATCACTATTGTTTCGGTGAAGCGCATAGTTTCTAAGCTGAGCTATATGGTAGTTCCGGAGAGCTACTCTGAACTCGTAAACATCCCTGAAGCACAACTTAATAGCAAACTGATTTTCTGGATTAGCCCGAGATGGATCATACCATTGCCTCTTCTTTAACTGCTTCACATGCCTTTTTCTTCCACTAGGCAGGACATATGGTTTCACAAAACCATCATCATCACTCTCAGCCATTTCCTCGTTGCAGCTCCCTTCATCTGCAGAGGGCACGAAATAATATGCATCTTCTTCATCTGGCTCATGATGAGCTCTGCTAGTCGGCCCTTGACTAACTACCACCCTGCCCTCTGAAATAAAATCCTCTTCAACAGCTTCCTCTGCCTCGGACTCTGACTCTTCCTGTTCTGAATAAATCTCTTCAACATCAGTATCCCCTTCAATGTGCATGTCTGGATCATCTCTCTGCTGCTTCAGTTTCTCAAATATTTTCAGAACTCCACTATTTTCTGGAGGTTCCTTCCTCTGTCTCTTCAAATTATTGATTACTTCTATCTCCTCCTCATCCGAATCCAAAACGTCAACAGCAACTGTATCACCACATATAATATTTTTGCCCTTGTCAATTGTGCAGCTCTGTTGTGTTCCATGGAAAAGAGACTCGGAGTAATCAACTGCAACTGGATACATCACCTCATCATCAGTAATGCAAGTCACTCCGACAGTGTCAACAAAAACATCCCTGTTCAGATCATTTGGTACTGCTGCATTGTGTTTAATAACAGTGAGATGAAGCACCTTGTCATGGTCAAACAATTGCAGCATCTGACCCACCTTGCCCATGCTATTAACAGCCTCCATTCCTTCGAGACCTGTTCCCTTTTCCCTAACATAATACAGAGTATCCTTATAACCACAGCCATGGCCTTCAACCATTATCATCAAATTGACCAATGTGATGTCAGATCTGCACAGACTGCCCTGTAGACTACCTTCACCGGAATATTGAACATAATATCCCAGATTTCATCATCCAAACTGCAAAATAAAACCTAATTGTTATTGTCTCTACAAATATTGTGTACAAGCAATTTGCAACAATTTAGAGCCAACCAGACCAATACAATTGCAACAATCTATATTCTTTTACCAGCTTCATATTATCACAAAAGCCTAACTACCAATCTGCCACCTAAATACAACGGTGCTTAAGGTCTAGTAGAGAGAGAGAGATCTGTACAGATCAAGCAACTTACTCGACACCACCAAATGGGGATGGGCATTGCTTCCTCCTCATCGCCGGTGCGGGCGCCGCACGATTCTGCGGCGACATGGCTACAGATCGTGGCGACTGCGGGCAACTAGGCCTTCGATCTGGGCAACTGCCGCCGCCACTATCGCCAACACCCTCTAATCCCATGCCCGCAGAGCCTCCTCCAGGGTTGCCGCCGCCTCCTCCAGGGTCGCCGCCGCCGGGAGCAGCCGCCGCCATTCTGAGAGCTAACTGAAACACAGCGAGAGCAGGAAAACCTAAATGCCTTTTATTCAGACTGCCGTTAACGGGAGCAAACGGTAGCTCCTCCGTCGATGCCACGTCAGCCTGACGTCTTGGCCCCACTTGTCAGTTCCGCTGTTAACTCGCGTCAATTCGCGCTCAGCGACGAATCAGTGCATTTTGCAACACCCGCACCAAAATGTGGTGGTTTTTTGAGATTGGAACGAAAAGTGGTGGTTTTTCGCAATTGAAATCGTAGAGTGGTGGTTTTATGCTAAGAACTCGGTTTAGGTCGAAGTGCGGCTGCTCCTCGTCCCCGACTGACCCCTCCCTGGCACGTTCTCTGAACTGGGCTTCACGGTGGCTGGCCGCCGTGCGTGCACCTAGACCTCAGCCTGCCCACCTCCGACAGCGACAAGCGGCCGCACATCGGCACATGCATATCCTATTAGATGCTGGTTATGGTATACAAATGCAATAATCAGAAAAAGAAACTTATATAAATTTGCCTCTTATATCACTATCAGGAGGACACACATCAATACATATACCTGCGACAACCTTGTAGCTTGGAGGGTTCCTAGCACTGCATTGTACTTCGAAGTAGTAGTTTTTATTTAACAATACAAATGAAAAGAAAACTAAGATTGATTCAGGACGTCCTCAGAACAGCATCAACAATAGTTTAGTATCGCCCTGTTTGGCGAAAAAATGAAATCAAAGAGTATAGCAACATACAACATATGCTGCGGCGTTAGCGTCGGTGGGGAGCGCCGGACTGAGACGCCATGGTCGCTATCCTCCACCGTCCCTACAGCCAATCGGCTTCCCACCAGGCCACCACCAGCCTTGTGCGGCACCCTCTGGGAAGGAACAGGCCACCGTCCATGGTAGCCATTGGACTTGAGAAGGGGCGTGGCCTGGACCCGTGCAGGAAGGAGTGCGGCAGCCGGCGTGGTAGGAGCAGGGGCGCCTTGACCTGGGCGCGCGGGGGAGGACCAGGGCAGCATGTGGCGGCCCGGTGGCGTTGCTCGTGGGGGGCTTCTCGCACTGCAGGTTGCATGACCTCGCTCGGAGCCACGGCCTGCTGATGCACCTCCGCCTCGGCAGGCTTCCCGTGGTGGTCGACTCCTCTGTTGACCGAGCGCGCGAGGTCATGGTGTCCTCCGGGCTCAGCCCCTCTGCGTCGGCGTATGACCCTAGTAGCGTGAGCTCCTACATCTCGTCGTCGCGGCCGCCGGCGCTCTGGGTGTGAGGAAGGCGGGATGCAGAGATCGGGTCGGGCGCGTCGACACCGTCGTTCCCTGTCGCCCCCAAACGCGAGAGGGCTTGGGTCTCGCGGTGGTCACCGAGCTCGTTCACCTCCATGTCGCTGCTTCCAGATCCACCGCCCCTGCCTTCAAGCCCGCATCTACAGAGGGATCGAAAGAGGTATCGCGCCGGCCCCGTCGCATCCCAATCGCTAGAGGGGTGGGAGACGAGGGATCCCGGGAGACGATGGTGCTCTGCGATTTTTTCTCTCGGTCGGTACCGTTTCGTGCGAGGGAGAATTTACAATTTGCCACACTTTACTTTGCACCTCTATTATTTGCCACTCTTTACTTTGACTTCTACTATTTGCCATGTATTAGACCCGTTTCTTTACGATTTGCCCTCTTTCTCCTTTATACACATTTATTATTATTCTTAACTCCGAAATACATTCTAAATACTGTATATGCGTACCCCTGTACCTGGCTAGACCGAACCAGATTAGAATCCATCAATTGGATTTGTCTAGTTGAACAGCCGAGAAACATAGGAACTGGGCGGAACCGCCGCCGCCGGCAACGGCCGGACCACGGGTCGCGCGGCCACGATCGGCGACCGCGGACTGCAGCCACGATCCAGGTAACCCATTCCTCTCTCTGAATTTCCCTCATTCCCATAATATTTTCCATATTTCCCTTGGAGAAGGTAGTACGTACATGATACATGCGATCAATTATTTGCGATCTGATACAAGCGAACTCTGACCATGGCAGAAACAGGAAGAATCGCCTGTACTTGGCAGCAAGAACGAACAAGCACACACAAGGCAATCTTCTTTTATTTGCAGTGACAGAGAAATCTTCTTCAATCCACGCCACGCCTGCAACTCCGTGTTGCGCACCTCTAGGAGCAGGAGGCGTCCCGTCAAGGAGTGCCCTTCCGCCCTTGGTCCGGCCGGTGTCGGCGTCGGCGTCGCCGGCGGGCTGCTCTGCACCTTGTCCACACGAGGTGCACGGCGCTCCCTCGAGGAGTCCCGTCGGTGTCGCCGGCGGTCAGCTGCTCTGCACCTCCTCCGCCGTTCGTGGTCCCCGCTTGACTGAAGGTCGCGCAACACGGCCGCTGCCGCCGGCGCTGCACCCACCCAAGTTCCTTTGTTCTCTCTTGAGCTGGACGACGAGAACGACCAGCCCGGCGGTTCGGTCTAGCCAGGTACAGGGATACACATATGATGTATTTAGAACGTATTTCAGAGTTAAGAATAATAATAAATGTGTATAAAGGAGAAAGAGGGCAAATTGTAAAGAAACTGGTATCATACATGGCAAATAGTAGAAGTCAAAGTAAAAAGTGGCAAATAATAGAGGTCCAAAGTAAAGTGTGGCAAATTATAAATTCTCCCTTCATGGGAGGGTGAAAATGCAAAAGCAAAGGCATAAGGTGGACTGCGGGTTAATTTCGCATAAACTTGAAGACCAAAATGCAAAACTTCCAAGACGTACGACAACCACGGTTACTCATATTACATAGTAGAGATTGTACCGCTCAGAATTAACAAGCGAGAACAAGCAGGATCCCCTGACGAGACACTTACCCCTGGATAACCTGCGCCGCCAGCTGTCATCTCCCTCTACCCCTCCTCCTCCTCCTCCGCCTCGCCGCTGCCCGGGGGCGCTGCTGGGCGAAGCCTGGGCAGCATCGATGGCGGCGGGGCAGCTTTTCTCTCTTGCGCGACGGCAGCGACGCGGTACGCAGCGGCTGGGTGGGGGCGCGGCTCTCGGCGTAGGGAGCAGCGGCGTGGCGGCGAGCTCCGGCTGGCGGCGGCGTGGAGGCTGCGTGGTCATGCGCGCACGGGCGGCGGTGGCGGCCTCGTGTGAGGCAGCGGCATCGTGCCGGTGGCCGGCCATCAAGGCCACGAGTTGGCGCTCGCGTCGGCCATGACGACGGTGGCTCAACGGCGATGGAAGTTGGGGACAGCATGGCGGCAAAGGTAGGTGGAGCTCGGTTTGGCCATGGCTAGGGTTTCCTGGCCTAGATCTGGGTTATACGGGGCCGGCTGGCGCCCTGAAACTCTCCGCGAGGGGGACAACTGCGACCTTGGCGCTAGCTGCAGCGCGGCGGGGGGACTTGTCTGGCCTGATCTGGCCAGTGAGGGCTGATCTGGGCCTGACCGGACTTGCTACTGCGTCCGGTCGGCGACCATCCTAGACGGTGGAGGACGGGATCTCCTCCTATCGGTTGCGGGTGTCGCCCTCGCGAGCCTGGTTCCTTCGCCGCCCCAATCGTAAGTCACGATGACCCTGTGACTTGTTGGTCCCTCGGCTCGAGGTTGCGGACGCCGGGGCGGCGGCCCTAGAAGGTGGCCTGCACGGGCGTCTCTGTGGCGAGCGGTGTAGCGGTGGTGATGGTCTCTCTCCTTGGTTATTTGGATGGCGAGGAGCGGACAGTGGAGGTCGCTGGTGTTGTGACGCTTCGGCTGGCAGCTCCCATATCGTGTTTCAGGGGTCAAGCTCGGAGACAGTGGACAAGTCCTTATACCTGGCATTGCACGAATGGTCTTTCGGGTGAAAGCTCAGTGAAAGGGCATACTTGCCCGAAATCTTGTTTGGTGATTATGACAACACAATTAGTATTTAACAGTATGTTAAGTTTGTGACAGGTTCAAATTATACAAACAAAGAAGAGCTGTTTCTGTTAAAGATCGAGGAAATTAACACTGGCCGGAAGTTCCGGTAGAGGCCGGAAGTTCTAGTCCCACGGGCGGAAGTTCCGGTCTCAGAACTTCCGGGCAGCAATTTTTCACAGAATTTTCGCACTGGACTCGCCCGAAGGTTTTGCCGGAAGTTTGGCCGGAAGTTCCGGCCCCAGCCGAAAGTTCCGGTCCAAGTGATTATGTGCGAAGAGTTACAAGGGGCAGATTTTCTGGGAGGGGTATTATACCCCGCCACCTACCTCCAGCCAAGTAGCTCGCCCAGAATTGAAGTCCACCATTATTGCAAGCTCAAGAATCACTAGATCGCCCTATCTCTCCACCCAAACTCGTTGATCTTTGGAGGATTGAAGGAGAAGGCCCTGATCTACATTTTCACCGAGTCGTTCTTCATTTCTCCCTCATTCACTTGAGGGACCATTTGCTAGGGTTTCCATTGGGAAAACCTAGCACATTGTTGTACTTACTTGTTTGTCTTTGTGACAGATTGTAGCTGTTCGGGAGCCCCCAATCCATTTGTGGGTTGTTCCCCGAATCGTTGTTGTAAAGACTCTGGATTCCGCCTTGAAGGATTCCGATAGTGGAAGGTGAACCAGTCCTTTGTGGTGCCGTTCATCGGAGAATAGGGTGAGCCTTTGTGGCGTTGAGGTTCGACCTTTGTGGTGCCTCACACCTCTCCAACGAGACGTACTCGCTTAACAAGGAGGAACTCGGGATTACATCCGTGTCTCCGCGTGCTTTCACTTCGGTTACTTCTATCCTTGTTTACCGCCTTTACTTTGTACCGTGCTTAGTTGCTAGCTTGTCATATAGGTAAATTCACCATAGTTGCATATCTAGAGAATTTAACTTTTTTTTATTAGCGAAACCTGGCAGGAGCTCTGCCTATTCATTATAGAAGAAGAGAAACGTAGGACATTACAAACCCACGCAAAGGAGAGAAACCCACATGCGGATTACTCCCGACGAAGTAAAACACTCACCGACCCCGAAGGGTGCAAAGCACACAACACCTGACGAAACTCCTCGAAAGCTAGATAGGCCACCTCCAGGTAAGTCTGACGCATCGCAGTGAAAATGCGCCGGTTTCTCTCCTTCCAGACATTCCACATGACATAGATGATTCTCCCGCTTCTTTCCCGAGCCCGAACGGAGGTGGTACTCGAGATCATCTTACTCCACGCCTTGTCGATGGAATCATGAGACCCGGAAAAAGGGCCAAGCTTGTCTACGGCCCAAGCATCAAAGGTGTTCCACACCGCCACCGTGAAAGGGCACTCCATACAGAGATGGGAGGCCGTTTCGGGATGAGAGAGACACAGCTGACACATAGGATCATGAGGCCACCCCTTGGTGGCAAGAAGATCAGCCGTGAGGATGCGATTGTGGAGGACCAACCAGGCGAAGAACTTGGTCTTAGGCTCAGCAAAAGCCCTCCAGACCTTGGAGGACTCGAACTTTGGGAAGGAGCCTTCGAACTGAGCAGCGTAGGCCGAGGAGGCGGAGTAACACCCATCCGCCGTCCAGCGCCATCTGATGGTGTCAGCCTGATCCGCCACAAGGTGGGTTTCCTGAATAATGGTGGCTACGTCCAAGAACTCGGCAAACTGAGTGAGGTTGGATAGTCGCGCCACCGACTGAATCCAAGTATCATTATGAAGCTCAGCGCTGACCGTTCTGTTCTTCCTAGTAGCAATCTTGAAGAGATTGGGGGCCCTGGTGGAGAGGGGGCCGCCCGGCGACCAAGCATCATGCCAGAAGAGAGCGGTTTGACCATTTCCCAGGGTGATCTCGGTAGAAGCTCTGAAAAGGTCCATATCGGAAGCATCGCAAGGGAGGGGGGATCCCACCCAGGGACGGTGAGGTTCAGTCCATTGAAGCCAGGGCCATCGAAGGCGCAGAGCCCTGCTGAAACTGTCCAGGTCCGCAATCCCCAGACCCCCAAGAGATTTAGGCCTGCACACCGTCTTCCAGTTGACCAGAGAATGCCCGCCGCTGACGGATTCCTGATCATCTCCGTGCCAGATAAACCGGCGAGAGGTGCGGTCGAAAGCGCGCTTCGCCCATTTCGGCAAAGGCAACACCATGAGGTGAAAAGTGATGATGGATGTGAGCACCGACTTCACCAAGGTCACCCTCGCAACACGAGTCATGTTTTTCCCCATCCATCCTGGAAGACGGGCACGGGCTTTGTCTATAAGATACTGAAGATGGACCCGACGGAGGCGCTTGTAGTGGAGAGGAAGTCCCAAATAGCGACCTGGGAACTCCATGATCCTAGCAGGGAAGGATGCCAGGATGGAGTGGAGGTCGATGTTGTCACAGCGGATGGGAAAAACTTCCGACTTGGTCTTGTTGGTGATTAGACCACTAGCGCTGCCAAAGACGCCAAGGATGTCGGAGATCGCCCGGAGCTCCTCAAAAGTAGGATTGGCGAAGATGCCTGCATCGTCGGCGTACAAGGAAACTCTGAACCTAGCCGCATGGGCAGGGATCGGTTGGAGGATGCCCTGTGAAGCCGCCAACTCGATAATACGCTGAAGGGGGTCGATGGCGAGGATGAAAAGCATGGGAGACAACGGATCTCCCTGACGCAGGCCTCTAGCATGTCGGAAAGGCCGCCCCGGCGTACCATTGAGAAGTACCCTGGACGAGGCGGAAGCGAACAAGTGACACACCCAGCTACGCCACCTAGGCCCGAAGCCAAGCTTCTCCAACACCTCAATCATGTAAGCCCAGTTGACAGAGTCGAAAGCCTTGGAGATGTCAAGCTTGAGGAAGAGGCCGGGAGAATTTGACTTGTGCAGCTCTTTAAGAACGTTTTGGACCTGGAGGAAATTGTCGTGGATGCACCGCTTCTTGACAAAGGCACTCTGGACGGAGGAAACCAGTGTGGGAAGGATAGGTGCAAGGCGGTTCGCCAACAGCTTTGAAAAAATCTTCGAGACGCTGTGTATGAGGCTAATGGGACGATAGTCCCCCACGGCCGCCGCATCCACCTTTTTTGGGAGGAGAATGATGTTGGCGGAGTTCACGAGACCAGCGCAACCCCCGCTGTGACTGGCGAGGTGCCGGATGGCGGAGGATAAATCTTCACGAACAGTGTCCCAACAAGCCTTAAAAAAGGCACCGATAAACCCATCCGGACCCGGGGCCTTGACCGAAGGAAGGGAAAGGACCGCCTGTTTGATCTCATCATCATCAAAGGGGGCCTCGAGCGCGGACAAGTCACGGGGAAGATATCCAAGAGTCTCCCAGTTGAGAAGTGTATTACGGTTGGAAGTTGTGCCAAGGTGCTCATGAAAGTGCTTATGTAGCTCAGCTTCCTTGTCTTCACGAGAGATGGCAAAACCGGAGGCGGTACGAAGAGAGTGAATGAAGGTCTTGCGTCGCCTGCCATTTACCCGTTGATGGAAGAGCTTGGTGTTCGCATCTCCAACCCGAATCCAAGTGAGCCTGGACTTTTGGCGAATTTGAATCTTCTGGATGGAAAGGAGCCCCAGATAACGGGCCTTAAGGGATCTTCTAAGGGAACGCTCAGCATCAGAGAGACCTCTAGTTTCCTCCGCAACATCCAGACGACCAATAACCTCTTTAGCGACCCCGATCTGCATACGGATATTGCCTATGGAGGCACGGTGCCATTTTTTGAGAGCCCTGGCAGTACGGTTGAGCTTGATGTGTACACGGCGGATGGGGTCAGTCGCCGAAACATGCCTTGTCCAGGCGTCAAACACGGTTTCATGAAACCCTGGCATTTTCAACCAAAACTGCTCAAACTTGAAGGAGGGCTTTCTTTTCTCGTCCGTGGCGCCCTGTAGAAGAAGGGGGCTGTGATCCGAACAGCCGGAGGGGAGCGCCTGTAGATGCACGTCCGGGAAGAGCATGTCCCAATCATCAGAGACAAAGACATGATCAATCTTGGACATGGTAGGGGTGGCCTGACCATTACTCCACGTGAACCTGCGTCCAGTCAACTCGATCTCACGAAGTTGAAGAGCGCTAAGAGCAGTCGTAAACTTGCCGATTAAACGGCGGTTGATGTTGGTGTTGCTCTTATCGGAAGCCTTCGTGATAAGGTTGAAGTCCCCCAACAACACCCACTCTGTGCGCATCGACGGACGCAGAAGCTTGAGCTCGTCGATAAAAGCCACCTTTTCCGCTTCACCCTGTGGCCCATAAGCCACCGATATAGACCATTCCACCCGCTCATTCATCATCATCACCGTGGCCGACAGAGTGTGGGTGGTGAGAGAGACATTGGAAATGGTGAAGAAGGCATCCGAAACCGCAAGGATAATGCCTCCACGGGTGCCCATGGCAGGAAGGAAGGCGTAGTTTGCGACGAACTGAGGGCCCAAGGCACGCGCAATGGTTGCATCATCGACGACAGCCAGCTTGCTCTCTTGGATGCAAACGATGGTGGCGTGGGCGTCGCGGACGGAGTCAGCGATGGCATCACAGTGGCCCGTGGAGTTCATGCCCCGGGCGTTTAGGTTCAGGAGTCTAACATCAGATTGCGCCATATCGAAAACAAAGCAAAAACACAGAAGTGCTGCCGTAGACGGAACTGAAACGAACTTTTATTCTGAAACGGAGCCTCGACCTAGGAGAGGTAGGCTTTTTGCAGTGACAAAGGCAGCGCAACGACCAAGCACAGCAAGTGCACAAGACGTCAGGCACACAGACACCCAAGAACATCAGGCAGAGCAACATATTCCAGGCTTGAGGCGCCAGGAACGAGACGGGGCGCAACGCGCGTCTACACATCAGCAACCAGGGGAGACACAGCAGCGTTGATTTTCTTGAGCTGTGCCTTCTTCACCTTCTGGATGTTCTTGACGAGCTTCTCTATCGCAGCAATCACGGGAGCAGCAAGGGGTCCCGCAAACATGTCGATGTAGGCGGCCTGGGCAGTGTCATCGAAGCAAGCATCCTTGTCCATGAGGCCACAAACCTTGGCGAGCAGTTCGCGCACGGCCAGGACAGTAGCATCTGCCGTCTTCACTTTCTTCTTGGAGACGGCCTTGCGCGTGGGCTGAGCAGCAGCATCAGCAAGCTTCTTTGCCTTTTTCTTTGCAATCCGTGCACTTTGGCGAGGGTTTGCAAGGGAGAAAGTGGGCGATGAACGCGCAGACTTCTGAGGCGCCGGGGAAGCGAGGAGCTCAAGTAGCGGAGGCGGCACAGGCCTGGTGATCTCAGCAAGGAACCCCTCCAAGGTTGCGGTAGCAGCAGGCGTCACCACATCTGGCTGGGGGGTCGGCATGGGCGGCACGGGCGGCGCGGAGCACACCATATGAAGTTCAGGTGCCGTCCTGGCAGGGGGCGTGATCATGTCAAAACCCGAGGCAGGGGACGGCGAAACACGGCCAGGTGACGCCCTTGGAGTGGACGGCGACGTAGGCAGGAGTGGAGTGCGCACAGGAGGCGTCCCCGCGGAGAGCTGCGACAGGGAGAAGTCCCGCGGTGGCGACGTCTGGGTCGGCCTTGGCGACCGGGAGCGGGCGCGGCGCACAGGCGAAGACGCCAGCTCCGACGTCGGTGGCAGAGGCGCGTTGTCGAGGGTGACTCCCTCCATGTCGTCCCGGGTTTCAAACCCCACAGACGTCGACTGCGCAATGAGGTTGCGCAGCTCCTCCGCCTCCATCGTGATTTCCGCACGCTCGGCGGCGCGACGCGCGACCTCCTTGGAGCCAAAGGAGGCGCGGAGCTTGTCCTCGACCATGGAGACGACGTCGAGGCTGTGAAAAACAGTAGATGGCTGCGGGGAGCCCTTGTGGCGGCGTTGACCGTCGCGTCGCCCACCTCCAGAACGGCGACGAGGCGAGCGTGTACGGGCACGCTTTGGGGCCCCACGACCGTCCGCAATCCCGCGATCAGAAAGGCGCACACGGTCGCGCCCAGCCCCCTCCTTGTCGCGGTCCTCATCATCGTCTTGGTCGCGGCGAGGGCCTCTGTCCCTGCGCTCTTTGCAGCTACGACGGCCGCCGCCACGGGCAGGTCCCAACAGACGAGAGGCCGCACCTGAGCCTCTGGAGTCGAACTCCTTAGGCACAACGACCGGTGCAGCGGGCGGAGGCGCTCCGTCGACGGAGCCAAGCACCCAGGTGAAGGACTCCGTGGGAGGAAGATACGAGCGTATCCACCGGAGGGAAGAAGCACAGGTTCACTTGGGGCGGCGTTGTAGTCTTCAACCTTGTCGAGGTGGACGAGCACCTTGTAGGTGGCGCCACGCTTGCGGTGCTCCGGAGGGACCTCAGCGATCGAGACCTTGGCGTCCGGAGAGCGCGTCGTGAAGGTCACCCAAAGGACCTTGGGGATAGCACTAGGATTGGCCGTCCATGCCCAGAGCCCGAGGGTGGAGGTGACGGTCATGAGCGCAGAGTGGTCGTCGATGCGATGGAGGGAGCAACGGCGCGAGATGAGCCGGTCGACGATGGCCGGAGTCCAAGCGAAGGCCGGCAGGTTCTCCAGCTCGAGGTGGACGCGAAACGGCAGCACCGCGCCCAGGGCATGTGCAAGCGGGCGCCATGGACGGATGAAGACGATAGTGCCGTCGTCGGCCTTGACCCGCCCCTTGCGCAGCACCTTGTCGCACATGTCCTTGGTCTCGAACTTGACCAAGAACTCTTCCGGGAAGTGAGGGCTCACCACCAGGTCACGGCGGTGGAGGTCGAACCTGAAAACTAGCATCTTGGCGACCTCGGCAGCGGACACCGGCGTAGGCGCGTCGACAGACCAGGCGATGGCGGCCGTGGCTTCCCAGTCGCGGCGGTCGCGGTCGATCTCAAAGGTGGCCGGGATGATGCACGCATCTTCCTCGGGACGGGAGGCCGGAGCACCAAAGCCTTGGGTCGCCATGGGAGCGACGGAGCGGCGTAGAGGCTCACGGACTGCCGTGGGCGGAGAGGAAGATGAACCCGCAGCAACACCAGCCCAGGAACGACGGTCACCCGCGCGGCGTAGCCCGGAGGAAGTGGCGGCGCGGGGAGGAGGAGGCGGCGGAGGTGCGGCGGTGCAGTCCCGAGCCTTATGCCCGAGCTTGTCGCAGGAGAGGCATCGGAAGGGGTTGCGGCAGTGGGCGACGCGGTGGTCGCGCTCGAGGCATCGGAAGCAGCGGCCCCAAGTGCGCCTTTTGAAGGCCAGCTCGCGGTCGGAGGCCTGCTTGTCTCCCGCTGCTCGCCTGCTGCCCGTGGCGCCGAAGAGGCGCGTCTTGACGCCTGCGCGGGCGTTTCTTCGAGCCCACCGTCTCCCACCCAGCATCGTCGCCCGAAACGGCCGGAGACGAAACGTCCTCGCCTTGAAGACTGCGAGAAGACGCAACGACCACCGAACGGATAGGGGGTGGGGGAGTAACGGCCTGGGCGGACGTGGCGTCGGGGCGCGGGGATCCCAGATCGGACTCTGGAACGGCCGTGGAGGAGGGGGACGCAGCACGGCGCGGCGGCGACTCGGACGGCGGCGTGCTCTGGATCTGCGAGCTCGGGGAGAGGGACACGAGACGCGAAGCGAGGATGGTGGAGCGCTGGGTAGGGGAGAGGAACCATGGGGCTTGGGGGGCTAGGATGGTCGGCTTGAAAGGTGGAGGGGGGAGGGTGCGCGGCGGCGGTGGGGTGGCGGCGGCGGAGGGAGCTGGGTCGCGGGAGTGCTCTTACCTGCCTCCATCGTGTTTTTTTTGGCGTGGGTTTCACCCGTGTTCTTTCTTAGAGAATTTAACTTTTGTGTCAAGCCTACATTGAAAAAGAACTAAAATTTGGAGTATCACCTATTCACCCCCCTCTAGGTGTCATACCGATCCTTTCACTCATCACTTCGATGCCGATGGCGGCCATGCTTGCGGGTATGGTTACCCTCTTGGGGGCGCTATTGTGGGTACCTTTGATGCGCCTAGGCTCCGGGTAAAAACCCTTCACTGTCAGTCCCGGTGATGACGGCGTGCCACGTCGTTACCCTCTTGGGGGCGTCGTCGTGGAGCTATGGTATCCCGTGGGGTTTTTCTGGTGTTCTCCGGTGGCATGTTTGGCGTTCTTTGTTATTTATCTTTGATATGCTTTAAAAGAGGTTCCCCTCGTCACTATATATCGGTTCTGCCGTTGTGGATTTATTTGTAAAGCGGGGCTATGGCCTGTTTCGAGGAGAATTAATAGGCCAACGGCACATACACAGACCACAACCTGTCGATCATACAGAGAAAGTATGGCAGGTTCCTGACTTGAAACAACAAATCATCGATATATATGCCCCAACGTACGTCTTGGAACAAACGAGCTTACCAGTTGCATTTCAGTTCCAGCAACGAAGAAGTTCTCTCACAGAGGCCGAATCTATCATACTGGAGATCGGAACAGGAGACCTATGGCAATTCTCGACACCATGCACTGCAAACATGAGTCCCCAGTCCCCTACAGTTGAAGGCCAAGAAATGTTTGGTTTACCACGAAACAAGCTACCCAACGGAATGCACTACATGAAACCACATAGATACACCACTATAGTAATACTGTAAGTAATAACACAGCTTTGGTAGTTTGGTTTACCACGAAACAAGCTACCCAACGGAACGCATTACATGAAACCACAGCTTGCTACTGAGTAAGGAAGACGCTTATGACGATCCCTCACTGTTGCACGGTTACACCCACAAACAGTTAAAGGAAAACAGAAGAAAACACCGGAGGCCGAGATACCTCACAAGCTGTCTATCATACGGAGAAGGGAAAATGGCTGAAAGATATGTAGTGGCAGCAGGTTGGCGACTTGCAACAGAACACGACATCGGAGGCCGATATGCCCCACCGCTCAGCAGGAGTGCCCTTCACCATGTCTGAACCGCAGAAAATAGCCTGGATCAGGCTTTTAGGAAAAGAACCCTGCAATACCTCCACACATCTTTCTATGGCCTGTTCATCCACTTCATTATGTTTTACCATGCCCAACTTCCTAAGCAGTATAGCCTGTGCCCTCTGCTTCGAGATGGGGCGTTTTATTTTGATGGGGGGAGGTACACGGAAACATCTCGAAATAGGCACGTGCGAAAGGCCCTTAACCTTTGCGATCTTCTGTGGCAACTGGCAAGCCCCCAACTTCCTCGGGCGCTGGATGTAGGGCATTGTCTGCCAACCCTGAATGATCTTTCTCCATCACTGAAGGTGCATCTTTAAGTGTGGACAAAGGTGGTACTTCTGTAGATGCCGTAGATGGCAACATTAGGATGTCTGGAGTCTCTGCAGTCACCTCTAGTGGCTCGGTAGCCGATGGCGATGTTATTTTCTCTAACACTGCAGCAGGCAATGGAGTTGACTGACAGCTAGATACCTGCAGCCCCACCGCACGAGGGCCCTCTTCGACACCTTCAGCACCCCCAGCTAAGGATACCTCCGCATCAGGACGGGACTTCAAAATTCGACGCATTGCCATAACAGCATTATCAATCTCATCTGCTATGTCGGTGCTTGCATTTACCTGCTGCTTGCTGCTTTCCAGATCGAAAGAGATTGTATTATCAGCACAAGACTTGAAAAAAAATTGCAGCCTCGCAAAATCAGCATCTCCAACTGAACATGATCCCTTGCTTTCCTTTTGCTGCTCCTCACACTTGTTATCACCTAAAGAGCTTAAATTCTCTATACAGGGCTCTAAGACCTCCAACCGAGTACAAATATTGGCACATGCATCATCCATCTCACCTGATGTATTTGTGCTTGCATCTCTCTGTTGCTTGCTGCTTTCCAGACCCAAAGAGGTTTTATTGTCAGCACAAGACTTCAAAGTCCGTAGCCTCGCCAAAACAGCATCTTCAACTGATCCCTCACTCTCTTTCTGCTGCTCCTCACACTTGCTCTCAATCTTCTTGTAGCAGTGCTGAGGGGAGAGCACCAACTTGTGACTGTAATCACAGGGTGGACCTGAAAGAGTGTCGGGCACAACCGGATAAGGCTGTGGCACCAGTGCAGGCGGCGGAGGCATTGGGGAAGCAGCCAAGACAGAAGAGGACTGCTGAGTGCTCGCTCTGTTTACCACAGGAGACTGGCTGGCATAACTATCTCCTCGATGACATTGCCAGGTTGCATCACAGGTACTGCTTTCTTTGGCATGATTATGTGGTTTGCCATCAGATACAGGTAATCTGGAGGCCTTATCACCTTCTGATGGGCCGATAGGAACTGCATTGAACAAGAAGAAGTTACATATTAAAGAACATAGAGAATCTCGAAAAAAAATCTCGATTCAGTAATTCACAATCACATCTTGGTACCTGTTTCTGTGTTGGTGTGACCTTTCATTGTTGCAAGCTTCATAAGGGCTACCTGAAGCTCATATTTGAGTTTACATACCGAAGCTTCTGCTTCAATCCACAATCTTTTGTAGATTGACACTTGAGAAGCTTCATAATCATCAAGCATCTTATCCTCTGGGAGCTTAGGAAGATCCTAAAGGCAAGAGTACAACATAAGGTGCATGCATTGGACAAAAGGTAGCATTAGTCCAAATTTAGAGCAGGTGTCATATTCCAAATAGTGCATGCACTGAACAAAAGGTAACTTTGGTCCAAACAAAGAATCAGAGTATCATATCCAAGTAGTAACTCAAGTTACCTGTGAAATATAGGTACTAAATTCTGAATCTGTGTTCCTTGACACCGAATGTTCGGGTATTGTCACTGAGAAATTGTTCCTCATTTGACTGGATTTTCTGAAACAATCATCGCCTTTTAACAAAGCCTTGTACAAGAAATAAAAAGCAGTGAGTAAAAACCAACCAACAAACAATCCTTAATTCCTTATCACAGTATTTAATGTCTAAAAAAGCAGCATTTCCTTCACATGCCACAAAGGGTCAAGGGGAAGTACTAAGGAGTTACAAATGCCCATTCCTTGATTCATATTATAACACTTGGTAATTTTACTCGAAAGGAGGGTGAATTCTCACCGTCGCCGCCAAACAGACAAGCGCATGAATAAACTAGATTTTTTTTTGCGATATGAATAAACTAGATGGCAAAGGTCTTGTATCATACTCATACAACCAAATGTATGCACATATGAAGCTGGATGGACCTCCATATGATAACACCGTGTACCAGGTCAAAGAAGTAAAACCAACAAGATGTTTTCTAAGAATATGAATCATATACTAATATCACAAGCACTGGTAACGTTTGGAGTTCGAACAATTTTCATCTGTTTAAAATCAGTATACCTGAATTTACCATTGAGTTTGAAGTAGAACATGTCAAGTGCTCCTATTATGTAATGGTTTTCCTGAAATATAATTTATGGCAGTAGCTAAGCAAACAAAGTATTGTCTGGCATTTAGTACGGTCGTTTTAGTAGTCCTATTTAATCAAACCAAACGGGTGGCTTCGTCGCTGGCTTTGCCAAAGCCGGCAGCGCAATTGCACTGCGTGAGCGAAGCACCTCGGAGGTGCTTCCCGCAGCTTTGTGACTTACAAACGAATCGGTATGCTGGTTTGCCACTGCCGTTGTCCGTATTTACGCAAGACTGCCACTCGCTAGCTGTTTCTATCCTTTCCACGCACTAGGAACCGAACGAGTGACACAAAAGACTGCCAGGCTGCTTGATATCCTGCTGTGCTGCATGCATTCATGCATGCAAGTAGTTCTCGCATGTGCATCGGTGCATGTACTGATGATTGAAAATAGTTGTATTATTGTTCGTTTTCTTTTTCTTTGTTCGCACCGATGGTTTCCAAGTAGTACAATTTATACTTACCATTATAGTACTAGACAATAAAAATAGTCACGAGAAAATATATATGTGCTCGAAAATCTGAGGGTGTTTCAGATAATTCCTCAACACACGGCTCGACAGCCAGCCAGGTTGCCAAACAGTGACACTCAGGAAAGCAGCTTTCCGTGCACATCAGCTTTCTGTACACAGCAGCACAGCCAGCCACAGCCAGCTAGCCACAGCCCAAACAAACACCCCTTTAGTTGCCTTTCCTGTTTGGTGGAGCTATCTTGGAGGTGTAGTGTTTTAGATTGCAAAACTGAAATAAAAAGCATGTTTCTATATTCATATTGTATTTAGTTTATCAAGCTCTCTGTAGGCAGCTTTTCTGGTCTATGGTCTTAAAATTATGATGTAAGCAGAACATGTGACATAACAACATTTGCAAAGCATACCTTGCCTCTCACAGAACTAACAGCTTTAAGATTTCGAATAGCTGACTTCAGATTTTCCATTTCATATTCCTGTAATGGAGAGCCACCATCGCAAGTAGATAGAAGCAGTACTGCCAGATTGTGCATTAGATCTAGAAGTAATGCCTGATTCCTTGAGCTGGAGTCAGACATCTGCAACATGTCCTCCTCGCATCTGGATGACAGTGAGAGTGTTCTTGACCTTCTTTTGCAAGTATTTGAGTATTTGCATTTATTGCTGCCTCTTCGGCTTGAGAAGAAATATTTCCAACTACCCTTCCACTTGTCAGACTCTTATTAGGAACTGCAGAAACATCACTGATGGCACTTGATGCAGAGCCTGGAGCATCCTGATTTGAAAGTTGCCACGAAAAATAAGATCATACATTTTCAGTACTTATATGATCAAGTAATTTACTTGTGAAGACATTCTGGTGCTGACAGTGAGCTGATAGTCCAAAACCATTAGAGAGAGCCGGTGAATTTTCTCGACAAGTTCCTGGACCCTTCTCAGTTACAAACTCTGAGCTCTCTCTTAAAGGATGCAAATCAAGAAAGTTACGGAAGTGGTTCCCAGAGTATATGTCATATGGGGCACTATCAAAAACTTCACCTACAATATGTACAACATTGCCAAATCATGAAACCAACATAATCAGGTACAGGAGATGTTCAATTTTTGTTAACCAAATAGTATACTAATACATGAGTATACATATCTCGCATGTATCTACACTGATATTGTGTGCTTCTGACCATACGCCACAAAGCAACAAAAAAATCGGTATGACAGTGTCTAACAATTGACAAACATATGATCATACTCTCTGATAGTCGCAGAAGCATGCAAGTAAAATTAAAACAGACTGGTTTACCCATGTAAACAATGTCTGGGTTTCAGTTGTGCCCATATGCTACTGCCTGCTAGCATCCCCATTCAACAATGAATCAAACGACTGCGTGGATTCACCTAACAAGCATATGAACGGACGTATGCGACCCATGAACCGCAAGACAGTAATAGGTGCTACCCCCAAGGTATTTCCGCATCGATCGATCCCAAGTTCTCCAAAGCAGAAGTAACTGGAGTCGAAGTCGGGTAAGGGCGTTACCAGTATACCCTAGTGAGGCAGCGGCGTCAGGGGCCTTGTATCTCGCGGGTGCTTCCATCCACGACATGTTCCTCCACCCACCGGCCGCGTTGAGGGAAGGGACGGCAGCGTCGGCGGCGACATCAAGGCTAGGGTTGGGGAATGTTGGGTCCGCGGAATGGAGGCCGTCAACAGTGAAGGGGGCAGCGGAGGTAGAGAGGGATGAGAACGCCACGTTCTGCTGGGTATAACCCCGAGGATCGCCGGGGTAGGTGAGCATTTCGCCGGCGACGAGCGGCGGCGGGTTGGGGGTTCTCTTTTCCTCTCAACTGCGGGGCTGGGGTTTGAATAGTGATTCCTCTCAACTGCGGGCTTGGGGAATCACTTTTTTTTTGAATAGTGAACTGCAGCCTGGGAGCAGAGATTTTGTGCTCCCTCACTACTTTCAAAAAAAAAATTACATTTTTAAGTTTTAAAAAAAATCTAAGAAAATCATGCATATAATCAATGATATGTACTACAATCTTGTAAAATCTCAATTATTTTTCCTTTTAAACTACACAAAAATGATACGTATAGATCTGAGTATAGTGAATAATTTATTTGTTCAAATTTCCCATAATACAAAAAATTGCTTTGTGATTTCGCACTATTATAGTTTACACAATTGTAAACATGCAGATTTTTTTCATAATATTTTGAAACATTTAAATATTTTTTTGAACTTTTAAAAATAGCAGGATCACTAGACAATTGTGAGTCAAAATGATTTTTCGCCTGAGGGTATTTCAAGACGGGGATATGCAAGTGTGACTGTGTGAGTATCTCTGCTCTCTCGCACATATTTTCTTCTCCATATATAATCCGGCTTTGTTGATCCCGTGTTTGCCCCGAAGAAGCACATTTCTTAACATGGGTAGCTAATTTCGGGTTTGTCCCGAAGAAGTACACAAAAAATACTCCGCATGTGCGTCGACTTCACCGTGCTCAACGGGTGCTGTCCCAAGGACCACTTCCCCTTGGCGCATCGATCTGATCGTCAACTCTACCGCCTCCTGCAAGCTCCTATCCTTTCTGGATGCCTACTCAGGCCTAAACTAGATTAGGATGAAAGTCGACGGGAGGAGAAAACATCCTTCATTATGCTATACAAGCATGCCATTCGGGCTAAAAAACACGGGTGGCACATACCAGTGTATGATGTAGTCTTATCTCAAGGACCAGATCAAAACAAGGGAGGTAGTCATGCTCCTCGCCTGCGCGCATAGTTTAATAAACCTGACCAAGCACAAAAGACCCAACTATCAAAAAAACCGGAAAACATATATAAAATTAATGGTTTTCTCACCAAGATTCAAACTCAGGACGTGCAACAACGGACAAAACACCGCACTTGAGGCCCAATACAACAACTAATGTTCTTTCATATTAAGCCCCGAAGTAATTACTCTATGTAGGATTTGGTGATGATTTTTTCCCAAAATTACCTTACTTATATTAAATTTGATGATTTTTGTCGTCATTAGATCAACTGAACCTACTGTTGGACCGGTGAACCAGAAAACCAGCCACCTCACCGGTTCACTGACCGCTCTTGTATTTTTAAAGGGGAAATTTTGTTTTTGCGACGCTAGTTTTTGCCCATTTTGCTTTTGCCATTCTAACTTTTGACATTTCGCTTTTACTCTTTTGAGTGGCAGAAGCAAAACAAAAAAAAAAGAACAGTAGGGGCAAAAGCAAAACAAATTTCACAGTTTCCATTTTATTTTTGCCCCACAAAGGGCAAAACACAGAGTGTGGCCAGAAACTGGTAGGACAAAAGCAAAATGTCAAAATTTAGAGTGGCAAAAGCAAAATGGGCAAAACCTAATGTGGCAAAAACAAAAATTTCCCATTTTTTTAAAGCAGTCCGAGACATTCGCCGGGGCATAGTTGCATAACGAAATCAGGGGAATGGGTTTCTGTCGACGATATCTTTTTTTTTACAAGGGTTGGGGTCCAAGGACCCCGGTGCTGCAACATTATATTCCAGGGGGGCAGGTACAAGATTCACTTAGGCCTTTTACATCTATTGCCCAGGAGGACCTAAAATTCGAAGAAAGGCCCAGCGCTTTTACAAGAAAGACCCTAGAACTAAAAGAAGAACTGCAATCAAGTCCTATGTCTTCTCTGCCACCGGACGCCGGCGATCTCCAGGCGCGAACGCCGAGATCGGAGCCCATTGAAGCACTCGGTCTCTCCCTGCCGGCGTGTGATCTCAGACACCGGCAATCTCGCCGCAGTTGGGGACGAACCACTTGACCACTTCGAGACGCCGAGCTCCGGCGCTGGATCGAGAGGGCCTCCGTCTTGGAGGTTGAAATACTGCCACCATCCTGGCCATAGAACGCGACGGCGAACTTGTCCACCGCGTGAGAAGCTCTTAACTGCAGCACAAACCACCTTACTGCGCAGAAGCACCACTTCCTTCCCTCGCCGCCACGGCCGGCCAGAGGAAAGTGGATTAACTCCCAATCAGCAAAGCAGGAGATATGGCTAACGGCTTTATTGAATCGGCCTTGATCTTCCTCCACCTTGCCGTTAATCCACCGCAGATTCGACCTGCAAAAGAAAGAAGAACGGGCTCCGACGCCGCTGCGAGTCGCCGGAGGCCAGCCGAGGAAGGAGAAAGAAGCCATGAAGGCTAACATCGCCACAGAGGCAAGCAAACCTAACCTACGACCTAAACTACTGCTGTACACGGCGGGCCGGCACCCTAGTCCATCTCCACGACAGCCAGCGCGAGCGCCGACGGCGGGAGAGGCCGGATCTGGGCGGCGGCGACGGGAGACTCTCAAAGCAGAGAGGAGAGGAGAGGAAGCCCGTGGCAGCCGCGTCGACGATATCTTGTTGTCCTCTTCTTACCTTATCTAATCTATTCAATGCAGGGTGATTTGACTCCCTCAACGTAATCATAGAACACGGTCAAAGCCAAAAGAACGATCGAAATGGTGGTACCCATGTCCAAGCGTGCCACCTCATTCAACCGGCGCGCCGTGCTGGACCAAGACCCCGCTTCTCCTAAAGATCCCTGCCCCAGGTCCATGCACCGGACTGCCCATCCTGTCCCCACCGCCTCGTGTGTTCCACCGCAGACCAGCTCCACGAACAGAAGCTCTCCCTGTCCACGTGTCCCCATTCGCCTCCCCTGCATCCGCTCACCGTCTGGTCACCCTCACCGCCCGCGGAGCACGAAGCCGGAGGAGAGGCTCGGCTCGAACCTTCTTTCTCCTTCTCCCCGCCCTCCACGCAACGCAACGCAACGCGAGCGAAATCGAAATCAATCAAATCCCGAAATCCATTTCGGTTTCGAATCCCCCGGAGACGGCCTCGCGTCGCCTTCCTCCTCCTCCCGTCGCCATCCGCGAGCCCCCCGTTCGAATCTTCAAGGCGGCGCCACCTGGTCTCGGTTGTCGCGGCAGGACAGGGAGGCGCGCGGGATGGGGCGGTTGTTTGCGGTGGACGCCGCGACGGCGTCCTCGGCGGCGCTCAACGGCGCGGTGGACTGGTGGAAGGACGTCAACGAGTCGCCGATGTGGCAGGACCGCATCTTCCACGCCCTCGCCCTGCTCTACGGTGTCGTCTCCGTCGTCGCGCTTGTAAGCCTGCCCCCCCGCACGACACAATTTACTTCCCGATCTGTCACATCCCTGCGATTACGTGACCCTGTGTGTTTGTCTTGCGTCTCAATTGGGCGTGTTGGCTTGATCCGTGGGTGCTCGATTTCGAAATTGGGGATTCTGCAGCGAATCGTGAGGCTTAGAAAAATAAATAAAAAACTTTCTGAAGCTCAATTTCTATTGTAGGTACAATTGATCAGAATCGAGTGTAGGGTGCCCGAGTACGGGTGGACGACGCAGAAGGTGTTCCATTTCCTTAACTTCGTCGTGAATGGAGGTGGGTAACACATTTGTGCGCTGTTTCATTGGTTCGCCTTGCTTGTGTTGAGGTGTTCGGTTTAGTAGGTTGATCTATCTACTTGTGGTTTGCAGTGCGGTCTATCGTGTTTGTGCTGCGGCGAAACGTGCAGTTGATACAGCCAGAGGTTTGTGGATAATTTGATGAATGTATCTGTTTTTGAATTGATTGGGGATAATGGTTTAAGCAAATGTGGTCTTGCAGATACTTCAACATGTGATTCTCGATATGCCTGGGCTTGCGTTCTTTACGACTTACGCGCTTTTGGTGCTGTTCTGGGCTGAGATTTACTATCAGGTCTAGACCGCCTTTGTGTTTGGCAGTTTCTTGTAATGTTCTACCATTGTCATTGCACCTATTAATTTGTGATGTTGTTCGCTAGGCTCGTGCAATGTCGACTGATGGGCTCAGGCCAACTTTCTATTGGATCAACGGTGTGGTGTATGCGATTCAGGTAACTTACAGCCTAAAATTTCTCGTTATGCTGTAATTTCCTATTTTGTTCATTTAGCTTATGCGCGAAAAGATAAACAATGCAAAGAGTATGTTATGCTGGCATGTTGGGGTGGATATCTGGACATTGACTACATTTTAGTACATGTGAGCCTATGATGTTCCATTTTATGCGTATGAGTGATATTTGTGTGGCTACGACCAATGAGATAGGCATATCCCATTTTTGTTGTTATGACAAGATAAGTTAAACAAACTTAATTACTCTAGACCTAACATAAAGTAAATACTCTGAATTCTCATTGCTTTATTGATCATGGGAGAAGCCCAATATATAGAAGGAATAGCTTGGCTGACAAGCTGACTCAAAGGCAATACGATCTGGACTCTGAAAGGGATTCTAATCTGGACTCTAACCTAAGACGAATCTGAACCTAATAAATAACTAGTAGCAGTATAGGAATTCTAGCCACTTTGGGCTGGACCAGGGGATGGTGCGGCCAAGGCTGGGCCCACATAATAATAAGTGGTAGTTATAAGTTGTACTCCCTCCGATCCCAAAAAAAGTGTCGCCGGTTGTGCTGATTAAACGTATGTGCTTAGTTGTTTGGCTCCGACGTTTTTTATGGATCGGAGGGAGTTACATACTCTATATACTTTTTTGGCGAGAATGTGAGATAATATACTCTTGTTTGCTTGGCCAAGATTGCTTTTAGTTTATTGAAATCAATCAATGGTATGCCAAAACTTGTACTTTCTCTTCAGGACTGCTTTTAGATTGGCCGCACCATCATTAGCATTTGTGTTTTCCTGGTCACTAGTCTCATCACCATTTCCATCTACCGTGGTTGCATCACTATCACAATACTCCCCTTCACTGCTCTCTTCTTCTTCCTCCACTTCTTCTATTTCTTCATATATGGTTGTATTTTAAATTGGAACATAAATTCATCATCATAAACAGAGTGTATGAACATCACAACATAGTAAAACAATTGTTTTAAGTTGTACTCCCTCCGACCATATGTAGGTCCCCACATAATAATAAGTGGTAGTTATAAGTTGTACTCCCTCCGATCCCAAAAAAAGTGTCGCCGGTTGTGCTGATTAAACGTATGTGCTTAGTTGTTTGGCTCCGACGTTTTTTATGGATCGGAGGAGTTACATACTCTATATATACTTTTTTGGCGAGAATGTGAGATAATATACTCTTGTTTGCTTGGCCAAGATTGCTTTTAGTTTATTGAAATCAATCAATGGTATGCCAGTATCATGAAATATCAAATATCTAATTCATGCTATTATTGATTCGTTAATGTCTTCATCGCACCGAGAATTCCAATGTATCCTTTTTCTAAAGAACCAAGTGCCACTCGATAAGGAAATATGGCCATGCTCTATCTTGTATTTATGTCTATTCAAGTAGCACATGCAAATTAGGAACATCATGTACTGCACACCCACGAGATGCCCTAATATGTGTGAGTTTCAAACTGCAGATAATTCTATGGTTGGTTTTGTGGTGGAAACCAGTTCGAGTTATGGTCATATTGTCAAAGATGTTCTTTGCAGGTAAAATACTCATTCTCTCAGTGTGCGTGCGTGCGCACACTTCTCATTGTGGAGTGTGTCATGGACGCATCTGTCTTGACATCTTGTGTGGTAGGAGTACTAGTTTTCAACTACCACAACATTATCTGACTCAAGAGCTTGATCTTTTGCTATAATCTCCAGGAGTATCATTGTTTGCAGCTTTTGGGTTCCTTCTGTATGGTGGGAGGTAATACTTTCCTTGCTAAGCTGTTCTGCTAATATCGTCTACTTCCTTGATGTTGGCCGGATATATTCGGTACTGAAAGTCTTTGTTACAACTTCTATGCTTGCGCAGCATGATATTACCACAATGTTTTCCTGTAGACTTAAGCTATATCTTGTTTTGGTTGGTTTAATTTATCCTTGAAAATCTGGACAACACTTTCCATAATAACTGCTGTGCTTACATTACCAGTTGTGTCATGTACTGCTATGTGTCATACTAGGGCAAGGGAGTACCATAAGCATAAGAATCAATGCAGTATAGCTAGCAGAACACTTTATCGGTTGGTACGGTGTTTGATATTCTGTCTATTTGCTGTAGGTTATTCCTCATGTTGCAACGGTTCCCTGTGGAATCAAAAGGAAGACGGAAGAAATTGCAGGAGGTAAGTTTTGTAATTGATTAGTCTTAGTTTTAGATATTTGTTTATGTGAACTATATGGTAATGTCATATCCTGTCTTGCAGGTTGGCTATGTGACTACAATCTGCTTTACTTGTTTCTTGATCAGATGTGTCATGGTAAGTGCTTGCAAGTCACTCACAAAAAGTGCTTACAAATCCCTCACGAAAAGTGTGGGCAGTTACTCTGAACTATGCTGCTCTACTGCCAATTTAGGTTGGTGAGTTAGAGGAATCTACTAACTTGAGCTTGTAATTTCCAGATGTGCCTCAACGCATTTGATAAAGCAGCTGATCTTGATGTTCTGAGCCATCCGATTCTGAATTTCTTCTATTATGTGGTATGATTCCATTTAGCTATGTTGTTGAACATAACCTTAGTCTGACTTGCATTTCTGTGTGCTAGACCAAACCAGTAATAAGACATTGAGATAAAAATGTCAATCACTGTTAGAAGTACAATAATGAAAATTTGGTCTATGGCACATACCAAGACATCCCAATAGTCTTGGAAGTGTTGAAAGTAATTCTAATTTCTTATGCCATGCATTTTTAGATTTCAATTCATTACTATAATTATTTTTGCTGGATGGAGATTTTTTTTTTTTAGAAACAAGGCAAAAGGTTTGCCTATTTCTTTATTAAGAGAGAAGTTTGGCTACAAAGCAAGCCAAAGGCTTGGAATTAATGTCTACTCTCCCGGCATGAGAGAGCTCAAATGCTTTGCCCCTGCAACACCCCCAAAGTGCGGCGTTGCGCTTAATACAAGATATAACCGAATGGGGCATGGATGCGACCTTGCGGAAAACACATGCATTACGCTCATTCCAAATCTCCCACGCGACAAGAAGGACTAAGGAAGAAACACCCTTGCGCCGATGACCGAGGGCTCCGTTGGTGGCACACCACTCCTTCACCGTGGTGTGAGCATTCCATTGGGAGATGTTGAAGGCATCCAAACCGAGCCAATCTTTGAGAGCTCCCCAAATTCGGATAGAGTACCTGCATTGAAACATGATGTGCGCCGCGGTCTCCGGCTCCGTTTTGCATGGTTGACACAAGCCACAATTAGGCCACCCCCGCCTTGTGAGACGATCCGCCGTCCACACATGGGTAGACAACAAAGTCGTAGATATCTGGGTTATGGCAACATGGGTAGACAACAAAGTCGTAGATATCTGGGTTAGTCATATTTGTCTGCAGATGGCATAGGTCTATGGTCCACCTAGGCCGTACGCTACTATATTACTATAGAAGATCAGAGTTGATTTAAGGATTAGGAATGCCCATCATTGTACAAGAGCTCACAGCGACATGCTTCATGTACAAATGAACATGAATAGGTACGCCAACTGAATCGAAGTGACAGAAACAGAAAGTTACAAAAGGGTACTGAAGGTGCTTCTGGAGATAGCAAGCCAGATAAAAGGGATTATCAGGGGCATTGGCATATAACATTGGGGAATAGAGAACATAAATCTTCTTGAGTGCTTGAGCGATATCATTTGTGCATGTTTAGCTGTCTCCAGAACAGAACCATTTTCTGATTGCTGACTGGATTCACCAACTTGTTTTGCAGCTGGTGGAGATCGTACCTTCAGCAATGGTTCTGTTTATCCTAAGGAAACTGCCACCAAAACGTGGGATCACACAGTACCATCCTATCCATTAGAGCAGCCCTGGCCGGTACAGACGAATGTTTTTCTACAGAGTTTATACAGCATGGTAAATACAGGAAAGGCAGCGTGGGAATCACCGCACTTGCTCCGAAGCTTGCCCAGGTTTTATGTGAGGAAGCCTTTAGGATTTAAGGTTACTATTCGTGTGTAAAAGAGGGGAAAAAAGGTGCAATGTCGTGCTGTTCACAGGTCTAGGAATTGTAAGTTATCTATGTAATACTTTTGTTCTTCTCAGTGCTTAATCTCTGTAGCCTGTACGCGTCACAGGATTTGCGGTTCGCATATTTGGTTTTGACCCTCCCTCGTTTCGCCTTTCCGATCACTGAGCTTGTGTTCGTTTCAATCAAGCTCGACCCCTCGCTGGCGGCTGGAAGGCCTGCTTCATATACCCAGTACCCGACTTGCGAGAGTGGAAGTTCGAAAGAACAGAAAAAAAGGTGTGTTTGGTAGTCTGCATTGACTTTTTGAGCTCTGAGCCTTTCAGCTCTGTTGTGTACCTCGTTTGGCAGTTTGGCAGCCTGCATGTCTTTTGTCCAGGTCAGCTATATGCAGCTGATCACGTTCTCGATATTTCGATAATCGGCCGTCGCTTCTCAGAGCATTTCCACCGGTGCGTCCAACTTCGCTCCCAATAGACGGCGCGCCCAATACGAAAAAAGTTGCCGGCACGTCCCAATAGAACGTCTGGCAACCCCGCTTCGCGTCCAGATTTTAGGGACGCAACTGGGTGTGCCAGCAACCGTGGCAACGCATGACTTGTCCAAACCTGACGGACGGACCCGACGCGTCAAAATTTAGCCCCGTCCCTGCTGATGCGCCGTCCCTGCTAATTCGGAGTCGCCGCCTCCCAGCCTCCGCCAGCCGGACTCCTGTCACCCCTTTCCCCCTCCCCCTCCCCCTCCCCCTCCCCCTCCCCCTCCCGACGCCTGTCTTCCCCACCATGACCCCCACGTATGTCTGCAGACTCTTCTCCGTCGAGCCGCTACACCGTCGCCGCCTCTGAAACTGAAAGTGCATGTTGTCCCCATGCGTGGTTTGACTAATGTTTACATTGAGATATTCCTGTAGATTTTGTCCATGTGAAAAGATTGGAGTTCATGTGTTGGACTCTTGAAGATGACATGATAAACAATGCTCTATTAAAGGGTTTATATGAAAAATGGTCATGTGTGAAGTTGAGCTTATTGCAAGTATGGCTTGGAAAAGAAGATGGAGTGAGCAATCATGTGTACCTCTAAGCCATCATACATATCAAGAGAAGAAGATGAAGTGTAAGCTCAATAAGATGCATCTCGGAAGATATCATTTGATTGAATCTCGCAAAGGAGACATGAAGACAGAGCTTGGCAAGGCCCTCCCATAATAGAGTATGGGGGAGCATTTGGAGAAGTCTTCATCAAGCATGTGCTAGCAAGCACAATCAAGAAAGGTGTTTCAACTTGAGAGAATCATGATCGTCATCATCGATCTCAAGTAGAATGCGCAAGACAAATGTACGATCTTGATAGATTTTCTATTTTACCGGTCTCATGGTGTTCGTGGGAGACCGGGTTATAGGATAGACGGCGTACTATCAAGAGGGGCTCTCAAGTGAGTAACTTGATCGCATCTTTGTGAAGAGCTCAAACCTTTACATACTTGACATTTCATCTTTCTTGGTCCTTACTTGGCTTTTCTCCTTGTTGGGTTTTGGTGCTTGTTGTGATTTTCACGACAGGCCCAAGTTCACCGAAAACGAATTTCGTATGGAAAACTTGTTACGTTTTCGGTTTTGGAGGTTTACCGGTTATTCCTTTTTAGAGAGGTTTTACTTTTCTCCATTTGGTTTTATCTTCCATTGTTGTACTATGATGTTTCTCTGCATGATCTTGTAAAGCTCTTCGTTGTGATTCCAACGAGCCCGAGAACATCGAAAACGGAGTCCGGATGATCAAGATATCTTTGTTTTCGTGTTCAGTGTTTCTGCAGTTTTCTAAGGGAGGGAAGTTCCGGATTTTGACCGGAAATTCGGGCCTTCCGGAAGTTCCGGCCAAATGCAGAACCGTTTTTTAGTCGCTTTTCTGGGGGTCCGAAAGTTCTTGGCCAGAAGTTCCGGCCCTGGGACCGAAAGTTCCGGTCTAAGTGTGGCTGCAACGGCTATTTTCGTGGGAGGGGCTATAAATACCCCTCCTCTTCTTCAACCTTGGGCAGCTCGTTTTTTCCTCTCCCTCCTCCGTTGTTTGACCTTGGAAAAGCTTGTCCCCTCTCAATCCCTCCCACGATTCTTATATATCTTTGAGGGAAAAGTGAGAGGAGATCTAGATCTACATTTCCACCAATCCATCTCTCCTATAAGTGAGGGAAACCCTTTGGATCTAGATCTTGGAGTTCCATTTGTTGAGTTCTTCTTTCTTTTTCCTCTCTTCTCCCCCCATAAGTATTAGTTGCTTTTGGTGGGATTTGAGAGTGAAGGATTTGAGCACTTGTGTTCTTGCCATTGCTTTGTGCATCGGTTTGTGCTCTCCACGAGAATTCGTGGAAGTTGAAGTTTGTGAGCTTGTTACTCTTGGGTCTTCGGGACCCTAGACGCCCGTGTGGTGGTTGAGACCATTGTGGTCACTTGTAAGCCGTTCGGGAGCCCCAATCCGTTGTGGGTTGTGCCCCGGATTATTGTTGAAAGGCTTCGGATTCCGCCTCGAAGGATTTCAATAGTGGAAGGTGAACCAAGCCTTCGTGGTGCGGTTCATCGGAGAATAGGGTGAACCTTTGTGGCGTTGAGATCGACCTTTGTGGTGCCTCACACCTCTCCAACGAGACGTACTCCCTTAACAAGGAGGAACTCGGGAATACATCCTCGTCTCCGCGTGCCTCGGTTATTTCTATACCCGAGCTATTTACTTATACACTTTACTTTGTGATAGCCTTCGTGCTTGAAGTACTCTATTGCTATCACCTTGTTGTTTATCTTTCTTAGCATAAGTTGTTGGTGCACATAGGTGAGCCTAGTTTATTTAGGTTGTCGGCTTGTTAATTTAAACACCTAGTTTTATTCCGCAATTATCAAGACTAAACCAGAAAAGTTTTAAACCGCCTATTCACCCCCCCTTTAGGCCACATCATTGTCCTTTCAATTGGTATCAGAGCCTCGGTTCTTTTTTTGGGCTTTACCGCCTAGAGAGTAAAGATGTCGTTTAGAGAATTAGTGCACGATCCCACTTTCATATTCGATGGCACAAATTATGATGTTTGGAAAATTCGCATACTTAATCTTTTTAGGGCCATGGGTCCAAATTATATTAAGAGGTTTGTAGATGTGGGTATTCCTCCTCCAAAGGATTCCCAAGAATTATCTTTAGAGGATGAGGAAAACTCGCATCTCGAGACTCAAGTTACTAATGGTCTTATATGTGCTTTAACCGATGTAGTTCTTGCTTCAATTATGTCTTTTCAAAACGCACATGAGCTTTGGACCAAGCTTCAAGATATATATGAAGTGTCCAAAATTATTGAGGATGATTGTTCTCCCTCCACATCCGGCCGTGATGAGTTCACAACTTTTTCCACTTCACCAACATGTGATTTGTCACAAGGTAATGATATGGTGAGCGGTGATAGAAATTGCATTGTTGATGGTGAATTTACTATTGATTATACTTCTTCTCTATCACATTGCAATTTTCTATCTTTGGACTTAAACTCTTCTAGCACACCAAATGTCATACATGCTAGAGTTGATGGTCCTTGCATATCATGTAATAGTTGCTTAACTAAATCTCATGATGATATGCTCTCTATGTCTTGTTGTCATGAAAATAATGCTTCCATATCTCCTAGTACTTGCATGACTAACAATGTAGAGGAATCCCAACATTTGTTGGAACAAGACATGTACCTCAATGGTGCTTAAAGTAACTCTTCATCATCTTTGTCCACTACTCACTTTTGCCTCATGGCTAAGGGTTCTGAGGTATCTCCTACTTTGAATCCCAATATATCTCATGATGATGATAATAGTGATAATGATGATGAACAAAATGATAATGATGCTTCTTTTCATGAGATGACTAAAATAGTTCTTCATGCGCTTTCAAAGAATAAAATTGCTCATGATAACTTCTTAGAAATCATAACTATCTTTGTTCACCGCAAGCTTACTATTGAGTTTTTGGAAACTCAAATTGACGAGAAATGTAAAATTGAGGGAGAAGATGCTAATGAAAAAGCATCCTTAAATAATGCCCTTGAGGAAGAGCAAGAGCTTCGAGTGTCTCTTGAGGAGAAACTTGAATATCTTGATGAATCAAATGATCTTATCATTGCTAAAATCATTAAGAAAAGAGATCATGCTATTGATAAATATAAAGTGCTTAAAAAGGAAAAGATTGAATTTGGTGTTGGCAATTCTAGACTAAGTGAGGACATAGAGAAATTTGACAAAGCTCACAAAGCTTTAGAAAGTGAACACTCTCTCCTTATCAAGTCTCATGATCAACTCCAAACTCAACTATCTAATAATGATAAGCTTACCAATTTGTCTTCGTCCATTTCTAATATTAATGATGCTTGTGCTACTAACTCCACTTCTTGTCAAGCATCTATTTTGAAGGAGAATGTTGAGCTAAGGGCTCAACTTGAGTTGCTAACTAGCAAGCATGACAAGTTGGAAGAAAGTCATGAAAAGCTCTCTAGCTCTAATGAGGATCTTCTAGCATCCCATGCTAGGCTAAAGTTAGCTCATGAGGCTATTATGTCAAAGGTAACATCTTGTGAGCCTCATGTGGACAATGACACAACTTCTTCTCTTAATGCTATATCGTCTTGTGCTAGTCCTAGTGATTCATCCACTCACAATGTTGCTACATCTTGTGATGAATTACTTTCCATACCTTGTTGCTCTAACAATGAAGATTCTACTTCCTCTAGTATTTGTGTTGACATTAACCATGTAGAGCAATTAAAAGAGCTCAAGGCCCAAGTCACTTCTTTGAAGAAAGACTTGGAAAAGCGTCATGTTGGGAAGTCCACACTTGACAACTGATGCGTGTAAACCACACGTTCGTTGGGAGACCCCAAGAGTAAGGTTTGATGAGTGTAGCAGCAAGTCTTCCCTCAGTAAGAAACTGAGGTTATCAATCCAGTAGGAGGCGAAGACACTTCTGAAGGTGTCAACGGCGCCAGAAAACTTGCTTGCGTCGAAGGGGAGGTCATGGCGGTTGACTTGGAACCTGCACACAAGACAATCAAGCTACTTTGCCCCAACGAATCAGTGAGGGTGTCAATCTCACCGGCTTGCTAAAAACAAAGGATTAAAAGTGTGGTGTGGAAAATGATGTTTAATTGCAGAGAATGAAAGAGAACAATGATTACAGTAGGTTGTATTTCAGATGTAAAAGAATGGACCAGGGTCCACAGTTCACTAGTGGTGTCTCTCCATAAAGATAACTAACATGCTGGGTAAACAAATTACAGCTGGGTAATTGACAATATTGAAAGTGCATAATAACAATGCATGTGCAAGTAGTGTCTACTATGAGATTCATTTGGGCATTATGACAAAGTACACAGACCACTATCTAGATGCATCTGTGCCTAAATAGTCCACCTTCAGGTTAGCATCCGCACCCCTTTCAATATTAAGTTGCAACCAACAGACAATTGCATTAAGTAAAGTGCATAATGTAAACAACACATTTATCCTTAGACAAAGCATCATTAGGTTACCCCTAGTTGCAACAGCACATCCACAACCTTAGAGGTTGCTGTCACTCCCCCAGATTAAATGTAGACTGAACCCACTATCTAGCATAAATACTCCCTCTTGGAGTCACAAGCATCAACTTGGCCAGAGTATCAACAAGCAACGGAGAGCATGCAAGATCATAAATAACATAGACATGATATTTCAGTATTCAACTTGACATAGTATCAATATTCATCGGATCCCAGCAAACACAACATGTAGCATTACAATAAGATGATCTTGATCATGATAGGCAGCTCACAAGATCTAAATATGATGGCACAAGAGGAGAAGACAACCATCTAGCTACTGCTATGGACCCATAGTCCAAGGATGAACTACTCACACATCACTCCGGAGGCAGGCATGGCGATGTAGAGCCCTTCGGTGATGATTCCCCTCTCCGGCAGAGTACCGGGAATAGCTTCAGAACCCTCCCGAGTTAGGGTTGACAGCGGCGGCGGCTCTGAAACTTTTCGTGGAAATTGACTCGGGTCTCTAGGGCTTTCCCGAATAGATGAATATATAGGCGAAGGGGCGGCGTCGGTGGAGACCCGAGGGCTCCTCACCACGTGGCGGCGCAGCAGGGGCCCACCCGCGCCGTGGCATGGTGAGGGCGGCCCACGGCCCTCCTTCTTCTCTCCTTCGGACTCCGTGTACGTGTCAGATAAATAGGAACTTGGCTTTTTGTTTCGTCCAATTCCGAGAATATTTCCAGAACAACTTTTCTGAAACAAAAAACAGCAGAAAACAGGAACTGGCACTGTCGCATCTTGTTAATAGGTTAGTCCCAGAAAATGCATAAAAATGATATAAAGTGTGTATAAAACATGTAGCAATTGGCATAATATAAGCATGGAACATCAGAAATTATGGATACGTTGGAGATGTATCAACAACATGTTGAGTGTTCAAAGACGGCCAAAGGACAAAAGTGGACTTGGATTCAACTCCAATAACAAGAACAAGTCCAAGATCAACAAGAAGAAAAAGGGCCAAGAACAAGTCAAAGATTCGGCCAAGATTGTTTGCTTCAAGTGCAAAATTGAAGGGCACCATGTTAGATCTTGCCCTTTGAAGAAGAAGCGTCTTAGTGAGAAGCAACAAGGGAAGAAGCCTCAAGTTCAAACTCAAGTTCCTCAAGTTGAAGAACGACCTCTTCCTAAGAAGAATCAAGCTACTCCTCCTCAAGCAAAAATTTGATCAATAGGTGTTGTTGGAGGACATTGGAGACTTGGCTACATCATGAAGAATTAAGGGATCTTCATCAATTATATTCTCTCAAGCCAAGTCATTTGGGTTACATTGTTTTATCTCTTATCCAATGTTCCTCCTTGCGGTAACTTGTGCTTATACCATATATATTCATTGAAAGTTGCTTGCACCCTTGCATGTGTTAGGTTTTGTACCTTGCTAGTGTTTGTATGTGTTGTGCTCTCTACTTACTTATCTTGAGAAATCAAGTATGTGTATTTTGGTTTGCACACCATTTACTTGTTTTGAGCCTTATTACCTTTATTTGGTATCTTATCTTGTTGGCTCTCTTTGAGAGATTAATGGACTATCCATTTTTGGAGAGTGATATGCTTCGTGCACTTCACAATCCTAAAAATGTGTGTACACAAGGAATACCACTTAGTGTTGATATTTCAATAGTATCTATTCTCTATGTGGTATGTCATGCTCATGAGAAATTCAAATTCTATAATGTCCATTAATTTCTTGAGTTGGTTTTGTTTGCCTCTTGTTTTCAAATAAATGGATTATCACATTATGGGGGAGTAATAAGCTATGTGCATATTACAAGCCTAGAAAATGTGAACATGTGAGGTTTTGCCACCTAGAATTGATAATGTCAATTATCTTGTTCCTATGTGACATGTTTCTCAAACAAGTTCCATATTTGCTTAAATGTCTTTTATCTCTCATGTTTTGGATCTTGTTTGTGATGGAATTTCTTGGTATGGCTTTCCCCAAATAAGTTCTTATATATCTTTTGGGAAACCAAGTGCTTCAATCTACTCTTTGTAGTTAGTTCGCGTGAATATTGAAGCTATCAAGAATATCCATCTAAGCATGGCCTTTTAATTTCTATCCTTGCCATATGCTTATTTGTCGTGAAGTTGGTCTTGTATATCATTCCTATTTACCACCGAGAAATATCTCCATAATCCTTGTTCATGACAAGTGATACTCACAATTGTGGTGGAATTTATAGACTATCTTCATTTTTGGCTCTTGCTTTAAATTGCCTTATTTTGTTGCCAAAAACTTGTTTTATCAAACTCCTTTTGTCTTCTTTGTATCATATGGATCTTATTGCTCTTCTTGCATTTGACTAGTGTTTGTATAATATATATATATATATGGTGTGTGATGATACCATTGGTGTGCGTTTGTATTCAAATACAAGATCATAAATAATGCACACATATTGGGGGAGCTATCCTACATGTTTTCGAACACTATTTGTCTTTAATTGGTTTTTGATCCCGATGATATGTCTCTTTGAAGACAAGCATTTTTCGTCTTGGTACTTTGTGCCATCATGAAAAATGTAGAGGGTTTGGTTATTCCTTGATCATAGTTTCATTTTGTATCTTTTCTTTTTGGTACCTTCTATCATGTGTTGATTTGGGTATTTGATATAATTTGGACAATTTCTTTTCGTGCCACACTAATGTGTGCTCTCTTGTTCTAATTGGTGTTTTATACAAGTTGTATCTCTTTTGGTTCTTGAAAGTTTTGTGCATGCATATTTACAATATATATCTCTTTGACATGCTTACTTTCATTGATCCAATATATAGGACAAACTCCATCGAATCCTAAAAGGTTAAGATGTGCATGAAATTTAAATTCACATTAATATGCACATATTTATGTGTAGTTTGTCCTATGTATTGTAGTTGCTCTAACTATTTTGGACCCAATGAGTTTGGGTACCATGTTGTACTTGAATTTATTTAGGTACATTGGAGATGCATTGGAAACTTGTCTCATTTACAAGGAAGGTGGTGTCACCATGTGTTCATTGGAGCCAAGTTTGGATGATCGTTAGCTCTTATCTTCTACATCACCAATGCTATCTCGGTAACAAGTATCTACCTCATGCATATATTTCTAACTTTCAACCTTGTGTAGGTTGTATCTTGGCATAAATCTCTATTGTTGCAATTAATTTGGTTCTTGCAAACGTCTTTATTGCAAATGTGAGTAAGCCGGGATGATTACATATAAGGGACTATATATTCATTTCTGTGATTCATCGATCCCAATTATGTCAATCTAGCACTTTCTACTTAAAGTCTCTCATGTGCAACTTGATGAATTTTCAAAATCATTTGCCTTTTGTGATACTTGTTATCTTACTCGGAGCATCCGTTCGTTAACCTTTATCCCTTGTGGATAGTTTTTTATGCTATGATGAGTGTGTGTTGGGAGTTCATCTATATTCCTTTAATATATAATTTGGCTTGGTGCTATGTTTTTAAGTGAATATCTTATTGGTGTATTTATGACTTCCTCTTGGATATCATTATCTTTACCCTTGTACCTATCTTGTGTGTACATGTTTATTTGTAGACCCATATCTTAGTGATTCGTGTCTATTAGAAACTTATACACATGAGAATAGTTACATCTTTAATTGATATTCCAATTCTTTAGTGACCACCTCTTATTGCTTTTGATTCTTTGGTGGTTTCTAAAAGGCACAAGCTTTATTTTTCATGTGTTATGCTTTTCGCTTTTTACAAAGTTTATGGAGCTATTTGCTATTTCTCCTTTGGTGTGTGGGTATGGGAAAGACATGATATGCACTATGTGCAACTCCTTTTGAAAGACTATGTTGATGCTTTGGCTCATCCTTGTATCAGTCTCTAAAATGTCTTTGTGCCTCACACCCATCCTTTTATTTGCCGCTCCTTACTCATGTTGCAAAACATTTTATTTGTTGCAATTTGTTTTGCCTCTTTTCTCATTTATATTCTCTTGCATGTGCTTGTGTTCGAATTTATCTAGGAGGGAGTGAGGATTCCATGTTGTGCACACTATATTGTAATACAAATCATATTTGTGCACGTACCTTGGGGAGTTCCCTCTTGATATTTAGAACACTTTTCAGATCTTTTTGATTGTTTGCTTCTTTCGTTGAAGTATCTTTCTATTTGATATTCTTTTGCATTCTTTGGATCCTCAATATAGTTTGATCTCCACCCAACTATTCGTCATTGGATATGTGCATTTGATTTCACTCATATTAAGAGAAATGCACACATTATGGGGAGCTCTCACTATATTGACCTTCTAAGATTTTCCTCCCATTTCGGCAATCGATGCCAATGAGGGAGAAATTTAGAGGGTTTAAGGGAGTATGGGTTTGTTCTCTTGTGGTTCTCTTGCATCCTTGCTCTTTGTGTTGCATGGTTGCTTAAATTCATTATATAAACCCTCGTAAAAGGGATTGTCATCAATTACCAAAATGGGGGAGATTGAAAGTGCATGTTGCCCCCATGCGTGGTTTTGGTAATTAATGACAATCCTTATGGACTAATGTTTACATTGAGATATTCCTATAGATCTTGTCCATGTGAAAAGATTGGAGTTCATGTGTTGGACTCTTGAAGATGACATGATGACAATGCTCTATTAAAGGGTTTATATGAAGAATGGTCATGTGTGAGTTGAGCTTATTGCAAGTATGGCTTGGAAAAGAAGATGAGTGAACAATCATGTTTACCTCTAAGTCATCATACATATCAAGAGAAGAATGAAGTGCAAACTCAATATGATGCATCTCGAAGATATCATTTGATTGAAGCTTGCAAAGAAGACATGAAGACAGAGCTAGCGAGGCCCTCCCATAATGGAGTATGGGGGAGCATTTGGAGAAGTCTTCATCAAGCATGTGCTAGCAACCAATCAAGAAAGGTGTTTCAACTTGAGAGAGTCAAGATCGTCATCATCGAGCTCAAGTGGAATGCGCAAGGCAAAGGTACGATCTTGATAGGTTTTCTATTTTACCGGTCTCATGGTGTTAGTGGGAGACCGGGTTATAGGATAGACGGCGTACTATCAAGAGGGGCTCTCAAGTGAGTAACTTGATCGCATCTTTGTGGAGAGCTCAAACCTTTGCATACTTGGCATTTCATCTTTCTTGGTTCTTACTTGACTTTTCTCCTTGTTGGGTTTTGGTGCTTGTTGTGATCTTCACGACAAGCCCAAGTTCACCGAAAACGAATTTCGTATGGAAAATTTGTTGTGCTTTCGGTTTTGGAGGTTTGCCGGTTATTCCTTTTTAGAGAGGTTTTACCTTTCTTCATTTGGTTTTATCTTCCATTGTTGGACTATGATGTTTCTCTCCATGATCTTGTAAAGCTCTTCGTTGTGATTCCAACGAGCTCGAGAACATCGAAAACGGAGTCCGGATGATCAAGATATCTTCGTTTTCGTGTTCAGTGTTTCTGCAGTTTTCTGAGGGGCGGAAGTTCCGGATTTTGGCCGGAAATTCTGGCCTTCCGACCAAAGTTCTGACCAAATGCAGAACCGTTTTTTAGTCGCTTTTCTGGGGGTCCGGAAGTTCTTGGCTGGAAGTTCCGGCCCTGGGACCGGAAGTTCCGGTCTAAGTGTGGCTGCAACGGCTATTTTCGTGGTAGGGGCTATAAATACATCTCCCCTTGTTCAACCTTGGGCAACTCGTTTTTCCCTCTCTCTCCTCCATTGTTTGACCTTCGAAAAGCTTGTCCACTCTCAATCTCTCCCATGATTCTTACATATCTTTGAGGGAAAAGTGAGAGGAGATCTAGATCTATATTTCCACCAATCCATCTCTCCTCTAAGTGAGGGGAACCCTTTGGATCTAGATCTTGGAGTTCCATTTGTTGAGTTCTTCTTTGTTTTTCTCTCTTCTCCCCCATAAGTATTAGTTGCTTTTGGTGGGATTTGAGAGTGAAGGATTTGAGCACTTGTGTTCTTGCCATTGCTTTGTGCATCGGTTTGTGCTCTCCACGAGGATTCGTGGAAGTTGAAATTTGTGAGCTTGTTACTCTTGGGTCTTCGGGACCCTTGACGCTCGTGTGGTGGTTGCGACCATTGTGGTCACTTGTAAGCCGCTCGGGAGCCCCAAATCCCGTTGTGGGTTGTGCCCCAGATTGTTGTTAAAAGGCTCCAGATTCCGTCTCGAAGGATTCCGATAGTGGAAGGTGAACCAAAGCTTTGTGGTGCGGTTCATCGGAGAATAGGGTGAGCCTTTGTGGTGTTGAGATCGACCTTTGTGGTGCCTCACACCTCTCCAACGAGACGTACTCCCTTAACAAGGAGGAACTCGGGAATACATCCTCGTCTGCGCGTGCCTCGGTTATTTCTATACCCGTGCTATTTACTTATACACTTTACTTTGTGATAGCCTTCGTGCTTGAAGTGCTCTATTGCTATGACCTTGTTATTTATATTGCTTAGCATAAGTTGTTGGTGCACATAGGTGAGCCTTGTTTATTTAGGTTGTTGGCTTGTTAATTTAATCACCTAGTTTTATTCCGCAATTATCAAGCCTAAACCGGAAAAGTTTTCAACTGCCTATTCACCCCCCTCTAGGCGACATCATTGTCCTTTCAGAAACTTCCCCGCAAGCAAGGTGTTCATCGCATTGCTCAGCTCATTTTTTCTCCTAGATTTTGGTTTTTTTCTAATCCTTTGTGTTGCAGCGGACTAACTGGTTCTCCTCCATCCAGAAATGCACGCTGCTTTGAGAGTCCTTGCATATGGAGCTTCGGCAGATGCAGTAGACGACTACCTCCGCATGGCTGAATCGACAGTACTCGATAACTTCTATCGGTATTGCAAGGCGGTTGTTGCAGTGTTTGGGCCAAAATATTTGAGACAACCAAATGAAGCTGACACAGCTAGGCTCATGGCACAAAACGCAGCTAGAGGATTTCCTGGTATGCTTGGAAGCATCGATTGCATGCACTGGGCATGGAAGAATTGCCCATTCGCCTGGCAAGGAGTTTACGAGGGTCATGTTGGAGAGTGCAGTGTCGTGCTAGAGGCAGTGGCTGACAAAGATTTGTGGATTTGGCATGCTTTCTTTGGTATGGCAGGAACTCACAATGACATCAATGTGCTGCAATGTTCAACGGTTTTTAACCGGCTGAGTGAAGGCGAAGCTCCATCGTGCAATTACGAGGTTAATGGCCATGCATATGACAAGGGATACTATCTAGCACATGGAATCTACCCGAAATGGTCTACATTTGTAAAGACCATCTCCCAACCTCAAGGTCAAAGTCAGTCTCATTTTGTAGCTGAACAGGAGGGTGCCAGGAAGGATGTCGAGCGGGCATTTGGGGTTCTTCAATCTCGGTTTGCTATTGTCAGGTATCCTGCTCTAACTTGGTCGAAAGATCAGATGTGGGAGGTGATGATGACTTGTGTGATTTTGCACAACATGATCATCGAGAGTGAACGTGCTGATCCTCCGTAACATGATGATCATCCATACTATCATGTGGGTCCTCTTGCCCAGATTGATCATGTGTATACGGATTTGGCTGCGGACTTTGCCATTTACCTCACAATGAATGCTCAAATTAAGAATGTAGGAGAACACGAGCAACTTCAAAATGATTTAGTTGAGCATCTGTGGGCAATCAAAGGCCAAGCAGACGACCAAATTGATTGAGTTTACACTTTATTGTAGTTTGAATAATTGTATGCGCTACAAGTTAGTTATTATGGTTTCAGACATTTGAATTCAGACATTCAACTGATTTTATTTCCCGCCGTTTTTTGAATTTGTCAACTGGGAGCGTCTATTGGGAGCGACCGGTGGGGTGCGCCGCTCCCAATAGGCGGCAACTGCTGCCGGCACGCCCAAAAGCGCATGTCCGGCAACTTTGTCGGATGCTCTATTGGGGCGCCGGTGGAGATGCTCTCAGTGTCTAACTGTGTGAGATCCTGGCTCAGAGCTCAATAGGATTGATAGGATACTCATGTCAACAAGTTGCAACTTCTTTTCCGGAAGCTCATCTGGAAGGAACTATGAGGTTAAGCGTGCTTGGCCTGGCAGCACTCCCAAGGATGGGTGACCGACCGGGAACTCGTTCCCGGGTGCGCACGAGTGTGACAAAGTGCGCAGAAATGACCGGTGTTGATCTGTGGGTCAGTCTAGAGATCCTAGAGAGCTGCCAGGCGTGACAGGCCTGGCCCGGGGTGGGCCGAGGTGTTACAAACCGATACGATAAATCGACTAACATGACGATAAAACGACCTATTTACTCCTTATCTTAAATCGACCGATAAGTTCCCGATAAGGATATCCCCAATGTTGGGTGAAACCACTATGTTGTGTATGTCGTTTGCAACATGCATATCTTTTGGCTAGGTCCGCCATATGCTGCTGACCAAATGACATGTTTGTGTTCCCTGTGATAGCCAGGCTCACTTCTTCCACATGGGTTGGAGTTACCTCTCATCACCACACTTGACAAATACATGCCGAGTGGCGAGCGAGCACGGCGGCTGACGAGGTTATACTCTGCGGGTACCCCAGTGTAAGGTACCTGGTGCACGTGATGACTAAAGAAGCCCAAGTATAATCGAAGACCACGAAGGAAGGCCCAAGACGAAGAGTGCTTTCCAAGTTAGATTAAGCTATAGTCGGTTAAGGCTTTCCATACATGTAACCTTGGTCGGTTATGTATTCCGAGACCCAGCCTCCTATATAAAGGCTGGAGGGTGATCGATCGGGGACAAGCAATCCATAGCCACCAAAACCCTAGCGAGATCAACAACTCGTCGGGACCCTTGTAACCCTCATATTCCCCGCAATCAATACAGACAAGCAGGACGTAGGGGTTTTACCTCACTCGAGGGCCCTGAACCTGGGTAAACTCCCGCTTGTCAGCCGTCGATTCTACTAACACTACGCGTTCTCTACCACACAATCAACCCTAGGTACCTAACCATGGGACTTGCCGAGGGCACACCTCGTCAATTGGCGCCGTCTGTGGGAACAGGTAGTGTTGGACTCACGGTTTCGCCGGTTTCATCATCAAACGGCAACTTGCCGGCTTCATCATCAAACGGCTAATCGCCGATCATGGCTGCAAACGGCAACTCGCCGGCAAAATCAACTAGCATCAACTCAAGGGGCGATCACTCGCGAATTTCCCCAAGCAGACTCAAGCCGAACTCGATGGAAGCACAAGAGACCTTTGCTGGACTCGAATCAGGTTTGGATGTTACGGTTGGAGATTTTAATTTTTTTTGTCGATAAGGATGGTGTGCAGGACCTGCTGGATCCACTCGACATGGCGATACTCGACGACTTATCGACTGCATTTACAACACCATCCATCCTGGCAGCAGCTTCATCACAGATTGTTCCGATCCAATCACCAAGCGACTCTGCAACAACCATGACGTCGCAGGAATTTCGCGACAAGGTAGCTAAGAGATTTGGAGGAGGCGAAGTCGAATCTGCGTACCATCACAACAACTCAACCGAGTTACTCGACAACATCTTCGACTGCAACGACATCATGGGTAAGGAGGAGGACATAGACGACAGCATCTACCTCGCCGATCTCAACAGCCCAGAAATCTGTGCCAGCCACGAAATATTCACCTGCAACACAGATAGTATGGAAAAGACACTCGATGACCTACTCGATTGTAGCAAAGACCTCAGCAAACAGAGCAACTCTGATATGAGCCTGGACGATGACGTCGAATCCATGATGCGCGTCAATGGCATGTGGACAGAAGACCAGGCGATGCCTTATCAAGTCTGTCGCCGACCCACGGAATATCCATGCACAGTCACAATGCCAGACGGAGCAACCACGTTAACCATAACTGCAGAGATGGCGGAGAAAGTAGACAAAATAATCAAGGACTGCACAATGCTACCAGCAAACGCAACCCCAGAAGAAATATTGACCTTCCAGTACTTCAACTGGCAAGAATCAATGCGACTGAAGAACTACAGAGCAGTACTCGACGACCGCAAAAGGCAGGCCAGCATATCGAGTGCTCGTCGAAGGGCACTCTCCTTGAGCTCAACAGGAAGAAACGATCCCACAAACAGGGCGAGGCTCATAAACCTTGGAGACGCTGACCGTGCAGCGGTCACTCGAAACCTGAACCAAGATTTCATGGCCGTAGATGGAGAAGGCGTACCCATACCCACTAATCCCGCTGGAGCACTGATGACGCTAGGCACCTACCTCAGAACAATCAAACCTCCTGCCGGAGATCCAAGGAGGGAACAGCACCGTCAGCAGTATAGGCAATTGGCGATAGCAGCACATGCTCTACAACGGCCACAAACAACTCCAAGGAGAAACAGAGATTGGAATCGCCGCAGTCGAAGCCCTCGTAGGGACAGCAGTCAAAGAAGCTCGTGCCATCATCGCTCCAGCCGGAGCCGATCCAGGAGATCATACAGCAGCAGCTCAGACTCGGAGGCAGAAATCGGACCATGTGGAGCACTATGTTTCACTCGACGAGTTCGGGAGGCTCGCATGCCAAAGAAGTTCTCATTAGCTTCCACGCCCAAATTCAACTGCAAGCAAGAGCCATCATGCTGGCTAGAGGACTACAGACTGGCAGTTGGATATCAACGCGGAACCACGACCACAGCAATGCAATACATACAGCTCATGATGGAGGGAACAACTCGCGATTGGCTCAAATCGCTACCCAAATCATACTACGATTCATGGGAATACTTCAGAGATGATTTCATCAAATACTTCGAGCCTCTATGCGAGCGCCCCAAAACTTTCGAAGAACTTCGAACCTGCAAGCAAAGATCAGATGAATTGCTAAGATCATACATACGGCGATGGACCGCCATCCGAAACTAAGTAGGCAACGTATCGGAAGATAGGGCAATCGATGCCTTCAAGAATGGACTCTGGAGAGAGGACTTCAAAGAAACGCTTGGTAGAGAAAATCCAAGATCAATGGCGGCACTCATGGTACTCGCAACAAAGTGGGCGGATGGAGAAGACTCTGTGCGAGGCACTCGACCCGTTTCTTCACATGAAAACCATGAGAGTGGTAGTCGAGACTGCAGAGATAGCTACAGAGATATCGGAGGCGCAAACGCAAGCATCGTTACCACGATGATGACCATCCAAGCTTCGTCGGGGCAGGCTTTGCGCAGCCACGGGACAATCGCGACCAGACTGACAGACGCCCCGATGATCACTGAGACAATCGAGACCATCATACAGATGACCGTCGTGATAATCGAGACCATCGTACAGATGATCGCCGCGACAGCCGAGATCGCTATGGAGACAGCAGACACGACAACCGTGATAGCTACAAGAGGCCAGAATGGTGCAGGCGAGCAGACAAAGAGCCTGAGCGCTCAGTCGAAGAAAGGATGGACGATTATTGCAGATTCCATCTGTACAAAGGGGATGACGGTAAGCTACGCTCTAACCATTCGCTGAGAAACTGCAGGAATTCGATCAACTTGCGATTGAACACGTACTGCGACTGCAAAGAGATGGGTGCGCACCCCTGCAGCTGACGCAGACTCAATCAATCGCGCCACAAGCACAACCTGCTCAGGTATATCCAGCACCGCAACAAGTACAACAAACTCAGGTATATTCCGTACCACTGCAAACACGCCTACTCAGGTATTCTGCACCAACGCAAGCGCAGCCGACACCGGTATACATGGTACCAGCACAACCCAATACGGGAACACAAATGGCAGCAGCCGCACCAGATGCAGCAAGGAGAGGAGCAAAAATATCCCGTAACCCGCGGGCAGATGAACATGATCCAGCGAGGACGTCCATCCAACAGAGAGCAGAAGTTACACACTCGACACGTCAATATGGCAGTCATGGCACCCCCAGCTGTCCCAGATTTTTTGAGAGGATCAGAAACTCCAATTGTCTTCAATCGAGAGGACCACCCACCAGTAGTATATCGACCAGGGCACGCAGCCTTGGTACTCGACGCTCAGATCGGAGGCTACGCCATGACCAAGGTCTTCATGGACGGAGGAGCGGCCTTAATATAATCTTCGCGGATACGCTGCGCAGGATGAACAAATCAGTCGAAAACCTGCCGAAGTCCACAAATACCTTCCACGGTATCGTCCCAGGCAAAGCGGTACTCCGCAAGGTACAATACAACTCGATGTTACATTTGGAGATCCTACTCACTTCAGAACCGAGTCGATTGAGTTCGAAGTGGTCGATGGAAATCACAATACCATGCAATACTCGGGCGCCCCACTTTCGCTCGATTCATGGCCGTCCCACACTACGCCTACCTCAAGCTCAAAATGCCAGGACCAAAAGGAGTCATCACAGTCAACGGGAATTTTCAA